>CP092882.1:52523040-53123040 GCA_030710605.1 Cordylochernes scorpioides
TCTTCACACGGAAAAATTCCAAAAATACTTACATAAAATAGGTCTATCAGAAGCACTAGATTGTTCCTGTGGAGAACTGAACAAACTGTTCTTCACCTTATCTACGACTGTCCGAACTTTGCAGAAGTGAGATATCGTTTGTTCCCTGATCTAAATGATTCAACTTTATTACATCTGCCGCTCTGTCTATATACATTTCATGAACTCTGTCGAATAATACATGTAGATTTGTAAATTATAATTTTCTAAGTTCTAATTTGTTTGTTTCCTTTGTAATAGGCGCAAATATTTCAATATCTCGCCTGGTTAATTAATGAAAAAAAAAGTGTTTTATCCTTAAGTTTTGCCCATGAGTGTATAGAGCGCGAACGAAAATTAAGAATATTCAATAGGAAGTTATTTCAGGAAATATATAGTTTGTTTGAATATAAAACCTTAACCGGTAGGCATATCCTGACATGAGATTTTTAGATAGAAGAGCTCCATCTAGTGGAATAGGAATCAACTAAACGCGCTCTGCCATTTAAAAGCTCATGTGAACGGTCAGGATATGTCTATTTCATTTCATTTTTAATATCAACACCTGACCATTTACTATTTTCAAATTATGTTTCTCATATATATTGCTTCAAAAACCCCAGACTGGCACACATAGTGTGAAAGAAATTTTATAACGTGTATATCTCTAAGTGCTATTTATATACGTATATATATATATATAGCTAAACAAATTGAGAAGTAAACCTAGAGTGGCACACGCAGATTGGTAAAATATTTTATAAAGTGTAACCCAAGGACAAAATATACATATCTGGACAAATTCAGAATTAAAAAAAACTGGCACACACGAGCGTGATAGAAAAAAGACGGGTAGAAATAAGTTTACCAAAGTGGTGTCACCAGAGGTCACTTAATCATGGAGATCAATCTTATGTTCCAAAAAAGTCTGTTTTTATCAAAGATGGCCTTTGAGATGCAAGTAAATTTCCTGAAGAGATTCTTTATAGGAAAGTTCGCGCGTCTTTTTTGCCAATCTCACTAAAATAAATATTATTTCTTTTCTTTTGTGTTGAAAAGATTTCTTTTCATCCTAATATATTGAATGGATATTCATATTTGAAATATCCTTTTGGTAAAATTTGTAAAAAAGTGTTATTCAAACACATGGTAAAAATCCTATTTAACAGTTCCTATATATATATATTATTTATAGTCTTCATTTAATTATAAATTTATAAAAGACCGATTTAAAATATAGATGGAGCAAAGGAGAAAATTTATAACTATATAATATCTTTAAATAAAAAATATTTATATTTATTAACTTACATTTATATTTTTCAGCAGAATTTCTATGCAGTTTCAATGCATCATAATTTGTAAAGAATCATATATATATATATATAATTATTTTGAAAATAGAGTAATCCAAAATAAATCTTTAATTAAAAAAGCATATATTGGATCAAAATATTGATAAAATAAATACTATTTTTATCCAATATATGCCTTTTTAATTAAATATATAAATAAAACATATATTTCAATTTCTAAAAAAATTGTTTTACAGTCAGTTTTCCATGTCTCTTCTAAAATAATAAACATATTTAAGTACAAAAAATCAATTTAACGATAGTTTGAAGAAATAAATACTGTATATCGATTAGAAAATCGGATTTGATGAATTAGCCAGCATATAGTATCTATAATACAAACATAGAGGGGTTATATAGGTCTTTATCTCACACCTAGTATTTTATTACCAAGAGAAGGGGAGACAATGTAATTGATTTGAACAAGGTCTCATATAGGATTATATATGGTCAAATACAACTAAATAAATAGTGTGTTCTATAAAATATATATTTATAAATGAATAACAAACTATATTTGTTGGAAATATTTGTTAAAATATTCATATTAGTTATTGTTAAAATACAGTATCAAAAAGAAATGAATATACTGGATACACAATATAAAATATATTAACACAGAAGTTCTCTTTAACGGAAATCACTTTCAAAATAAAAAATAAACGCTTTGAAAATCGTATTGTTAGTGTCTCCATTAGTGGCTTCTCACTCAGTAAAAACTCCGTCAACGCTCGACTAATTGGTTTAAAAAAGTGAGCAGTTAGATGTGATGATTAACATTGCCTGGTTCAAGCCCAAAGTGGTAAATGTAATAGGACACTTTACTGTGTGTCTGCTGCCTTGGTATGAAGGCCTTAGAGCCAGCTCTGCAGCTTCAGAGGGATCTCGCAGAGTGCAAGCACCTCCTAAGGTAGGCGACGAGCAGTTTGTAAACTCCCCTAACTGTGGATCAGACGATCCGTTGCTGTACCCACACGCCTCGAGGCGCAGGATGGTAAATATATTTCCTATAGATTATATTTATACACAATACAAATTCTGACTCCAATCAACGCACACAGCAATCTCCATAGTTGAATTATATCTGTATTAATCCCTGTAAGAGAGAGCGTCATATTCTCTCTCTCTATATATATTGCTATAATAATATATACTTGGCATGGATGAAAGGTAAATACCGTTGCAAATTCATTTGACATTTCTCGATATAATTATTGTTTATAAATTTAGACTTTGAGACAATTCCTAAAAAATTTTTAAAATGTTGGACAATACGAGGAAAGGTCAATAAGTTCTAGGAATAAGACTATAAAGCTATTTCTGTCAAAAATAACTTAAATTCCTCGCATACACTTTTGGAGAAAACATCTGGTACCGCTGTTGCAGATTGGCGCATTTGTAGCATTTACCCCGCAATACGTATAAACAAATGGTGTCAAGTATTAGAGGGGTGTCAAGCTTCGAGCAACGATCTATAAAAAGGTTTTAACCAAAGAAGGTGTTAAACCTAACGAAATTTTAACAAGATTACAACTACAGTATGGTGACGTGCTGAATCAACACTTTATTTATGGCATTCTAAATTTAAATCGGAACATGTGAATGTTAGCGACACCGAGCGCTGCGGACGACCTTCTCTACAGACGAGCAACATTGTAGATTGATAAATGAATATGCAGAAAATTCGGCGAATCAAGATCGATATTATTGCGTAAAAATATTAAATAAGCCATGTATCTAGCAATATCATACAAAAAAAAACATGAAGTGTCATCATGTTGGGTACCAAGGCAACTGACCGATGATCATAAACAAAATTATGTGAGTGTTTCACAAGCCCATTTATCACAATTTCTAAATGAAGGAAATGATTTTTTATATAATATTATTACTTGTGATGAGACCTGGCTTCATCATTTTGAACCAGAGTCAAAAAAGCACTCAATGGAGTGGCGACATTCATCTTCCCCAACAAAAAAAATTAAGACTCAAGCTATAGCAGGAAAGGTTTGAGCCACCTTTTTTTGGAGGGGAGGGGGCAAAAAAGCAGTAATATACATTGATTATTTGAAGGAAAAATAAACACAATAAATTCAGAATACTACTCTATTCTGCTTAAAGTTCCACTCCGTGAATCTATACGTCGGAGAAGACCAGGAAAAACTTGTCCACACACGGCAAATACATTATAAAAACTTTACAAACATTTGGTTGGGGAGTTTTGGTACATCCTGCTTATAGCCCCGATCTTGCTCCCTGTGACTTTCTTATTTTTACATACCTTAAAAGCTGCTCTACGTGGACAAAGATTCTCGACGAATTTGAAGGTGGAAAAGTTTGCTAAAGATTGGTGTAGGAAACAGCTGCAAATATTTTTTATCGGGGATTTGACAATCTAGTTGAAAGATGGAATATATGCATTAAAAGGACGGTTATATCTAGAAAAAAAGTAAGTTTATTCTCCTTCAATTTTTTTTATATGGACACTTTCTAAAACTTATTGACTCACCCTCAAACACTTGAATAAGGATTTTTAAAAGTGTATATACTCGTATGAGGTTTAAAATGACTATATTTTAGAATATTACAAAGCGCATAAATACTTGGAGGACCCGGTTTATCAGCTTATTTCAACAGTGTCGGCTGTTGTGTAGACCGTTCACCACTAAGCCAGCCCATCACATGTTTCACATCGCAGTTAGTGCAGTAGTAATTTGTTCCATGCAAAATTGACTTTGGAATAATACCAAGGAGTATCATACCATTACAGATAGACGGCAGTTACAGGTGACAAGGCAGAAGGTTGAAAAGTGATGAATGAACGCTTTTCACATCGCCGTAGCACCGATATTTAAACACATACAATAATTCCATCATCAAAGTTTTGGAGAGAGCGAGAGAGATGGCCTTGAAATAAATAGATATAAGGGATTGTTTCAAATATTTTAATATAAAAAATAGATGACTAGAGTAAAAACTTCATCACAAAATGATGTAAATTGTTATATAATATAAAATAAATGTTTTGCTATGACGAATTTGTAAGAGGAGAATTACACATGTGAAAAATTAAGTTGCAAAAGAGATTTGAAAGGTCTACTGTAATCTCTCAATATATGGTATATATATATATGGTTTATGCTAGAAGGGAAATAGACTGTAGTAACAGCTGTATAATTCTGTTTTGAGCTGCAGTGTTCTCTAGAGTTTCTATTGCTTTTAGGATTATTCCTTAAGACTTTGTTGTGTCTTTCTGTAAAGGATTCTGTTGCATTGGAAGCCTGAAGTATATGGTTGTTATTTTTATTTATATGCTCAAATATTAAAAATATTAGGTTCTTCTTATAAACATTTATCAGATACTTTTAATTCTAATAAGATGTCTTGGAATTTATCCAATAAATACACTAAGGCAGGGTATTTAATATAATGTATCCTTATATTGGTTTTGAGGGATGTTTTTAGTGAATGGATTTCTTAGAAAGATGGCTATGAATAAAGTTTTTATGTGGAACACTTATTTAATTTTCGAAGTTGAAGATTGAGGAAACGGTATATGGGAAGTAGCATTTGTGGAAGGGAAAGGTTACTGTGTGGTTTATATCTATTTCTCCTATTAATCGAAGTGGATTTGAAGTAGCTGTTTTTCTATTGTAGCCATTTCATTATAGACAATAGGCAAATGAATTATTTTGCTGCGCACGATTATTTTTTGTGGGAAATAGGCGAGTTGAAAGCTATTTAAAAATAATGCGTTGGTTAGGTTTTCTAAAGAATTATTGTGTCAGGCTGGTATGAAACTTCTGATGGAATGTACTTAGAAGAATGCTCAGGGTCCTTTTACCGATGGTAAATTATATGTAAATCTGTTTTGTAGTTTCTACAATTCCCGGTATTGATGTAAAATATATTATCTACATATCTCACCCAAGCCATTTTTGTTGTCTTGATATTTTTCCCTTGATCTTGAAGAAGGACGTGCAGACTCATCGAAATATTTCAATTAAAATTAATATCATTGATCTCTAAAAAACATTGACGCACGCCTTGCCCTATCCAGCCTTCCTACGCCGCCTGTGGGTTCAGCGACCTGTCACTGGCCCACCAGTACAGGTCTGCCGCTGCGACAGGCCTCTCCTCTGTGAATGGTCGGCGAGTTCATCGACCTCAATCTCATACAACATGCTTGGGACTATCTGGGGAGGAACCCGGATACCTCCGCCAAGAACTGACAACTGCTCTCTCTTTAACAGGAATGGGCTCTGATCCTAAATGAACTCCCGGACACCCTTATTTCCAGCATGAAACGACGGCGCACGTGTTGCTTGACAGTGAGGAGCGGTCATTTCCCCTATTAATTCCGCTAATACCTGAGATTTCGAAGTGTGGAAAGTCTTTAATGTCTCCGGTAGTCTGTTTTTTTTTAAGGACCCAGAGACACTTTAGTTTACACATGGTTACATCGTGTGTCTTCAGTAAAGATGACTTTGTATCAAATAACGTTCAGAGATATTGTCTGAATCCCTAAATACACGCTGAAAGGTACAGCTCAAATGCGTTTGTTTGAGAGATCAACAATATTTATTAAATATTTAATATTTCGACAAGTATACACGCTCATCATCATCTTTTCTCTATATATTTATGTATCAAAATGGGCACCTCTCCCTCTTTAAAACTACCTTAAAACAAATGTATATATACATGAAGAATACATATAATTATTCTGTATATGATAAACATACAGAGATACATAAGAGAGAGATTATTAGTAAATAAACTGTAGTAACGGAAAAAAGAAAACCCTCCAGCGCCGGTCGGAGAAATCCCTAACACGGAGGTAATCAACGGTACACCTCTGCGGTTCAGTAACTCGGAACAGACAATTTAGGTAAAATAATCGCAACTAATGAAAAATGGAGCGAGTTTAGCGGTGTCAAGGCTGAGTAATCAATAGTACCTGCCATTAATCCCGGCCATGCTCCGTGGGACCTCTCCATCCATCATGCCATCCCGCCAATGATTAATTTAGATTAGCACCATCAAGTGGATCACTTCCAAGATGGCAAACTTTAAAACAAACTCCTTCCGTACAACTTTGTAATCAGCTTTCCTACCATCGACATAATCTTGTGGGGCTTTAAAGTTGTCCTAAATAACATTACAAGTAGGTAGAGGGATTTGCCGAACATCTGTCTTGAAACTCATGCTTCAACTTTAAAATAGCGTGATATTAATTGATTCTAAGTGTTCTTGTATTATAAATTGGGCATTTATAATTAGGATTCACGAATAGGATTATAAAGGAAGTTTTTTCAATAGCTTAAGTTTTTAAAAACAAGTGTGAGGAGAGAATCGCCAATTGTTTAAAGTGGGAAGAAGACACATCTTTCTGAAAACCATTTTCCAATTTGATTTATTTCTAATTAAAGGCTTAAAACCCGTTTTTAAAAAGAGATGTTGAAAATAATCACTACAGAAATATATTCCTCCGAAATATATTTTATACCAATTTATTAGCCTCGCACCCAAGTCATTCCAAATTTAACTTTTGAACATGTTTAAAGGTATTTCGTGAAATATTGCAGAGCGCTCACAGTTACACCTGTAACAACGCCGTCTATAATAAATTGGGGAAATTGCGAAATCGAAACCACCGCTGTGTTAATTAGACCTTTAATGTAACCCTGTAAAACGGGTTGGTATTTAATTGACTTTTGAAAGTTTCGAAGTTTTGTGACATTAAACTAATCCTAATCTTGTTCAGATAATCATAAGTTTCCTTATTCCAATGAATTTAAATCTCTCTTAAATCCCTCTCTCTCACCAGTGGTGATGGCTGTCATCTGAAAGTACAATCTTGGTCTTGAGAAAGTAATGCCAACCACTTCATCGACCTACCCACAATGTGGGAAAACTCTAGAAGTGCATTGGTATCGAAGTCTTTCCCGCGGTGGACGCCTCCAATTAAGAAAGTATATTATAAAATAAATTAAACCTTCAGGGTTAAGTTTATTGTACAACTTTTTATTTTCAAGCTTTCGGACTTGTCAGTCCTTAAGAATAAGTAAGTGTATGTTATATAAAAATGCATACATTTATCAGTATTTTATATATTTGTATTTATTAATATTTATGCCATATATATCATTTTATGCACTAATAGATTGCCAGGAATTCTTTAAATAAGAAAACTTTGCTTTTGATCAAAGGTATATTTGATTTATTTTTTTAGGTGTTGCAAGAATTTGAGAAAATATGCACTTCTACGGGGAAATAGTGATGAATATGACAACAAACTCATCCTATTTAAAATAACAAAGACCAAGCAAATATTAGCGTGGGCACGCATGGACTTGCACGAGAATTCCCCCGATTGCAATTTCCTTCATACTGAAAGTACATCAATAATAAATATTAGAAGTGCCATAGAATAGCAATACAGAAGTAACACATAAACTACAGGAAAAAAAGTGTGTGTGATGGCAAAAATTGTATTATATTAGTGTTTAGGTATTTGATTTAATTAATATAGTTGATATAATAATATATATTTTTATATATAATATAAATGAGTTTTAAAAATTGTAAAAAAAAAATGCATCGGCCGGAAATCGAACTCGGGCCGCACGCGTGGCAGGCGAGCATTCTACCACTGAACCACTGATGCTTAAAAAAATGGCCATATTTGGGTATTCATTCTATTCCGGATTACTCCGCGTAAAAAAAGGTTCTTCAAATGAAAATAAGAAATAGCCAAAAATACTAATCAAAATGTAGCCGAAAATTTTCTCAGGTTTATAAAAAGCGACATGCAAAATTTGGTACCAATTGGTTCAGTAGTTTTTGAGTTTATCGCGAAACAAACAGACATTGACTTTTATATATATAGAGATGAAGAAAATTATGTTATTAGGAATTATAAGATTCAGGATAGTGTCATACTGGGTGGGGGGTCTAGCTTTATATTGAGACAATTTAGCATTGATTATATTAGTGCTTACAGGAATAATCGTTGTTGTTTGCTTTTTATGTCGTGCTATTGGACTATTGCGTGTTTATGATTGAATGTGTGTCCAGTGGTGCAGGTGTGTTGATAAAGATCTATTGGCTTTGTATCTTATGTTTCTCTCATGTTCTGCTAGTATGGTCTCTATATTGTTCTACTGGTTTCTCCTACATATACATTGCATTTGTTACATTTGACAGAATATATTTAACTTGAATTAGAGAGGAAAGCTAAATTTTTAGCGATAAGAGGTTTCTGAATAAGACACCGAGAGTGGCTTAGATGTTGAAAGGTAAATGGCTATATATTAAAGCGGTGCAGCAAAGAAGATGAGAGAAGATGTGGGAAAATCAGTAAAGAAGGTATGCGGGAGCCCCCTCCACAAGGAAGTGTTGATTGACAAATTTCAGAGGAGGGGACGGCAGACGGGCAGTCCAGCTGGTGCCGAAGTGGAAGAAGGAGCCGAGAGAGCGGTCGGCCTGAAGAAGGTTTGTGCGCCGAGAGGACATGGCAGTCTGGGGGAGAAATCAGTCTAGTGACATCGAGATCTGCGGCAATGAGAAGACGGCGGCGAGTTAGTACGGGGCGTGTGCATAATCCTGCAAGGCGGTGCCAGGAGAGACTGACGTCGGAGCGACTACAAGGCGGTGTAGTCCAAGCTGCAGGTGTATAGTGTGGAGTAGAACGCTTCACAAGAGTGGCATCCACGTTCCCAAGTATTTTTCGTATAGGTTGGCTGAAGGCAAGCCCACTGTTGTATTCCTTCTGTTAAGTGAGATATAATAAAGCGATTACTTTAGCTGCCTCTCTTCGAATTCACGTGTGTATCTTTGTGGCATACTGAGTAGACAAAGAACACAAACAATGTCTGGGTGCAACGTAACAATAGCTATAAGTCACGGCCTGGTGGGAGACGTTTGGATAAAAGGAATGTCTATGGATGAATGATATCGAGGAGATAACACCTAGAGCTATCAAATGGTTGATGTTGGTACATACTACTGTTTTAAAACTTGTTAAAGAGAAAAGTCGCGCAATTGACTGTAAATGGGCTTAATGAGGGATTATGCTACAGTTAATATATGGTTGGACAGGACAAATTGAGGTGTAGTTCGTATAGAACGGATTCGTGTTCTTTTCGGAAAAGACTGTGGTATGGTATTTGGTTGTGGTTTGGTAATTAGTATGTATAAAAAGGGGCTTAGACACATTTGAAGGTGAAAGAGGTCTCAAGATTGTGTAGTTATGGATTGTTTAGAATGCTTGTGAACTTATCTTTCGAGCAAGTGCAGAATATATCATCGATGTATCTCCTCCAAAATTTTATGTCTGAAGCATGTTATAAATTAATGCAGGGGTCGACACGGGATATGAACATTTCTGCTACCAAAATGAATAGGGGGCTACCCATATAGGAAGGGGACCTGTATAATATTATAATAATTATATAAACACACAATTCATATAGTTATCTTCATTCAACCTTATATAACCTTATATATCTGAAAATTGTAATAAGGTACTCTCACTCTCAACCTCTCTCTATTTTCTACATCAATTTCATCTTAGCGAAATATATTTACATAAAAAAAATTCAAAAAATCACGTGAGAACGCCCTTGCAAACCTCAGAATAATTTTTAACGCCTTGCCAAATTCTTTATTTTTATTTACTTCTCCTGACGAAAAAAGATTTTTGTCGAAACGTTGAGAAAAAAAAAAACTCCAACTGGCCGAAGTGTCTATTTTTTATATAATATATGAATGCCGGCCAGGCAGCCTCTATCTTTACGATATCTACATCGATTACTTTCAATAGACATCATACATTAATTCTCTGAAAAGTACTCTTATCATCACACACACAACGCTAAACATAATGTTGAGTAAATTGTAGGCAACATCATGCTGAATATTGTTACATTCATGTCTATGCTAAGCAGATTTGTATATGATGATTAATTCATATATGTTATAGCACACACAACACAAATGTGTGTGTTATTTAAAATCTGCTTCATAGAGAAATATATATTTATTGAGAAATATATAATTTATGAATTGCTCTATTTTCAAAAAGAATTATATATATAACAGACTGTCAGTATATTATTACAAACACTATTATGTAAATATCACCATTATTATAATGATTATAAGGTTGTTAAAATTATATCTGTCTAGTCGCATTTCTATATTCTCCAATATATCATAGGTTTATTATTCACATTCTTATGCGTGTGATATAGAATAGTGATGGGTTGTGTGTGTTGAAATACAGGGTGATCCAAAAGTCCCGCACAACTTTAAAAATTAATAACTCCGCGAATATTTGCGCTAGAGCAATACGGTAAACACCATTATGTTCAGGATGTAATGGGATTTTTTATGGCAAATAATGAAAAATTCGAAATTGATTTTAGTTACAACTTTATTCGCTAGATGGCGCTCTACCAGAATCGGCGATTCAGCGGGCCAAATTGTTTGATAAATTGAAAAATATAACTGAACGACACGTATTTTTCCTTTTTGAATACTAGGAAAGAACCCTAATAATATCAAATGATAAATTAATAAAACACCATTTCGCCAAAAGTTAGAAGAAATGGTTAACGATTTTTAAATACAATCTGAGATATGTAAAATAGGTATATGCAAATTAAAACATGTAGCAAAAAAAAAAAAGATATTTTAGATACGGTTTGTTTTCGAAGATAATAAATTTCTAATATTTTTAATTCAACTCTCTCTCAGTATCGATTATATTTATTTTAATTCATTTGAAAAATATGTATCTATCCCTGATAATTTATTTTACTCTGGAATGCCGTTGTTGTTGTTGTCGTGTCCAATAAAGAGCCTCAGATGTCTCCATGCATCTCCATCACAGCAACAGCAATATCCACTATCTTGGGTGTGTAAAGCTGCTGCTCTGGGTCTGTGTCAATTTTCCGCAAGGCTGCGGCCATTTCTGGGTATGAGAATATATGGGTAGGTGTTAGTTCCACTAAGGACAGTTGTTGCATATCCTATAGGTTCTTGTGCCATCTGGATGTATTGTCATTACTTTATAGTGTTTTTATTCTAAGTCTTGTTATAGTTTTTGTCAGTTTTCTCTCAGAGTTTATTTCGCATTTTGATCTTTTCTTATTTTTTATTTAATTATCTTGTATTTTGACAAAGCATCAGCGTCAAATAATGACATTTGTTCTTTCCTTTGGCCCAACTTTCTGGCTTCCTTAGCCAATTCAAATGCCATTTCATTACCCCCGATCCCGACATGGGCAGGAATCCTTTGTAGAATGCAGTTCTTCTCCAATGGTTCCATTTGGGTAAGTAACGAGTGTATTTTCTGTGTGATTTTAGTATTGCCCTTCTCAATGCTTCTAGAGCGGATATTGAGTCGCTGTATATTAAAATTCCGTCTGCTTGATGCAGGGATGGTTGGTTAAGGCATACATCAAGGGCTTTCCAGATAGCTGTCAGTTCACAAGTGAAGTTTGACGAAATCTGTCCTGCTCCTTCTTTGATTTTGATGTGTGTTCCATCTTGCAGTATTATGTTAATTCCGGCCCCTCCATAACTCAGGCTAAGGTCTGAAGATCCATCTGTATATGCTGTTAAAGGGGGTGACCTAGCATTTTTAATCAAGGATTTGTACTATGAGGAAATAGCCGTTAATATTCCAAACACATCAGACCTCGAAGCCCAAAGTATGAAAGTCTACCTCAATCAAAACAAAGCCATCAACTATACAATATGTATCACCCTCTAAACAATACACTTATTGACTATGAAAAATGGCTCAATTTCTTACAGACAACACTATTATTGTAGGTGATCTTAATGCCAAAAATCAACTATGGGGATGTTCCACGCCAAACCCAAGAGGCAAAATACTATCAAACATATTTAACGACAATGCCTTCATGTGCTTAAATGATGGGAATCCTACCCATTATTCCTACAGCTATAATACTGCACAAGCACTTGATATAAGTTTTTACTATCCTGACATTTTCCACAAATGCAAATGGTAAATATTAAAAAGTATTGGAAGTGATCATTTGCCTAATTTGATTGAAATTAGCACCAAGACCAAAACCAGCTCATTAAAAAGATTCTGGAACTTCAAAAAGGCTAATTGGATATCTTTCAAAAACACCATTATTAAAGCAGCCAAAGTTTCAATACCAAGATGTAATATTAAGAATTGGATTCCAAATTATACACACTAGGCAAAAAATATTCAAACACTTATAACTAAAAAAAAATGAACTACGGAAAAGTGCACCCAAAACCAAACAAATTGTAGAACTGAACTGAACATTGTGAATGCAAAAATAAAAAGATTATACGTAAATGTCAAAATGGAAAAATGAAAACAAACTTGTGAAAACCTGAAACCAAGAAACCCAAATACAAAACTTTGGCATTTGGCAAAACAAATTGAAAGATCCCAGTCACAAATTGAAAAAATAAAATGATTAAGAATACAGTTGGACACCAGCAACTAATGACAAAAATGCTGCCAATCTTTTAGGTAATTCATATCAAATAAGTAGTAAAATCAAATTTGAAATAAAAGTTAAGAAAGTTAAAAAAAGGCCCGAAAGATTATTCATGACTGTAAAAATGTCACCAGCACATAATATTTTTCCATGAAAAAATTCAATATGAAAGAGCTAGCTTATGCATTAGAAAACACTGACCTAAACAAGACTCTTGGGCCAGAAGGAATCCATAGCCAAATGATATCAAACTTGGCCAAAATAGGCAAAATCAAATTTGAAATAAAATATAAGAAAGTTGAAAAAAAAGGCCTGAATGATTATTCATGACTGTAAAAATGTCACCAGCACTCATAATATTTTTCCATGAAAAAATTCAATATGAAAGAGCTAGCTTATACATTAGAAACACTGACCTAAACAAGACTCTTGGGCCAGATGGAATCCATAGCCAAATGATATCAAACTTGGGCAAAATTGGCAAAGAAAGACTTCTTAATATTTTCAATAACTCCTGGAAAACTGGATAATTGCCTCAAGACTAAAAACTGCAACAATAATTCCCATTAAAAAACTTGACAAATCTTCTGATGACCCAAAAAACTACCGACCTATCTCCCACAAGTATTTGCTGCAAATTAATGGAAAAAATTATACTCAGACGACTCACCTACCACCTCAATACAAGAAATCTCTTACCATAAGAGCAATATGGATTTAGGAAAGGACATAGGACAATAGACCAACTCTAATTTTTCACACAAAAGGTAAAAGATGCACAAAACAGAAAACCAACTAACCACACCATAGCTTCTTTTTTAGACCTTACACAAGCTTTTGATAAAGTATGGAAAAACAAGTTAATTACAAAATTATACAAACATTTCAAAATTGATGGAAAAGCTATCACTTGGATAAATGATTTCCTTAAAAATAGATACATCAGGGTCAAATATAATGGCACTCTATCTAAAACCTTCAAATTGTTAAAGGATTACTACAAGGATCAGTCCTTAGCCCAAATCTCTTCACCCTATTTATTGCAGGCATAGAAGAAAAAAATTCACATAAAACCAATATTGGACTTTTCGCTGATGACATTATTCTAAGGAGCAGCAGCACTAACTGGAAAAAAAGCTGAAAGGGATTCGAACAAGACTCTTATCCATCTAGAAAAATTTTCTAATTAACATAAATTTGAATTTAACCCCCGATTGGCTCGACACAGGAGAGGTAGAGGTTCCTAAAAATAGTACCCTCCTCCCCCCCCGTTGAGAGCAGGACAGGCCTGCACAAGGCCTCCCTGCCTCTCGCCACCATCTCCTCCGCCTGGTATTGCCAACCCATCTTGTCATCAATGACTACCCCCAGGATGGTCATCCTATTGACCAACGCTACCCTCCGTTTTCCATCCGGATAGTCGGCTTGTGTTCCAATTTGATACCTTTCCTTTTAGTTCTTATCTCCCTAGATTTAAAGCTGAGGGCTTTAGTTTTGGAGACATTGAACTTAAGGCCAGAGTCATGGGCCCAGTTCGAGAGGATTTGGAATGAAGTTTCAACACACTTCTCAGCCTTCGCTCTCGAAGCAGCCTCAATGATGAGGAACTGGTTGTCAGCATAGAGAACCAGCCTGGCTCCCTCAGGTAGCTCCTCTTGGAAAACGGTGTTTACCAGGAGATTCCACAGAATAGGTCCGCAGCAAGAGCCCTGGGGGCAACCCTTAGCACAGTTTCTTTCCAACTTCAGCCCACCAAATTTCTCATCAGCTTGTTCCAGCTCATGGAGTTGAACGCGCCATCAATGTCCAGGGCCACGAGAATAACCCAAGCACCCTTATTTAAGCCCATATCAACCCCCTCTAACACCTCGTTTAGAGCTGTGGTTGTGGATTTTCCTTCCCTAAAACCATGTTGGAAAGAGGAAAGGATCTCATTACTCTCTAGCCAGTGCTTCAGTCGCTGAGCTAGTAGGCTATCCAGAACCTTACCTAGACACGCTAGTAAAGAAAGCGGACGATAATCATTAGGAGAATTACCCTTTCTACCAGACTTTTCTAGAAGCACTACTCGGGCAACCTTCCATGCCTCAGGAAAAGTACCAGTGTCCAGGCACCTATTGAATAACCTGGCAAGAAGCGATAGGTGCATCCTCACCAGGGCTTTCACGACCGTGTTATCGATCCCGTCGGGACCAGGAGATTTCCTGTTCCCGAACTTGAAAGCCGCCAGTTTCACCTCATTCTCAGAAAAGAACGGTTCCACCAAACCACAAGTGGTCAGAGAGATCTCGTCCTCTGGTTCTCGTTTCCGAAGTTCCGATCCAAGATGAGGTCCAGGGTCTCCTTCAGGTCCTGAGTCTTGAACCCATCTTCCCCTTCAAGTAGCCTCAAGTTAGCGGAGCACCTTATCTTCCCAGAGACAGCCCTGTAAGGGAGACCGTATGGATTAATCTCCAGTACGGTTCTGCACTGCTCCCTCCAGTGTTTCCTCTTCGCCCTTTTGGTGTGTCTCTTGTACCCTGCTAGGACCTTCTGGAAAGCTATTCTTCTCCTAACTCTCTCTTCGCCCGTACTATTCTGGAATAGCTTCCTCATGGCCCTGACTCTCTTCCTCTCGATCTTCAGCTCCTCGGTCCACCAAGGCTGTTTAAACTTTTTAAATGCGGTAACCTTTCCAGATCCAGGCCCCAAGGTTTTGCACGTTGGTTATATCCTGGTGGAGCTCATTGACCATGCTATTAATAGAAATTCTGTCAACTGCTCCAGCCAATCTATTCCCAAGTGTGCAAGCAAACCGGCGTCTGAATCTTTCAAGGTTAAGCCCCCTGATGCTGTACCGAAGAACTCTCTCCACTGATGGCGGTTCCACTTCACAACTGGTCTCAAACCTGATGAGTATGTGGTCGCTTACGTCTGTTGTGTCCGTTTCCCACCTCAAACGCCGCATCCTGCTCGTTCTTGCCAGGGAGAAGTCTATGATGTTTTCACCGTTTTTCGTGGCAAACGTCGATTTACTATAGACGTTCGAAATCTCCAGACTCTGACCAATAACAAGATCGACCACGCCTTTCCTTTAGAATTTCCTCCCTGTCCCCAAACAGCTGGGCGCGCGCGTTAAAATCTCCGCCAATCACGATCTCACGCCCTTCCTTCCCAACCAAAAATAATTTAGGAAGTCCAGCTTACCGAAGTCGTTGTCCTGAGGTGGTATGTACGTAGAGAGGCTGACCAGTTTTAGATCCGCCGCCTCGATCTGTACAGCCACCGCCCCCTCCCAGGACCCACAACCCAAACAAGAATCTCCCCGGACCAGTAAGGCGGGTGTGTTGCTCTCGCTAGAGAAAAAACCGTAACGAGTATCTAGACCCATCCTCCCGTCATCCTCCAGGTACATCTCCTGCACCAGGATAACATGAGGGCGATCACTTTTAATGATCCGGTCTAGCTCCTCGGTGCTCCTCCTCGAAAGAGCGCAATTTAGCTGCACGAACCTCCACACCTCCTTGTTTTGCCCCTCTACCATCGCCTCCCGTTACGTACCAGGCCTTCACCGAGCACTGCGTACTCCGGGGGCGATGATTATTCCTGCCGTACCTCTTGTTGTCCTCTAAACAGAGCCAACAACCCGGTTTCATATAGCATCTCTGTTCTTGGGAGTGCACGCCCTCGCACCTCCCACACCTCTTAGGGTGTTCGCAGGTCCTTGCGATATGACCGGGCCTAAGGCACCTGAAGCAAGTTGACACTGCCTCATTCACCCTGATAGGTACCATCCTGGCACCTATCTTCAACCTCTTCTTGCCAAGGAGGATTTCATGGTGGCCTCCTTTAGGCCTGAAATGACCCAATTCGTTGCGTAGGGCCTCCTTGTACTCTTTGTATAAAATTTCATGTATCCTTCCAAGAAGTCCTCACACCTCGAATTTTGGAGCACCACCATTTCTCTTAGCGTCTCCTCTTTGATGTTAGAGTTGACACCCAAGAGAATCAGCTCCCTTCTGGCCCTCTTGAGGCCTCCTAGCCTCAGTGCAGGCTCCCTCTCTATAGCCTCCACGGCCAGTTTCTTGTCATCGAGGTTCTTCAATATGAGAGCCACAGCTCCCCCACCCCGAATCATTTGAGGTCATAGCAGTGCCTAGGAATGCTACCAGCGATGCTTTTCAGCACCGCGAGTATTAACCTGGACCTCGCATCCTCACTCCACTCAACTACCAGGGTCAGGTCCTCCTTCCATCTAGGGGGGCCCTTGACCTTTGGGGGTTCTGGCTTGGTAGTCTTGGCCGCCTTGGGGGGTATCCTTAACCTCTTTAGCCCTGATCTTCTTCGGGGGAGGAGGTTCTTTCACCTCCTCTGTAGGCGTCGCTCTCGGTGGGTCCTCTTTTGATCCGGCTGTCACCTCAGTCCTACCCTCTTCCTCTTTTGCTGAAGGCTTCTTAACCCTTTTCTTCTTTCTCTTCTTTTCCACCATCTCGCTGTTCCTAGTGTGAACAGGTTGTTTTGGGGGAGATGGCGGAACAGCTTTCTCGTCTCTAGTTGGTATTTGGACCGAGGCCCCTCTACCTTGCCCTTGTGGGCTCCTCCGTCTTCTCGTTTCGAGGCGTCTCTCGTTTAGGGAGAACTGGGGAAGCGTCATTGGGAGTACATACCTCGACCTCAGCTAGTTTCAGCGACTCTTCGACCTCAGCTAGTTTCAGCGACTCTAAAAGAGCCGCTGCCACTCCCTCTCTATGCCATACTGCAGGGTGGTCGGACTGAGGATCTTTTCCTCCAGGTTCCGCTTCTCCACCCGCAGGAGCTCGAGCTCTTCAAGAGCCGACCTATGTTTCTTGAGAAGCTTATCGAAGCATTGCTCGAGGATGTTCGGGTGAACATTTCCAATCTTCCTCCCTCGACGTATGGTGTCTAGGGAGTCCTGGAACGCCTCGGCAAGCTCCTTAAGCTTCGTGCACCACTTCTGGGGTGTCAATGCCTTATTTAGAAACTCATTCATTTCATTCAGGTCATTGAGGTACCCTGCCTTGGTGACATCCATCGCAGCCCCCGACTCCTGGAACTATTGAGCCGATTCTCGTTTCAGACGAAGGGTCAAACAACAGGAAATGATCCACAGAGATCTCCATGTTGATGATCCTGTTGAGGCGGATATCAGGGGGGGGGTGGACGATCCTTCCTATCCTCTCGCTCTGGGTATCCAGAGCTAGCTGTGCGGAAGGAACCTGAGCTCAAATTCTCAGGCGGCCGCGTCGCTTTTCGAGGACTCAAGTGGGCACCCTGCCTATCCTCTCGAGTCGTGTAGACTCTCGCTGTGTGGAGGCTGCCTGCTTCCATAGGGGACTTCCCTGGGCCATCAGTGGGCGCGGCAGGGAATTATTAGAAATATCCAACGAGGTATTATTGGGCATACGCTCGGAGCCCGAAGGAATTTGAGCGTCCTCGGGCTTACCCTTGTCTTCAAGGGTTTTTTCAAGAGGGATGCATGAGAAGTTACTAGACCCAATACGTCGAGCTGGCCTATCAGCTCTGTCTAGGTCGTTCACTCCACGGCAAGAGGGATCTGCCTCCCACCCGTTCTCAGGCGCTACCTGAGCCTCATTGGTAATGTCAATCTTTATATTTTGTATTGGCATTTGGGGGGGGGGGGGTGTAACCTGTATTATAATGACACCAGAACGCCACCATGTCACGCAAGACTGAACTGGGCATATCCGTCTTTCCAGACTTGTCAGACGAGCTCTCAGCGTTGGCCACGTTCTTGTTAGAAACGTGCTCAGGACGCACCACGGGAAGGTGCTGATCAGCATATGTAGGTAGCCGTCAAGTCTCCCTACTTTGCGTAATCTGCAACTGGACGTCACTCCTGTCACAGACCCCTATTAGCATCGCTAACTCTTCCACTGAGTTCCACAATGGTCTGTCGTGATCAGTTAGCCCTACCACCCTCTTTCAGGCAGCCAGGTACAGACCGCTACTACCCGCGAGTCGGGTGCCAAGGGCTGCAGATTCCAGGCACATAGTCCTACCTACTCTCCATGCTCAGAACTAGGGCCCCGGGCCCAGCACAGTTGGTACATCCCTGGAGCAGTAATGGCTACCCAGACCTCGAAGGTCCACAAGCCGGCTCACAGTTGGTACATCCTAGAAGCAGTGGCCACCCAGACCTTACGGTCCTTAAACCGTCACAGTTGGTACAGACTAGAAGCAATAGTTTCCCAGACCTCAAAGGTCCATAAACCGTACACCATTGCTGTCATCCAGGTCACACGCCAAAAGGGAATGATGCATTCTCCATGCACCGAGCGGCCATTGGTAGGCCCCTCGCGCCCGCCATTATGGTCTGGCTCCATGGGGTCGACCAATCAAACCCACAGGCGTCTTCGAGAGTTCATGGCAAGGTTGCTGACCGAGCCCTCTCGTTCGGACTTAGTTAAACCCGTCCTACGCTCCAATAGGACTCCCCCCCTTTGGCCCTCGAACCCTTAGTTCCCAGTACTCCCTGAATCTGTCGTCGAATCAAGGACCCCTGAGGTTCTGAGGTTTACGCAGGGAACCTCGCGAAGGGGGGGGGGGGGGGGGGTGTTACTACTGTGTACCCCTTGGTTTTTCAGCACCAGGCCTAGCCCTGGTGCAATTTTCGCGCACGGCAAGGACGCTCCCAATGGCGCACACACAGAGCGAAGACCCAAGAGTTTCAAGACTCGTGCACCCCGCGACCAGCTAACCAAGGGCGGATCACCAGCTTACAGCTTCACTGAGGATCAACCAGTGGTACTCCGGCGCAAGGCAAACACGCAGAGACGCCTCTCCACTCCCCTATCCTCAAGGGTGAATGGTGAGGGTGGGAATACTTCTTTCCCCACTCACAGTTGGTACAGTGGAGTGGACCCAGGAGGAGCTCTGAACATCAGAAATAGACAGCATCAAACGACACTTACAAGATTTAGAATAGGCCATCTCAAGCCATTGAAGATAAAAATAACAACAAAATCTACCCCACTTGCCCAAAATGTAGCTTGGCACCTGCAGCCAGAAGACATTGTGGCTTGCATTAGATGCACTAAACAGGACCTTTGGGAGAGGCCGCTGCTTATCATAAAACAGCTCGAGGAGCATGAACTCATGGAATTCGTGTAAACTTTACACAAGGGGATAAGAAACAACAACAACAACAAATAATTTCTCTGATCGTTTAAACCAATTGTGCCAAGTCCTTTCTTTTTAAGTATGTTTTTTCTTTTTTTTTTTGTGCAGGGTTCATTCACGTTAAGATTGATGATTACATTTGATGGCACTGGGGTTGGAAATATTGGTTCTTCTTGAATTTGAAAGTCATTGTGTTTCATATTTATGCCCTTTCTAATATTGTTGTCGTACTGAAGTGTTGAAGATCTTTTGAGTCTTTCTTTTTTGTGTCCAGTTTAAATAGGTTTTATGGGATATGTGTTAGGTTTCTTTACTTTTTAAGCTATTGGTGAATTTTATTGTTTTTATTTTGTCTTCTGCTTTCGAGCGAGTAGGTCTAGACCACATTCTCTCTGAATTTTCTTGTTGTGGATGAAACAGCACCAGTGATTATTTTGGCCGCTTTTGCTTGAACACTGTCTAGTCTTCCTTTTAGTGATGAGCTTGAGGGAGCCCAGACGAGTGTTGCATATTCCATTATCGCCTTATTAAGGTGATATATGTTGTTCTGAGAATTCTGGGTTTGCTCCCCAATTTGTTCCACATAGCCATCTCAGAATCGATGAATACGTAGATCGCGTACTTCCCCGCTGAGGAGATGGTGATGGCGTGGTCCTCGAGACCAACTGGAAAGATCCAGGACTGCAGTATCACACCTAGGTATTTTGGATTACTAATTTTATCAATTATTTGGTTGTTTATGCTTATTTTGGGGTTATTTTTATGTCTTTTTTCCCTGTCAGTGGAGAAGACGCATAGGTTTGGTTTTATTGGGTTTATGGTCATTTGGAGTTCCATTGCCCACTTTTCCAGTCCTCTCATTGATGTGTTCAGTATTTTGTCTGATTTTTCTATACTGCTACTTGTGTGCCATATGGCTATATCATCTGCATAACAGGCAACCTTTGTGTCTTCAGTGAGGTAAGGATGGATGTCGTTAATATATAGCGAGAAGAGTAAAGGACTGAGCACAGATCCCTGAGGTACACCAGCCCATGTTCTTCGGTCCTTGGAAAATGTTCCATTGACCCGAACCTTTAAGTTTCTTCCCCTTAAGAAGTCTGCAATCCAGATTAAGATTTTTCCTCTTACTCCGATGTTGTGCAGCCTTTCAAGTAATTTCTACACTCGATCAAAAGCTGAGGTCATATCCAGGAATACGGCCGTTGTCTTCTTTGGCGGTTTTCTCCTAGAAATCTATTATTGATTGACAGAAGTAGAACAGTTTATCAGTTGTACAGTGTCTGAATCTTTAGGCAGTTTGGTAGAAGTTTATTTTATTATTGTTAGTGAGCCAGACTATGAGCCTAGAGTGGATAATCCATTCTGTTATTTTACAAAGTATGCTGGTAAGAGCAATTGGCCGATAGTTCTTGCATTCCTTAGCATCTTTGTTTGGTTTCAGTATTGGCACTCTAATTAATATCTTCCAATTCTTTGGTAGTTTACCAGTTTGCCATGAAATGTTCAGTATTCGTAGGAGTTGAATTTTAGCTTCGTCTCCAAAGTGTTTAATCATTTGGCCAAAGATTAGAGCATCTCCAGGTGACATCTCGGATTTAACTTTCCTATTGATGAATTTAGCTCATTCAGTGTGAAGTCTCTCGGGTAAATATCTTGTTGATGGTAATTTCTTGCTTATTCAACTAACTTGTTTATATTATTTTTTAGAGTCCTGCCTTCATTCGTATAGCTGAGTCTGGAAGTTCTCGAAAGATATTCAGCAATTATGTCAGCCATCTGTTTGTTCGTTCTCGCTGTTCATATCGGTTAGAGTATTGGAGGATTAGTGTTGGTTTTGATTGTTTTATAACACTAATTATATTCCAGTGATGGCTTTCCTTTTTTGGATCCATTTTTTTCGCAGAATTCTGCCCATTTTTCTCTCTCTTGTTTGAATATCCAAATTTCTTGTTCTCTTTTGTGACTAATTTCAATGAGTTCCTTCATGATTTATTCTGTTTTATTTGTTTTAAGAAGTTCATTGATATTGTTTCTCTCTGCAACCATTGCCTCGATATTGTGGTCCTTCCAGTAAAGTATTCACAGGTCTTTAAGTCTACCTCTAGGTATCGATACTTTTGCTGCTTCGGATATCTTCGAAGAGAATTTTTCCAATTTTTTTTCAATTGTTCTGTGATTTAATTCTTCGTTGCACAGTTCTTCAAGCTTCTATGTGAATTTTTTCCAGTGTTCTTTTATTCTGTTGGAAATTCTCAATTTTGA
Source organism: Cordylochernes scorpioides (assembly GCA_030710605.1). NCBI lineage: Eukaryota > Metazoa > Arthropoda > Arachnida > Pseudoscorpiones > Chernetidae > Cordylochernes > Cordylochernes scorpioides. The sequence goes on from CP092882.1 coordinate 52,545,338, forward strand.
ATTTTAGGGTTGTTAAAATTGGTCTGCGGTCACTGATTGCACTTTTCAGAATTTTCCATTGTGTTGTGGGTGCGATGTTGTAATTTATCGCTGTGATGTCTATTGCGGATTCTGTGCCTGTGGACTTGGATAGATAGGTGTTCTTTTCGTTATTTAACGGTGTAAGGTCGAGGTCGGTTAGCATGTCCTCAACCTGCTGACCTTTGTTATCCTGGACAGGTGATCCCCAAGTTGGTCTTTCGGCGTCAAAATCACCAAGTATGATTGCGATATCTGAAGACGCTTCACTTAATGTCTCTATCAGGCCTGTATTGATGCTAATATTATCGTGGTGATAATCATTTATGATTGGAATTGTTTTACCTGTAAGATAGATTTCTATTGCCTGAGCTTCTGTCGTGCCTTCTCTAGGCTTACTATGATTATAGGCGATTTCCTTAAAATTGATTTCTAGAGTTTTATTCAAAACGGCAAGTCCTCCTCCGAATTTTCCCGGTCTGTCCATTCGTAGTGTTGTATAATCTTTGATATTGAATCTCAGATTCTGATTAATTTTTTTCTCCTGAGGACAATTAATATGTACATTGTTGTCACAGAGAAGACAAGTCAGCTCTTTATTTTACTCTGGATACCATTTATATTGAGTTGTAGTAGATTGAATTGTGTCCTCGAAGTAGATTTCTTATCATGAGCTCGAGCTGCAGCTCCTGACGCGGCGGTTATCCCGGACGCGGTAGCATTACTGGAGATTTCAATTTTGCTCTTCATTTGAAAATGGGTGCCGTTGCAACGTTAGTCATCTTGGAAACGAACCTGAATTTGGTCAAATATTCCAAGGGTCCAGGGGGGACCGCAAGGAGGTGTGGTCGAACTTCTCCCCTTCCACTTGGAATGCCGTCACTACAGGATAAAACACTCTTGGTGAATTTTTTAAATTGTGATTCAGAATCTGCCACTGAAGCTTTACGAGCGTTTCGTTCCTTTAAAAATATTCGAAGCGGTAATGGACCAATGAGTTGCTACTCTCAAAAGCGATTGATTAAAAGTTTTGAGGAAACTGGAACTCTGGAAGCAAAACCTCGGAGTGGAAAACCATCGACATGCAAGTCAGTGGCTGTTACGGTTTTGCAGAATGCTGAAGCTATTGAAACGTTATCCCCGTATGGAGAAGAAAGTGCTAGACAAGTTTCTCGACAAACGGGGATTTCGTATGGAACAGTTTGGAGAGAACACACATTTAGAATTTTTCTATAAAAATATCCTAACAAATTTCAAAGTTTTCACTAGTTGAAAGTCAGCGATTTTGAGAAGCGTCAAGAATTCGCTGCATGGGTTTTCCGGCAAATTGATATTGATGAAAACTGGCTGTCAAATGTTCTAAGAACAGATGATGCTCACTTTTATTTAAAGGGAGAATTTAACATTCAAAACTGCCTCATTTTGGCAACAGAAAACCCTAGGATTTTTACAGAAATACCACTTCATCAGCACAGAGTTACAGTTTTGTGTGGGTTCACTTCCTCTTTTATTATTGGGCCATTTTTCTTTGAAAAAATCAATGGAAGAACTTTTAAAACCGTTTTAGTAACTGGTGAACGTTATGTTCAACTTTTGAGAGAAAAGGTTATTCCCATATTTCAGAACAGACAAGCACTAAGCGAAATAACATTCATGCAAGATGGAGGACCTCCTCATATCTCCCGCGCTGCCAAACAATTGCTGAAGAATACGTTCGGTGGAATTCGTTGATAAGTCGCCACTTTATATACCAGTGGCCTCCAATATCACCAGACTTGACGCTTTACAATTTCGGTTATGGGGGTACATTAAGTCGCGTTTTTATCGATGCCGGCCTACCACATTGGCCATGTTGAAGGCTTCTATCAGATGGCACGTTTTATAAATTTCAACTATTTAATTGTGACCATTCTGTCATCTATCGTCTGCAGGCGGTGTTTGAGAATGAAGGGCGCCACATTGAGCAAGGATTGTGACCTAATACAAGAGAGAAGGCAGTTACCTCATGTGTTATATTTTGCAGCTCTTTGTTTTGGGTTATGGGAATAATAAATGCTGTCCTCACATCTTGACTCTTTTTTTCTGTAAACAGTAATTTTTTTGTTTGTCATTTGCCCACATTTTATATTATGTCGTGCAGGCCAAAGTGTTATAACTTCTCGAATAACACTGGTATACACAATTTTACCCCTTATATTTAGTTTATCGCTTTTCGCTCATTAGAAGAAATAGCATAAGGAATAATCTCTCTATCCCCCCCCCCCCCCCCAACTTTAGATATTTTGCGCAAAAAATAATACAAAATGATTTTACTACCACGTTTTTCAACGCAAAAGGTCGATTTAAAAATGATTTTTTTTTTGATGGGATACATTTTCAAAATTATGTACAGTATAATAAACAATGATAACATTTGACAAACCCATAGGATATTTGGAATAAAGTACGACAAATATATTTTGTCACTCCCCTCTATATTTCATTTTTGGATCATGACAAATATCCAGTTAAATAGTCAAGTGTCGACAATTAGTCAAGAAACTATACATTACTTATAGCACGAAATCCTATTAGTAGTGCCATCATAATTTTTTGTACTATATTAACATTTCAAAAATCGTGTATTGATATCAGTAGTTATTTTCAAACATTCAATTTATTTCACAAAACTCCTTCTAAAATATAGAAATCTTCGATACATGTTTTAATTTGCATATACCTATTTTACATATCTCAGATTGTATTTAAAAATCGTCAACCAATTCTTCTAACTTCTGGCGAAATGGTGTTTTATTAATTTATCATTTGATATTATTAGGGTTCTTTCCTGGTATTCAAAAAGGAAAAATACGTGTCGTTCATTTATATTTTTCAATTTATCAAACAATTTGGCCGCTGAATCTCTGATTCAGGTAGAGCGCCATCTAGCGAATAAAGTTGTAACTAAAATCAATTTCGAATTTTTCATTATTTGCCATAAAAAATCCCATTGCATCCTGAACACAATGGTGTTTACCGCATTGCTCTAGCGCAAATATTCGCGGAGTTATTAATTTTTAAAGTTGTGCGGGACTTTTGGATCACCCTGTACATGTAGCATAAGGAACATTTTCTGTACACCAATAACTTTAGAAATTTTGTGAAAAAAATAATACAAAATGATTTTACTACCACGTTTTTCAACGCAAAAGGTCGATTTAAAATTTATTTTTATTTGAGGGGACACATTTTTAAAATTGTTTACAGTATAATAAACAATGATAACATTTGACAAGCCCATAGGATATTTGGAATAAAGTACGACAAATATATTTTGTCACTCCCCTCTATATTTCATTTGTTGGATCATGACAAATATCCAGTTAAATAGTCAAGGGTCGCCAATCAGTCAAGAAACTACACATTTCTTATAGCAAGAAATCCTATTAATAGTGCCATCATAATTTTTGGTACTATATTAACATTTCAAAAATTCGTGTATTGATATCAGCAGTGTTTTTCAAACATTCAATCTATTTCACAAAACCTCATATAAAAATAAATATTTTGCTACATGTTTTAATTTGCATTTACCTATTTTACATATCTCTGATTGTATTTGAAAATCGTTAACCAATTCTTCATACTTTTGGCGTAGTGGTGTTTTATTAATTTGTTATTTGATATTATTAGGGTTCTATCCTGGTATTCAAAAAGGAAAAATACGTGTCGATCAGTTATATTTTTCAATTTATCAAACAATTTGGCCGCTGAATCTCTGATTCTGGTAGAGCGCCATCTGGCGAATAAAATTGTAACTAAAATCAATTTCGAATTTTTCATTATTTGCCATAAAAAATCCCATTGCATCCTGAATACAATGGTGTTTACCGCATTGCTCTAGCGCAAATATTCGCGTAGTTATTAATTTTTAAAATTGTGCGGGACTTTTGGATCACCCTGTATATATATACATTAGGAAGTTTTGCATATTATTTGTTTTCTTAAGACATTTTTTTTTTGGTTAAGGTATTTATACATATTCTACTATTGTTTGCTATATTCTATGAATTATCTTATAGGTTAGAAATTCTATTATTTAAGTAGTTTTATAATAGTTATTGGCTATTACATATAAGTTATTTATATTATTGTTGATATTATTAGCTGGTACTAGGATATATTGTGTTATATGTTTCGGGCAAATCTATTTTCTATTAATGCTATTGTGTTTTCTGAATAATAGAGAATCAATTATAAGCCTTGATATTTGCTGTTTATGTTATTGTAATGTATTCTAGGTTCTCCTAATGCGAAAGTGTGACCTGTTCCTTTGCAGTATTGGAAAATTAGAGACCTATTATCTTGATTAATAACGTTGCGTCTATGTTCATATATTCTATTGCTGACTCTCCTTCCTGTCTCCCCTGCGTATTTGGCTTGGCAGCTGTTACACTCTACGGAATATATTGCCTTTTATTCTCTGTTTTGGTTAGTGGGTTTTATGATAGTAGGATTATTTTTAGATAGTGGACTTTTATGGTGGAGCCTATGTTAGGGGAATTACAGTAATATGTTTGGATGCCTGAGTTTCTTAAGTAGTTGGCTATTGTTATAGATGTTTGTGAGTATGGAATGTAACATATCGCCCTATAGATATTTTGTGGTTTTGTTTATTGGGTTATTGATAGTTATACTTTTGTGGAAATGTTGTAATATAAAGATGGTTTGGTATCCTGCTTGCTGGACATTATTTATAATGTTCTGTGTCTCAATCATTTTGAATTCTGTTGCGATCACCATTGATTACAATATCTTTATTTTACTTTCTCAAATTATTATATACAGTATGAGAAATGAGGTTGGATTCCCATGGTTCAAATTTAGAACGGTGATCAGTGTTTTACAGTAGTCTACTGAAATGACTTAGCATTTTTTTTTTCATCATAGCTCTGATATAATTTTCTCACAGCAGAGGTGAGTTCTGATAATTATTGCTGGATACAAATATCTTAACTTCATTTTAATAGTGCTTTCTATCAAATCATACTAGCCTGTGCATCCAGATTAGGGCTAACATGCTGAATGATAGTTAATCGATTTTATTTTTTTTTAACGCATAGTGGATTGGGAGAGTGGCAAATATATGAGCCTTAAGGTGAAAATAGAATTGAAGATCCAGTTAGCGTACCCGTGAAGAGAGAAGTTTGATCACCATAAAAAGACGCGTCAGGCAACCGACTCTTTTTTTTTTCATGATGCCTCCAACTGCATATGATCTTAAATATCCTGTATACACTCTGACAAGGGAAGGTTATCCTGAATTGACAAATGTATAATTTTTTGTCTTTAGTAGAGATTTCCAAGATTCTATTTCTGAAACATTTTTTTGGATGAAGACAAATAAAACCATCTTGATAGTATTGAATTTTACAGTAAATATTTGCCAGCAGAAGGCATGATGAGATTACATGAAATTTAAACCAGTTATATGCTTAGTATGTTTCTTCAGCTATAATTTGACACAGTCATCAAATGAAGAAATGGGCAGTAAGCCATATCTTGATGCTGAACACTTCTGTGTCAGGAAGGTGTAGTTAGTCTGTTTAATGAGAATTTCAATAATCATCGAAATTTAGCAGATTATCATTGGGGATTTGAACAACTGTCTTGAAAATTTTTGAACAGCCTGAGTAGATAAAGGAATCCTGGAGTTAGAGTGGAGAATTAGTAGTACAGACTGACCACTCGACGCAGATAACTCTAGGGAACAATTATTGTGTTAATCCGCCGTATACAAGAAGAACATTGATTCTCAGGATATTCGATAGGCAGAATTTTGAGAATTGATAAGGTCATGGTTAAAGTTTACACAGGCATATGGGAGTAAAGACAGTGATTTAAACAAGATAAGAGGCAGCCTTGTGTCTTAAATACTTTCAGTGGAAGCAGATGCCACTGCAAATATTCAGGTCTAATAATTTCCAAATTTGAAGTCATGCATGACGGGTTAGCACGGGATTGACGCCTGAACTGGCTTTCACTGGGATTAATCGAGCTTGCGAAAGAACTAGAAGAAGTGTGACATGTCACGCCACTGTACTAAATTAATAATTGAGAAGATTTATGTTGAGCCAACTGAAATTAGTAAAGAATTAAGAGATTAAGGTCTTATTCTTTGAGTTTTACACTAATTTCAATTACGCGATATGGACGGCGTTATAAGTTGGGTGGAAATGATTCGGCCGCAATGGGATGGTCTCCTGGAGGTGGTACGATCAAATACTACTTATTGAATGCCGGGCGGGATCGCATGAAGCATTAAATGACATCAAGAAATGCTTAAAGAAACACCCTAGAAGATTGGGGATCGACAAAATGACGACATGGAAAATGCTCAACATTGTACATTGGCAGCAGAATGATATCTTGCTATTGTATGGACGACCACTCCTTCCTGAAATGTGCAGCGGATGTTAGTCCCAGAATTAGGTCCTTTGAGGCGACACTTTCCTTTGCAGACGACATAAAGACACATGACAAAACAGCACATGAGCATTTAAACTAACTTCAATTCCTGCCATTAATTAATTTAGTTGACCAATAGCTATAGAACCGCTGGAGACCTCCATACCCTGTGTGAATATTTTAGTGAGAAATGAGCGATTCAATTCTATGAGCCATGAGGTATCCTGTAAGATCAGAGCTGTACCCCATTCAATTTTTTTTTATAGTAGCCAGTGCGAGATATTTCCAGAATGTTTGTTTCTTTTTTTCTAACTGTTATATAATTCGGAAACTAGAAAACTACACTATTTTGATACAGTTTACATCTAGCATCCATGTGAACTCAATATGACTATTGAACGTAGATTGTAGATTAATGAGCGAGCCAACCTAAAGAGAACGAGTTTAATAGGCTTACAATCAGTAGTTGAAACAGACTATTCGCACAATTTTGTTATGTTCTCCCTCTAGCTGATCTATGACATTATAGATTTTTTTTTAACAAGGTGACTACCCCGTCGAGTGTATATGAAGGTATAAAGGTTTAAAGGTCATAGGCTGTTGGAATAATAATACACTAGTAATAATTATAGTTCATTCTGATGTACAGTAGAGGCAGTGAGAACAGCGCCTCTACCATCATGGCTAGTTAGTTTCAATACACCCAGAAAGAGCATTGATCTAAGATTACTATCCACCCACATGGATGAACATGTACCTCTCCCATTTCTTTTCCCTTTTGGGCCATGAACCCATCTTTCACCCCTCTGTTCCCTGCCCCCATTAATACATGAGATTCTCTATCAATTCTCTGTTGTGTCTAGAGACAACACTATCAATAGATTAGCTATCAGAACCACTGAACATTCTAGTACAGGATTTACGCCAGCGAAACTCGTCTTCGGACATGAGCTGAGGCTTCCGCAACCTTTTCAGGAAGCGGGGCAAAGTCCTGTAAGCGAAGATTTGATTGCTCAAACGGCAGCCTTCTACGAGCGGGAACTAACAGAGGAGGTCGAGAAGATAAGAGAGGTGGTAAGGCAAACCTACTTGAATGAGCAGGAAGAAGCTAGGATTAAGTTCGAAAACAAAAGGCTGAGAACTTTCAATAACGGGGACTTAGTCCTAGTGGAGAGAATGCATGAGACGAAGGGGCGTCACAAATTTGAGCCAAGGTATGGGGGTCCATATGAGGTACTAAGAAGAGCTGGTGATACTGTATATCTCTTGAAGAATCTAGAAACTGGGAATTTGGATAAATACCATATAGATAGGTTAAAACAATACCATATACCAATTAGGATTTTCCCCACAGAGGAGGAGGAAACTAGTGATGGTAATTCAAGTCAAGGTTCCAGTGATGAAGATCATTGGATTCATCTTACAGGTCCAGCTTATCTCCCTAATAGGTCCGTTAAAGTAGTGGTTCCACAAGGGGTGACAACCAGAGCGAACTCAGAAGTAATGAGACGAGGGGAAGTTGACAGAGTTAGTGTGAACAGTTTAACTTTACGCAGGTCTACAAGGGTGTAAAGGCCCACACAGTGTAAATTCTGCTTAGACTGTCGCCACTAACTAGGATTTTGGAGTGTGTACGGAGAATCAGCTCGATAGAATGAGAAGTTTAGAGATTTCAACCTTTTTTTTTTTCATTTAAAAACCTTTTTTTTTTTTTTTAAAGTAGAACTTCATTAGGATTCCTTTTTTTTTCTATACAAACTATTTCTTGTTAAAACCCGAGTTTCAAAGACCAATGAGAATAATGTATACCATTGTGAATTAACTATTTAGTGTAAATCTGAAATTTTAGTTATTATCAGGAGTAATAGGTGAAGGAAGGTGTAGGAAATCACAACTTAGAAGGAGGCTATGTCTAAAACAACAAACCTAATAGGCATCCTATGGCTTGTGTTGGGTAATTCAGAAACCCTATAATCCCTGGCCTTCAGGTAGTAGCTTTGAAATAGGTGTCTAATGAGGACATAAAAGTTCAATCTCTCAGAGTGAAGTTGTGAAGTATAGGGACCCTAGGTCAGGGGTAGAAGTTAAGTAGGCCCAAACTGTAGTCGATCCTTGGAAAGCACTTGAGAATGTTAGTGTTGGGTAGTGAATCGTAAACCCTATAAATCCATCTTTCAATAGAGTGCTGAGGTCGGACTACTGCAAAGGGGGCAGACGCACGAGGAAGTAAGAAGAAAGTGACTTCACCCACGGTGACTAGGGGAGTGACTCAATCCGCTTTTATGAGGTGTCACGCTTAATGGTCCTTTATTCGCCATTATAATTTGTGTATGTCTTTATATAGAATTGTCGTGAGAAGTCGCTTGGTGTCAAGGCAAGGGCAGTTTTTGAAGTTACACTGATTTTTTTTTTAGTAGGTTAGCTTCCAGATTATTTAGAATTGCTAACAATTATTGTTAACAATCATTTATCGAGTATAAAGTATTAGTATATATAGAGCTTGTACAGAGGCATTTTCTTTTGAGTAACCTAGGGCTTTAGTTCCCAACTTGTTTTAATTTTATTATTTTATTTGATTTCACATTGCGTCCTGAAAGATGTTATCATTTGTTAGGATCTATTGATATAGATAAATGAGTATTTTGGCCTTTGTAGCAGCTTTCAACCTTAGTTTGTATGCGTACCGCGAATGATAGGGGGGAGGGTGTATGAATGAATTGGTGCAATGAATGTAGAAAAAGGTTAAAAACTATTATATTGTGAGCCCAAAATACATTAGAATAGGGTTAAAGGACTTTAATAGGATCGATTTTTATTTTATTTTATTTTTTATTTCGAATTTTGTTAGGACCGAGAAGCCTCAAACAGGACAACTACAACTCTATCTAGTTAGAAAATATTCGCTCCCTTTATGTTAGGTCCCTCGTTAGGGGGTATAATTTTCCTTTGATTTTCTTTTATCTTAGTTTAGCTTGAATTCTAAGGATTGTGGATAAATGATCCCTATCCCGACCCTCAGACTTGGAGATAGTGGAAGGCAGGGATCAAGCCGACAGCCCACTCATCTCCTCCTCGCAAGAGGAAACGAAGAGGTATAGATTGAATTTTATGCAGGATGGGGGATTTGTTTTAGCCATGCCGTATAGCCTGGGGTATAACGGCGCGACCTTGGGTAACCGATCTGACACCGTAGTTTCGACGCTTTTAGCGTGGCTGGAGCGGGGGTGTTCCAGACGGGAGGTCCTGTAAGATTGGCAAGTAGGCAGAGATTGCCCAGTTATTCTAGACGAAGTGTTTCCGTCTATTGAATTTTTTTTTTTGGTACCAGTTTGATCCCCCATAGCTAGCGGAAGTTTCTTCTAATAAAGGATTCGCCCTGCCATACGTTTTGTTGGAATGAATTCGAGCATAAGACCGATTCGAGAGGCAGAATAAGTAATTATTAGGACCTTCAACGAGTTTAGACTCGTTCCATGTTAGGATAAGATTTTAAAGTATTAGTTAACTATAATGACCGCGAACGAGACGCCAGAACAAGCCAGTGAGTCAAAGTTTTAGAAGTGTTGTATTGAGGACAGTAGAATTAAGAGCAGTTATACAGGGAGTAGAATTCTGAAGGAATTTGTAAAAGGAACCAAAATTTCAGATTGATAAAATTCAAACTTATAAGATGTAGATTTATAGGATTCAGGTCAATGAATAGAGGGTATATTAGTAGATGAAAGTAATGTGAATTTCTTGGAAGGGGGAGGTAGCTGAACTGTACACACCCCAGAGGCAAGGTAAACGGAGCCACAAACAAAATAGTAGAAATTGATTAGTCGCTCTGCCAAAACAGAAAATTTCTCTTCATACGGTTGTCACCCTAGATTTAAATGGACTGTGTAGTTTAATAGAGGTCTGGGCTATGTTCCATTTGACCAAGATTCTAAATGACGTACCCATCTGGGTTGAGAGAGTATTGTAATTTGAGGAATCTAACACACAAGAGAGAACACACCCTCCAATAGGATCGGGATAGACGAATATTACCCAGTGACCAACTCGTGATTCCAGACTGGATAAGATTGAAAACTTAACTGAGATACTAAACCTTGAACCCTCAGCGCACAAATATATATTATGTTTACATTTTCTTATTCAATATGTTATTATTTTTATGTCATATATATTATATTATAGTCGTATACTATTCATTTCAACAATTTTATTTTGATATTCATGATATTAATATTTATATTAAATATTTAATTATATATATTTTGTCACCATATATAATCTTGTAGTAGTTTCTTTTGTCATCTATCATGGGATGATTTTTTTATCACTTATATCTTAACATATTTAATCACTATCTACATGATATGTTTACTTCAATATATATATTATACTCATCATATAACATGGAAGGATTCATTTTATCATTACATATTTCGTGCCTTATTTAATAATTACTTTCACAATTTGTTTCTGTAATTTTTTTAATTTAGCAAAAGTCATCATGTCATAGACTAATTATTATGTATCAAGATATTTCTTTCAGCTAACTATAATTATTGCTGAACTGCTACTTCAAAAATACAGCGCGCCTACGTCACGGGATGACGTAGCTTTCGAGGAGCGTCCAGCCACCACCACTAGAGGCGCTCTGCCCTCTCCATCACTTCCTGTTATGTTTTCACTTGTACTACTACCTGCTTGAATAACCTCGTGATATATTAAAACCTATATATATTTCAATCTATTCTCAATTTGATTGAACCACCGATCCAACAAGTGGTAGCAGAGCGTGGTTCCCTAGCTCTGTGGTTCAAGTTCAGCGTATCCTCGTGAGTAAAATTCCTTCAGCGAAGCTACCTCCGTTTGCCCTCGTCGAGAAGTTACTGCGTCATCATGGCGGCCGTTAGTGCAATAACGGCGGTGGTTGAAAAATTGAACGGCCAAAATTACCGCTCATGGAAGTACAACATCAAGATGCTACTAATTGAGAAGGGCTTGTGGGATGTGATGTTTAAAGATGAAGATACCCAAGATGCTAAACTAAAAGCTCAAAAGGATAGAGCCTTGGCTGTTATCGCGTTGTCGATAAATACAGAACACCAAATCCACATCATTGACTGTTCATCGCCACAGGATGCGTGGAAAAATCTGGAACAGGTTTTTGAGCCAAAATCTCGTTCGAGGATACTACAGTTAAAGAAGCAGTTTGTGAACATCAAGCTTCAAACTGGTGAGTCAATGCTAGACTATTTGAATAGATTGAAAATTTGTACGGACCATTTAAAAGAAGCAGGTGCGGAAGTCGACGATCAAGATATAGCATACAGCATGCTATCAGGGTTACCTGACAGCTTCGATACCCTGGTGATGTCGTTCGGAAATGTCGAGGACTCTGACTTTACATCGAACAAGGTTAGAAATACTCTACTCACAGAGTATGAAAGAAGATCTGCCCGAGAAGGAGCAAGTTCAGGTCTCGGCGAAGCACTCGATTTTTCCAAGGACGACACTAGGAAGACTTCCAGAAAACAAGGAGTCAAGTGCTACCGATGTTCGAAAATCGGCCATATCGCCAAGGATTGCAGGTCGTCCATCAACCGAGACTACAAGGCGGATAAAAGCTACAGCAGGAAGAAAGACTCTTTTAAATCTCCTTCGGAGAATATGCTCATGGCCTTCAATACAGTCTCTTCGGAAGATGAATTCATCTTGGACAGCGGCGCAACACATCACGTCTGTAAGAACCGACAATGGTTTACAAGTTTCCAGCCTACTACGTGTGAGCCCATCCAGACTGCGAGCGGCAACCTACAAGTAGAGGGAGTTGGAAATATCCGCATGAAGATGTACCTAGATACTGGAACGCAAGATGTCACCTTGAACGACGTGCTTTTTGTGCCCCAAGCAAGAAGAAATTTGCTTTCTGTGTCGCAAACAGAGGATAAAGGCAAGCACATCAAGATTTGTAACCACAAGGCAAGAGTGTTCAGTGACAATAGAGTGATATGTGTGGCAAGGAACCTAAACGGATTGTACATCGTTAGAGGTAAGCCTATCTTACAAAATGCGCACTTAGCTAGTTCAAGTCCGCCTACACTAGAACTTTGGCATAGACGCTTTATGCATATCAATGCAGACACTTTAAACAAGTTAGCTAAAAATTGCGTTGTTAATGGTCTTGAAATTTCCAAAGGAGAAATGTCAATATGCGATGATTGCTGTATGACAAAGTCAACAATGGCGCCACATAAAAGCTCTCCATATAAAATAAAAACTAAAAATTTGTTAGAGTTAGTACATAGCGATCTGTGTGGACCATTTCCAGTTGAATATTTTGCTGGGTCACGCTATTTTCTAACATTTACAGACGATTTCTCCCGCAGAGTTACTGTTTATTTCTTAAAGCATAAAGATCAAGTTATTGAATACTTTGACATCTTTAGGGCTAGAGCCGAAAGAGAAACAGGTCATAAGATTAAACGCTTGCGGACAGATAACGGGTTAGAATATTGTAATAAAAACTTTAAACGAAAACTTGAGACCCTTGGAATAAAACACGAATTAACGAATTATTACAGCCCTCAGCAAAATGGCGTCTCGGAGCGTTTAAATCGTTCGTTACTTGACATGGCTAGAGCGTCAATGCATAACGCTGATTTGCCACAAAAATTCTGGGCTGAAAGCGTTAATTGTGCCGCATACATTAAAAATAGAAGCCTTTGTAGCGCTCTTGATAACAAAGTTCCAGAGGAAATTTGGCTTTCAAGAAAAGTGAGCGTACGTCATTTTAAAATATTTGGAGCTCTAGCTTATGCTCATATTCCAAAGCAAAAGCGAAAGAAATTCGACCGTCGAGCTAAAAGATGTATCTTAGTCGGATATTCAACACAATCCAAAGGTTATAGACTCTGGGATAATGATTCTAAACAAGTGTTCATAACTAAACATGCTAGATTCGACGAAAATAAAGTCGGTTTAAACCAGCTTAAGGATGACGTAACGGAAGGTAGCGAGGCTAAAAACAGTTTCGTTTGGTTGCCGCAACAGGGCAAAGTTCTCCCGCCACGTGATCCTGACCTTCAACAAGGTTACGACAGCCAACTAGAAGTTCCGTCGACTTCAGAAGTTAAAGATATAGTGGGGGGTAGTTCTGAAAATACTTTGAGCCTCCGTAGTCGTGAAATTGAAAGAAAAACACTGAATCTTGCAAATGTTGAACTAAATTTATGCGAGGTGTCTGAACCTCAAACTTTTGAAGAAGCTGTTTGCTCACCCGAATCAGATCTTTGGAAAAATGCGATGCAAGAAGAGTTAAATTGTTTAGAAGAAAGACAAACATGGGTTATCACTAATTTACCTAAAAATAAGAAAGTAATCGGTAATCGTTGGGTTTTTAAAATAAAAGGAGATTCTAAAGGAAAGGTCAGTAAATTTAAAGCTAGGCTCGTAGCCAAGGGTTACAGCCAGACACCCGATATTGACTTTGATCAAACATATGCCCCTGTTGCCAATTTCGGTATAATCCGAATGCTTTTAGTTTTGACCCAAAATGCTGGCTGGGTAAATAGGCATTTAGACATAAATAATGCATATTTATATGGGGAACTTCATGAAGAATTGTACATGGCTTTGCCACCAGGAGTAAAGTTTCAGGATTCTAAAGATAAAGTTCTTAGACTTTTAAAACCTATCTATGGGCTTAAACAAGCAGCTTTTTGTTGGAATACCACGCTGAGTCAATTTCTTGAAAAAGTGGGCTTTTCTAAAATTCCATCGTGCAATTGCATTTTTGTGCTTGATGATAGGGCAATAATAGCAATTTATGTAGACGACTTAGCGATATTTGCTGTTGACCAGAATACACTTGACGAAATCGAGGATAAGATTATACAAGAGTTTCAAATTAAAAGTCTGGGGCCCATTACATTCTTTTTAGGTGTCGAGATAAATTACGGCAAAGAGAATTTGTCTCTTAATCAAAGACATTACATACAAACTTTACTTCAAAGATATAATATGTTCGAAGTTCGCAAAGTATGTACGCCTTTAGACCCAGCTATCGTACTATCTAAAATAGATTGTCCCCATACACAAGCTGAAATAGACCATATGTCTAATATACCATATAAAGAGCTTATTGGTGCATTGTTGTATTTGTCCAATTGCACTAGACCAGATATCTCTTTTGCTACTTCGAAACTTTCCCAATTTTGTGCAAACCCAGGAAAGAAGCATTGGGAAGCTGCAAAACATGTTTTGAGATATCTATCGGGTACCATTGACTTAGAACTCTCCTATGTCAAAGGAAACAACAATAAAGTCGCAATGTTCACAGACGCCGATTATGGGAGTGACACAGATGATCGAAGATCCTACTCCGGAATGGTTGCAGTTATTGATGGGAATGTCATCAATTGGCGATCTAAAAAGCAGCAATGTGTTTCGTTGTCTACCATGGAATCGGAGTATATAGCATTATGTCACAGTGCTAAAGAGGCCGTCTGGCTCGGTCAAACCCTGTCTGATCTTGGATTTATCTCGCACTTTGCCAAACCACTCACAATCTACTGTGACAATCGATCAGCCATAGACTTCTCAAAGAATAACATTGAGAACAATCGTTCCAAGCACATCTCAGTTCAGTTCCACTACACAAGAGATAAGATAAACTCCGGTGATATCGTTGTCCAGTTTGTCAACACCAAGGAGAACCTGGCCGATATCCAAACCAAGACTTTAAAGAAGTTGATGCACAGAGATGCATGTTTCCGGATGAATTTGAAGTCGCAAGTGGGGGAATGCTGAACTGCTACTTCAAAAATACAGCGCGCCTACGTCACGGGATGACGTAGCTTTCGAGGAGCGTCCAGCCACCACCACTAGAGGCGCTCTGCCCTCTCCATCACTTCCTGTTATGTTTTCACTTGTACTACTACCTGCTTGAATAACCTCGTGATATATTAAAACCTATATATATTTCAATCTATTCTCAATTTGATTGAACCACCGATCCAACAATTATCCTTTCCTTTGATTGTATATGTATAACTATACCACACGAATGTCTTGATTGGTACTTAAATAAAGATGCTGGCATGTTTTAGGAGTTGGACTAGTCAGTTATTTCTAAACGACTTCTTGGCGCCCAATTTTTTATATATAATATGTAATAGGGAAATGTTCTAACTGTATTGTTAGCAGAAAGAAGGTAGCAATGAATCCAGCACCACAAGAGGCAAGGATGGGGTTGAGAGGACTTACCACAAGGAAGGCCTACTCCTCAAGGCCAAAGAAGAAAGTGGAAGGGTGGTATATATACCCATGAATGGTAAGACAGATGACCTTGCTTACTTCCATACATATGATATGACTGTCCCCCATAACCTATGTTGATAACATTGTGCTGACGGAATAATAACACATAAAAACCCCTTTGCCAGGATGCGCAATGCCCACTAATGTTCGGAATAATAAACATCTAGAATGGCATACCATCATTTTGACTAGCCTTATCTTCCCTACAGGTTTCGGTACATCTGGCTTCACCTAGTAATGGAAAATGCATTTTGCTAGAAATGGGCCTGCTTTCATAGTAACTGATGAAAGGCAGATGAATAATGAGTAGCACAAACGCATTTGTCCATTACTTGGCAGGGGGAGGATTGTTGGGGCACGTTTTTGTAACCATACCCCAACAGAAGGCGTATGTATAATCAAATCAAATGGATACATGGCTTCCCTCCCACATAGACTTACAGACCACTTTTTGCCCAGAAACCTAGACAATTGATGACACCAGACTTCCATGCCGAAAGCTGATGCCTGGTGAAGAAGACACCAGTGACACCCAGAGACATCCGCGCTGGAAGCTGTTGTTTCATATGTACATATATTCCCCTCACCAAAAATTTAGGTAAAGGTGACCAGAAAAAAAAATGGAGAAGGAAGATCTCTAAAAGACTGAACCTTATAAAATATCCTTCCCGAGAAAGGAAAGCGTTATATTACAGTTCAAGTGAAAAGGGGCCTGTGTCGATTTTTAGCTAAGACGGAGGGGGGGCGATATATATATACCGTCCCGAGAAAAAGGGAGAATAGTATTTCAATCCATGTGGAGGGGGGGGCCTGGCGTCTGAAATTTTACACTATCGCCGTAGCTGTTTCTCTCTTTAGATTTTTTTTTTGTTTTGGTAATACTATATGTTCTATTTTGATGGGAGAGGCCTGGGGCGTCGATGAAATTGTATACTGGAGCCGTTGGCCATTTTGATTGGTGTTTCTTTCAGCGAATGAAAACGGAGAGAGACATGAATAAAAGAGGGTTTCTTGGCCAAAAGGCAGATTCGATCGGAGTCGCTCAGTGAGAGGACAGTCTTCAGACGGGAGATCAGACCTTTGCCGGCACTTTCGAGAAAAAGGTAAGCCTAAGTCATTATGACTTAGCGCCCCCCTTTTTGTGTAGTAACCAACCTAGATTTCGCATGGGCCCTAAAGGGCTATAAAGTAACTTCAGGTCACCTCTATCTAAATTTTTACTATGTAAATAGCATATCTCGTCAGTATAGACATGTTCCCAAATTTTAATTTATTTAAATAAATATCTAGAGAAATTTTCTTGTTTTCTCTCATACATATTTCATACCTTTTGCTTTATGGTACTACCCCCCACACCTTAATTTTACAAAGTGTACAAATTATAGAACAACCGACTCTGTTGAAATAGAGTTGTGTACTATATCTTTGCTGTGATATATTGACACAGCAACAGTTGCAAAATTACGACTTTATTAGGGCTACTTTGAGGGTAATTATCTGTCAGGTTTTAGTAATGTTTGTACTTTTATGTGTTTCAGTGCGTTATTCCATCATATTTACCATTATACAACATTAAGGTCTTGCTGCGGGTTATATACATGGGGTTGTTGGCCTAAATTGCTATATATATATATATACTTAAGTAAGGAAACTTTAATAAGTCACATCGTGTATCCTCCCTTTTCATCTATCCAAACCAGGGAACGCAACATCAACAATGACCTTCTATACCCATCAATTAAATATATATTGTAGTGTTGAAAATAATTAGCCAGTCGGTTAATTAACTCAACAAACAAAAAGATAGTTTTTATTATTCTATCTAAAGAGAAAGAAGGAAATATCTAAAAGATTAAAAAGTAAACAACGAGAGAAGAAGAAGGAATAAGTCTCGTGGCCACGCGGCCTTGCAAGGGTTACTTCCACAGGCAGTGACGTCAGCTCCAGAGTTGCCGAGCCAGCAATTTCACTATGAAGTCGGCTTTGGTACAATATATTAAAATGTTAATTTTAGGTATTTGCATGAATATTCTGAGTGAATATTTACAATTCGAAGTAAAACTATAGAAAGAAAGGGGGGAATGTACTAAAGTTACATACATTAAATGTCGCAATCGTGGTCAATAGGAATTTAATGATGGTTATTTTTGTCAAGGACACTGGAACTGGAGGTCAAATATTGACGCCACTCACAGAGGTGTATGCATATTTTGTGTGAACTATAAACACATTATGTTAATGCTTCGTTGGTGTAATAACCTGATATAACATTTTATATGATAAAATTTATTTTATTTATTTACTGTTTTGATACATATAGAGAGAGCGCGGAGAGCAGTTTAAAATTAAAATCAATAATGAAATATATCCTTAAATGTTTTCTCTTTTAAAATAATTTTTAAATGAAACACTCTCTTTCTCCTGTATTTATATTTTTTAATAAAAAAGGGGTATCCGGATCTATGAAAGAAAAGAAAAATTTCTCAAAATATACTAGTGACCAAAATATTTAGGTAATAAACATTAAATCCTTGAGAAAAATAATAATATAACGAAAAATTTAAAAAAAGTCATTTTATATGATATGCAAATTACACCACGTGGTTTAGCTAGCAAATAAAAATAATTTTAAAACAATTTTAATATGCAAATTTGGGTCATTCTTTAAAGCGTTCGCTTGCGTGTCTTTTTATCCAGCTTTAAAATTTTATTTGAACAATATTTCTTCAGTTTTATCTATCCATGGGACGCCATAGATGTTTAGAAGACTCGTTGAGGTGAAGGCCCATTGGTAGAATAGAGGCAGGCCAGTCCCAAGCAGAAGTTGCAAGATGGCTCGAAACGTCAAGTAAAGTTAGTTTCGAATCTATGGAACCAATTTCAAGAAACAGGTGACATCTTCAGAAGAGAAGGACAAGGTCGCCCGAGAATCACAACCTCATCAGAAGAACGTTATCTGAAGTTAACGGCCAAACGTAACAAAACCATGACAGCCAGACAGCTAACAATTGAGCCACAGGAACCATGATATCAAGGCAAACAGTTTACAGAAGACTCAATGAGAGAGGGATGTATGTAAGGAGGCCGAAGGCTTGTATCCTCTCACTGCCATCCAAAAAAAGGGTTCGTCAAAATTAGTGCAGACAACATCAGTCTTGGACCCAAAATCAGTGGGCTCCTGTTCTTTTTAATGATAAGTCAAGGTTTAGTCTTAACAATATTCTAGTCGTGTACTGATCTGGAGAGAAACCGGGACTCGAAACCATCTCTCAAACATCAGAGAAAGGGACCGTTACGGTGGCCAAGGTGTCATGGTCTGATATCATGTTAGATGCACGCACGTCACTACATGTGTTTGATGGTGGCACTCTGACTTCTTAGCGGTACAGAGACGAGATACTGAAGCCCTATGTAAGGTTTTTTAGGGGTGTGTGGAATGGTGGAGATCCATTATTCCGGACGCAACCCAGACGGCTCAGGTGTCGACTGTAAATAAACATGTCCGGCGGCGCCAGCCGCCAACAAAGGAGCCGCCGACAAAGGACTTGAACACGGCTTGGTCTGATACCGACCAGTCGGGTGTTTTCCTCTGTCCTCTTAATATGTATTAAATAAAGTTAGTTAGAAGGAGATTTTTACCCCCTCCTTTCTGCTATTTAGTGATCTTATTTAAATCCTTGCAACAGCCCACAAAGAATCATCACAGCGAATTCTTCTACCGAATCTCGCTTCAGTGTTTTGTGAAACTATTACCCTACATTTCTTCACAAGGGGTGAGGTCGGACCCTCGTTCATCTTTATGGATGATAATGCTCGTCCTCATAGAGCCCTGATGGTAGACGAATATCTTGAAAGTGAGGGTATTCAAAGGATGGAGTGGCCTGCCAGATCACCAGACCTCAATCCTATAGAACATGTTTGGGATGGTTTGGGGAGACGAATTGGATCTCTTTCACCCCCACCCAGGACCACCCAAGAATTGAAAAACTGCTTTGGTTGAAGAGTGGGATTTGTCTCCTCAAGAGCTCTTTAATTACCTAATAAACAGCATGAAATATCGTTGTGACAGCTGTCTAGCTGTTAGAGGCGACCTCCCACCCTATAAGTCATCAAATATTGGCCAACATCTACCTACCTTTGGACTAATTAATATTAATTTGCATAACTCTATTATGTCTCTAAAAAATGTCAGCAATAAATTTATTTTGTCAACTTTATTTGTTATAGTTTTGTCTATCCACCTACAAATTTTTGTTCAAAATAATTCTAGATTTTTTTAGGAAACTAACATTAAGCGTATAATACAATACAATGCGGCTTATGATTGTAGACCGACATTTGAAAATTATCCCGCATGTGTTTCTTTTGAACGAAAAATCGAAATTTATTTTAAGGAGAAATAACGATTATTTCTAACCTTAGGGATGAAGTATGAAAGGATGAAGAGTAATGATAAACGGAAAAATAAAGTGTCCAGGGATGGGAATCGAACCCAGTGTTCCGCTTACCGGGCAGATGTCATGTTCTACAATCATAAGCCGCATTATATTGTATTATAAATTACTTTATATAATATTTACGAACGGAAAAATATATCCAGGGTAGCCTAGTGGACATGGCATCTGCCTGGTAAGCGGAAACTGTGGGTTCGACTCTCATCCCCGGACACTTTATTTTTCCGTTTATCATTGCTCTTCACAATTCATCCCTAAGGTTAGAAATAATCTTTATTTCTCCTTAAAATAAATTTCGATTTTCCGTTCAAAAGAAACGCATGCGGGATAATTTTCAAATATCGTTCTACAAACATTAAGTGTTTTTTACCTTAATTATGGACACCAGTGTATTTCAAGGGATTGCTCCCCCCTGTGCTGGAAACATTGTATGTTTTCCCACGTGCCGCGGCGGGGCGTGACCGTGCCTGCACGGGTGAGTGGTTGTTGTTTTGAACTATGTATGGATGGACATTAAAACATGGTGGCAGCGATAACTGGATAAAATACGAACCCGTATATTGCAAAATATCGATTTTTGTGTACCTTGGAAGATAATTCAACATGGCTCAGATTCAACCTCCAGAAACTTTCGACTTCTCGACTCCCAACGAATGGCCCAAATGGAGGAAGAGATTCGAACGATACCTCGTGGTCAGTGGAATGAAGAAGAAAGAGGAGGCGGACAAGATCGATTTGTTCATGTACTTGATGGGTGACCGCGCGGATGATATATTCAGGACCTTCAAGTTCGAAAAGGAGGAAGAGGCAAAGAAAATTGATTCCGTCCTCAAGGCGTTCGACAGCCACTTCTGTGTCAGAAAGAATATTATCTACGAACGTGCGAAATTTAATTCAAGAATCCAAGAGGATCGGGAGCCAGTGGACGAATTCATCACTTCATTGTACAAATTGGCAGATAGTTGCGAATTTGAGGGTCTTCATGAGCAGTTGATCCGTGACCGAATAGTGGTTGGAGTGAGGGACAAAGCTTTATCTGAAAGAATGCAGTTGGACAGCGAAATGACTTTGGAAAAGGCGGTGAAAATGGTTCGACAGCAGGAAGCCGTTCGACAGCAGCAAGTCGACCTGCAGCGTCCCTCAACAAGCCAAAAGGTCAATCAGGTGGAGTTCAACTCGAAGAAACAATCACCGAAACAACAACAGCAGCCTTCGAGGAAGAAGGAGAAGTCAGCCAAAACAAGATCACGATGTCCAAAATGCGGAGGTTTCACCCACAGGGAAGGACAGGCTTGCCGTGCTGAAGGACAAAGATGTAACCTATGTTCAAAAACTGGCCATTTTGCAAATTGCTGCCCAGATAAGCAGGCGAAGACTGCGGAAGTCAAAGCTGTTTCTGAACTTGATGAAGAAATTGGTGTACTCCTGGAGGTCTCAGCTGTGGAGGATTCATCTAATCTCGATGATGATGAAGGCGAGTGCAGGAGGCGATGGACAGCAGAAATCCAAGTGAACGGGAAACAGGTGAAGTTGAAGCTCGACTCCCAGGCGGATGTTACATGTGTTCCTCTGTGTCTCTTCAAGAAGATAATGGGACAGCAACGACTAGTGGAAAGTGATATTAACATTAGAGCTGCTGAATTCTCCGAACTTCAGACTGAGGGTATGTTTATATCAAAGCTGCGAAATGGCAATTATGAAATCAAGGAGAAGATTTATGTCATTCGTCGTTTGAGTGAACCTCTTCTGAGTCGCCGGGCATGTGAGCTCTTGAACCTGGCGAGGCGGATTGAAGTGGTTGCGACGAGAATTAACCCCATCAAGGAATTCCCTGAAGTATTTGAAGAACTGGGACAGATCGGAAACCCTTACGAAATCAAATTTAAACCTGGAGCAAAACCATATGTAGTGCATACTCCTCGACGGGTACCAATACCTTTGATGGAAAAGCTCAAAACAAGATTGGACATCCCTGGAAAGGAGCTGCTCGACGCCGATGCATTATCCAGACAACCACTTCTTACAACCGAGGGAGGTGAAAACGAACGGCAAACCTCAGCGCAGTTCTCTCGAGTATAACCGACAAAGACGAGATGTTGACGAAGATTTTTGAAGCTCAACAAGAAGATACGGCCCTGAAAGCAGTAGTCAACTACCTTGAGCAAGGCTGGCCAGATAAGAAGAAAATGTCACAGGCTCTGCTCTCTTATTGGCATGTCAAGGATGAACTCGGCATTCAAAATGGACTACTGATGCGTAGCTGTCGTCTTGTTATTCCAGCAAGTATGAAACTGGAGATCCTAGATAAATTGCACGCTGGGCATTTCGGGATTACAAAAACAAGACTTCGCGCACGTGAGACGGTATGGTGGCCTGGAATTTCGGAAGAGATCGCGGAAACGGTCAGAAAGTGCAGTGTCTGTATCCAGGAAGCCGTCTCAAAACATGAACCTTTGATACCAACCAACTTTCCTACACGACCGTGGCAAAAGATTGGAATGGATTTGTTCAAGTTCGAGAATAAGTGGTATCTAGTCGTCATTGACTATTATTCTCGCTTTCCTGAAATGATTCAGCTGGATCGGCTCAATGTGGTGGTGCGTAGTTGCAAATCCATATTTGCCCGACATGGAATACCAGAAACTGTTGTAAGCGATAATGGGACGCAATTTGGAGCGGCTCGTGAATTTGCAAATTTCGCAAGGCAGTACGGATTCACACATGTCACTTCAAGTCCTCGATTCCCGCAGAGCAATGGGATGGCAGAAGCAGGTGTGAAAATTGCTAAGTTGATCCTCAAGGAAAATCAAGACCCATCGCTTGGACTCCTGGAGTATCGATCGACCCCTTTGGAGAACGGTTACAGCCCTGCTGAGCTTCTCATGGGACGTAAACTCCGAGCGACCTTGCCAATTTCACCAAAGAATCTTAATCCAAGGTTGGTGGACTCTCAGACCCTGAAAAGAAAGGAGGGGAGAAGGAGAAAGGATATGAAATCCAGATATGATCGACGCTGCGGAGCTACGGACATGGAGGAGCTATCCGAAGGTGACAAGGTTTGGATTACAGATATGCGAATCTGGGGGATTGTAAAGCAGAAAGCATCGACACCAAGGTCATATATGGTTGATACTCCAGTTGGGACTGTACGTCGAAACAGGTTCCATCTACGAAAAGGAGTTACAGTGCAATATCCAGCCGACCCATCGACGCCGACCTTTTCGGGGGAGGAACTGGTTGAAAATGAAAAGACCCCAGTTGTGGATTATCCCTCTAACGACTCAGAAGACGGCCAGATAAGAACCCGGAGTGGACGAATTGTTAAACCTGTGGATTGCCTTCATTATTAATTATATTATGCATTTAAAGTTTGTAATGTATTTATATTTCAAATCTTAAAAAGGGGGATGTGCTGGAAACATTGTATGTTTTCCCACGTGCCGCGGCGGGGCGTGACCGTGCCTGCACGGGTGAGTGGTTGTTGTTTTGAACTCTGTATGGATGGACATTAAAACACCCCCTTTTTTTACTTTTTTTTTTCTTTAACAGATCCAGGTATGTGTTTTAAATCAAATAAAATTTGTACACTATATATTATTTTCGAGCGTCGCCCGGGTTTTCCTCGAGTAAATGTTTACCCAATGAAGAATGCTTTAACCAGTATTATTTATTATTATTGTATCTTATTAGACCCCCCCCCCTTCTAACGTGAAATGATTTGAACAATAAAAAAAAAATATTGAAACATAAAATGTCATTATGATGCATTATCGAATTTTGATAAGATGTTATTAATAATAATGATACACCAATTGGAAATTTCATGACTGCTAATTAGAGTGATAATGATATTATTATAATGAATAACATATTTTATAGCAATATTCGCCTGACAAACATTCACTAGGGGAGATGCCGGGCTAGGCTTAGTCATTCTCTCTTCTTGCAGTGCATCGGTGGCGGAGTCTTTCCCGCGGTGGGCCCTAACAATGGAGACCTTGTATATGTGTGTGTGTTTTTAAAATAGAGCAATCCATAATTAAATCTTTAATTAAAAAGGCATATATTGGATAAATGATATTTTGATCCAATATATGCCTTTTTAATTAAAAAAATATATATGTGTGTATATTCATCAATTATTTTGTATATTTATATCTATTTTATCATATATTTATCATTATATACTCTAATTCATTCATATTAATATTTATTCTGTATTTAACCTTATATAATCTTATATGAACATTGAAATAAAGTAGTTTCAATCTCAATCTCTCCCTCTTATTTAACCATTCATGAACTAGGTAATAAAAAAGTTTCAATCTCAATCTCTCCCTCTTATTTAACCATTTATGAACTAGGTAATAAAAAAGTTTCAATCTCAATCTCTCCCTCTTATTTAACCATTCATGAACTAGGTAATAAAAAAGTTTCAATCTCAATCTCTCCCTCTTATTTAACCATTTATGAACTAGGTAATAAAAAAGTTTCAATCTCAATCTCTCCCTCTTATTTAACCATTTATGAACTAGGTAATAAAAAAGTTTCAATCTCAATCTCTCCCTCTTATTTAACCATTTATGAACTAGGTAATAAAAAAGTTTCAATCTCAATCTCTCCCTCTTATTTAACCATTTATGAACTAGGTAATAAAAAAGTTTCAATCTCAATCTCTCCCTCTTATTTAACCATTTATGAACTAGGTAATAAAAAAGTTTCAATCTCAATCTCTCTCTCCTTATTCCTATTTATATTTATTCAATTTTATATATATTTAACCTTATATAACCATATATGAACGATGTAATAAATAAATTTCAATATCTCTCTCTGAGTTGGTATATAATAATTATCATAAATTTCTATATAACACCAAAATATGTTTGGTTATTGTTTAATTTTAGTTTTTGAATAGCTTATATATGTTAGTTTATATATTCAGTTATCTGAATGAAAATTCATCAATATTTTTAAAAGTAGATTTGGAGGAGAAGAGTATATATAAAAAACATCAAATTATCTTGACAAGAATAGATTCAGTCGAGAATGGATATGTTTGACCTGAATATTATTCTAACAAATATTCGTAAGGCAAACTTTCACCAGGCGAAGCCGGGTACATTCGCTAATAAAAAAATATAAATATGCATATGTCTACTTTTATATATACATATAAAGATAGAGATTTCTTCAAAGCGCTATAATGATGTTTAATGATAATGAATTAAGACCATCATCATTATGTTTATTAATCAGAAATTCGAAATTAGTCTCTTTTTTTTAGAAATAAATACTAAAATTACCAGAAATATTCTTCAAAAATAAATTTATGTTTTCCAATTCTTTCCACTAAAACTACTAAAATACATTGGAAAAAAATTGCATGAATATGCAATATTTAGATACACACAAAAGCCATTCAAAGTCTAAAATTAAATAAATAACGTTTTTGCATATTTTGGTTATAAAATTATCATTATTTTTATATACTAACTGAATGATCCAGCTTCTCCCAGCTTCCTTCCGAATTCCGAATCAGACGATTATTGTTATGAAAACTGTTATTTATTATGATTATACTAACCGAATGACCCGGGCAACGCCCGTGTTTTACCCGATTGAATGTTTTTATTCAAATACTATTTGTTACAATTATAAATTGGCGCCTTAAATAAATGCATATATTAGTTAATAACTATAGCCTATGTGCTTTATCTGTCTATGTACTGTTGGCTTCCGTAGGCGTCTCTTACTGGGAAAAAGAAAGAGAGGATTCCATTTAGTTATTAACTAATATATGCATTTATTTAAGGAGCGACCCGCTCCAACACAATAGTTACAAAAACGAAAAAGCGAGTGGGGGGGGCATGATGGGGGGGGGGGGGGGGGGGCAAAGGTGGCGTGATCGTAGCCAACCAATAGGAGAGCGCTATTAAAAAAAAGCAAACGGTGACAGAGATGAAAACTGAAGAATTAAGAGATGAAGAACGCATGACGCTCGTAACTGTATATTGGATGTGTGTGTGTCATTATAACTCTAAATAATATAGTAATGAGTATTCCAATTAATATATCATTATTTATCTATATATATAAAAATGAATGTATGTGTGTGTGTGTGTGTGTGTGACAATTTTTTTTTTTTTTTGACAATTGAAAAATATTTATTGTCATCTAGACAATTTTACAATTCAGCGAGAGAGAGAGAGCAAGAGAAATATATACAGGAGAAAGATAGAATACATAATTTTTACAAAGTGATGATGGAGGATGAAGGAAGGCATCCCCTGCGCACGAGGGTCCTCGTCCAGGCGATGAGCGGGTCCTCCACCCCACCGAGCCCAACCTGGACAAAGTGGCGATAGACGCGCAGCTTTGCCGACGCCAGGATGGTCAGGGCGTCGTCCTCAAAGCCGGACCCGCCGAAGATCCAGGCCTGCAGGTCAGGGGGCCGCCCGATGATGTTGAAGGCCTCTCTGATGAGAGGCCTGATGGAAGAGCAGCTCCAGTAGCGGTGGCCGAGGGAGCGGTCGACGGACCCACAGGCAGGACACGAGGGGACGGCCGAGGCAGGATGGGCCGGATGGGGTAGAGCGTGGAGGGCCAATTTGAAGGCGGCATCGGCCTCATGCCCCGAGAAGGCGCAGCGCCGGAGCGAGGCCCAGTCGATCCTGGATGGTGGGCTGATGGTGGGTGCCCATCTCGCCAGGAATCGGGAGATCGGCGTGGCCGCGAGGCGTGGACGATCCAAGGCCCGTCGGGCCGAGCGCGTCGTGAGGCCGTTGAGGAACGGCGTGGCCGTCCCGCGCAGCACCACAGCCGCAGCTAATGAAGATGATGAAGAAGATGGAGACTCCCCCCCGAAGCCCACGGCGTTCTCGGAGGTCAGCCTCCGACAGAAGGCGCTCAGGGTCGCGGCGTCAGCCAGGGCCGAGCGCGTAGGGCGGGCGATGAGGTGTTCCTCCTCGATGAGGTCCCGGACTCGGGCTCCGCGCCAGCGGGCGGGGGCCAGGAGGTCGGGAGGGCGGAGGAACCGGCAGCCGCCGATGATGGGGAGGTCCAGCAGCTGAGCAGTGGGGACCGCCCGGTGGTTGAGGCCCAGGATGTTGGAGGCCTCCTCCCAGAGCTTCAGCAGCCGGAGGCGCCGGGGCTGGAGTGTGGTGCCGTCCGGTGGAGGTCTGAGCCAGGCCTCGCTAGTCACCAGCCAGGAGAAGCCGTTCCTGCCCCCGCGTAGCGCGACCTGCACACCCTTGAGGCAGGCGAGCTGGAGTTGGGTTGCCAGGTCGAGGAGGCCGAGGCCTCCGATGGCTACGGGCCTCGCCATGACGGCGGCGGGAAGCCACGCCGTGTGCTCGGGCCCCCAGACGAACCTCGCTAGTCTGGCCTGCAGCTTGGCGATGGTGGGGGGTGATGGCAGGTACCCGTGCAGGTGATGCTGGATGGTGGAGCCCACCAGCGAGTTCGCCGCTATAGCTCGTCCGACGAGGGATAGGCCGCGGGTGAAGGGCGTCCATCTGCGACAGGCGGACTCCAGGAGGGCGAGAAGATGCTGCTCCTGATGGGCTACGGAGCTTCTGGGGGCGATGTCTAGCCCGAGGACCCTGATGGAGGTGGTCGACCAGGAGGCGCCGAGAGGGGAGTCGCCGCGGTTGCGCCAGGCTCCGCACCAAAGGCCCGCGCTCTTCCCGAGGTTGACGGCGATACCAGAGGCCCGCCTGAAGTCCCCGAGGACGGTCGCCACCCGCTCGAATTCTTCGTCGCGATGGAACAGGAGGACGATGTCGTCGGCGTAGGCGATGACGTTGCCCACGCCGAGGATCGTCTCCAGGCGACGCAGCAGCGGTCCCGTTGCGATGCTGAAGAGCGCCGCGCTCAGAGCGCAGCCCTGTCTCACGCCGTTGAGTAGTTTGAAGGCGACGGTCTGGAAGCCCCCGACCTTTATTGTGGCGTCCGCCCCGGCGTAGAGTAGAAGAGTCCATCCCACGAAGGCCGGTGGGAGGCGCAGGTGGGACGCCATGAAACTTTGGGAAGTTATTTAGTATAGTACTGGGAAGGTTTCTAGCGAATAAAATTTTTGAAATAACTTTTCGCTTTAAAATAATCAAGATAAATATTCTAATTTATCTGTTATAATTCAACATTCTGCTCTAAATATTATCATGATGATACGATGATTTTGTAATGTAGAAAATTAGGAAAGACAAAATTCAGGATGACACGGAAATTTATTTGAGACAAGAATAATGATACAATTCCAAGGCAAGATACTATTCCTTTAACTTCCAATTACCAAGGGAACCAATTAATAATGATTTTATTCAACTTATCGAGTATTTTTCAAGGGACCGGGAAAAAATGTTCACTTTATCGAGAGATTCGTTAGACAAACCTTTACTCGGGTAAAACCCGGGCGAAGCCGGGTACGTCCATACAAGAATAATGATACAATTCCAAGGCAAGATACTATTCCTTTAACTTCCAATTACCGAGGGAACCAATTAATATTGATTTTATTCAACTTATCGAGTATTTTTCAAGGGACCGGGAAAAAATGTTCACTTTATCGAGAGATTCGTTAGACAAACCTTTACTCGGGTAAAACCCGGGCGAAGCCGGGTACGTCCGCTAGTTATTTATATTTTATATATATTTTTTACCGCGATTCAAAAAGAACCACGCTCTGCTACCATGTTGGGAATCTCTTATGGTTCAGACAATGAAACAACAAATAACAAGTTTACTTTCAGCTGAAGTGGTTTTAAAGAATTAGGCGATTTTACCTTTTAAGAAAGTATTTTATATTTATTATTTTCAAAGAGAGAGAGAAAAGAACATTTAACAATTTACATTACAATTACTAATTTTGTACACAAAACCAACACTCCTTTGTTCTAGTTTTTATATTACAGTGTTGTCAGTCTAAAAGTATTTCAAGATCATTGATTTACTATTCTTCTTTTTTTCCAACATGATAACCCTAAGAACAACTCCGTCCATCTACTGCTCACGATGCTAATGGGAAGAAACTTGAGAACCTTGATCCCAATTAAAACCGCCAAGCTGAGAAACTTGCTTTCATAAGCCCAGAAAACATTTTACAACAGAGAAGTAAAATCAAAATAAGATGAAAAATTATGACTGAAATGCCAAAATGTTTCCTAAAATGAGTTCCAGTGATCAAGTAAATGCCAAAACTAACAATGTCTGGAGACCAGCTACCATCATTGGAGAAGCCAACAACCTATACCTTATACATACATTCACCATACACCATTCTGAAAAACGAGGGCTAAATGTTAAAAACGGAACTGAATTCACCTTTGACCCAGAAGTTTTCAGTATGAAACTCAAATGAGGGAAGCAGTGCTTATACTATTAGAGGTGGACGTGTGGTAAGGCCTCCAAAGAGAAACAACTCCGGACTTTTTTAAAAGGGAACATGTAGTATATATTTATAATTGGTCGATATAAAACTATCTGACAATACAAAGTGTAATCAAAAGACCATAATGAATATATAATTGACATAGGCACCGCACAGTGTTGTGTTAATTGGCATTAAAAGTAAAGGCTTTAAACATATAAAATATAATATATAGGTTAAAGATAAAATAGGTACTGGATAAAAATACAATAGGTATTAAAGTATGAAAAGTTAACACAAAGGTGAAAAATGTTATTAACGCCAAAAATGATGCCTTAAAAGAGGAGGAGAGAAGGAGAGATTTATAATCCAGGTTCCTAAAGCGCAGTTAAAAATAAAATGTTAATATAAAAATTTGATATTTTTAAAATAAAAAGTTTTAATTAAAGTGTCAAACACGTTAGCTAAAGTGTAATAATTATTTTTATTGTTAGCGGAAGAGCATTGCTCGATGCAAATATTTATATGTTAAATATCGGGCAATCCATTAATGATAAATTAAAATAAGAGCATATTCTGGATCAATATATTTATTAAAATTCAATATTTCGACTAGGCTTACAATAGATTTCCCCATTCCAAAAGAAGCTTTAATAGAACTCCTCAACCTATGTCTTTCAACTATTGTAACTACAAAAACAAATATTATAAACAGATTAAAGGACTCCCTATGGGAAACCTTATTTCGTCAGCACTTGTAAACATATATATGAACCAAATTGACAATAGAATTATAGAAGAAAGCCATCTTAATATAATATTATGGAAACGATATATCGATGATGTGTTATGTATCACTGAAATCAAAAGCATACCTAATGTTATAAACTTCTTGAACAATTAAAACTCTTTTTAAAATTCACCGAAAAAATACAAGAAAATGGAACTCTATCTTTCTTAGATATAAAACTGACGAGAGGACCAACAATAGCATAAAAACAGATATATACTGGAAACCTACCCACACAGGATCATACTTCAATTTCAAATCTTTTGGCCCCATAAACCATAAAATATCCGTAATAAAAACGTTGTCAAAAAGAATTCTCACTCACTGTTATCAAAAAATAAAGAAATCATTGAAAAATAAAGAGAAATAGTATCCAAGGAATTGCAATACAACGAATATCCCTAACAATATATCAAAAGATATTTATAGAAATAGGAACCCGTCAACAAACAATAGTCAAGACCAGAATCCATCCTGCATACTTCCCTAAAGTTATGGAATCGAAAGAATAGGCAGAACTCTAAAATAAATACAATATCAATATTAGATACCAGTCCGCTCCAAACCTAAGAAACCTTCTTTATCACCCTATAACCAAACTTAACCCAAAACAAGAAACCCGATCCAATCTCATATACCGCATTCCATGTAAATCCTGTACATCATCCTACATTGGAGAAACTGGAAAAACCTTAATAGAGAAACTCAATCAACCCAGGACAGCCTTCAAAAACCATATCCCTTTATCATTACTTGTAGACCATATAAATTTACTGGCAATGCGTTTCTTTTTTTTTTTTTTTAATTTTTTTTTTTAAATCTCTACAGACCTTACTGCAATGATATGATTTAATGAATGAGAGGGCTTGGCTCATCAGTAGTGAGAGGGTTCACTACTGATGAGCCAAGCCCTCTCATTCATTAAATCATATCATTGCAGTAAGGTCTGTAGAGATTTTAAAAAAAAATTAAAAAAATAAAATTAAATTAAAAAAAAAAAAAAAAAGAAACGCATTGCCAGTAAATTTATTTGTGTAAAATTTTAACGATAGAGGGCAATAAAATTTAATTTACATGTAGACCATGCAATTAAGCAAGGACATATGCCAGATTTTGATAATGCAATAGTTTTATATAACAAAGTACAAGATAAACACACAAGATTATTTCTGGAGAGCTGGGCATCTATAGAAGATAAAAATAGCATCAATTGGAAGATAGAAATACCACAATCACACCTACACTTAAAACAAAAATAGCCAAATATATATACCATTTTATTTCTGAAGATACAATAATTCAATTTGAATGGTTTGGTCACACCAACATATGTTATATAAAACTACTCTTCTCGTGCGCGCATCACGCGGATAATGAGCTTACAAGGAGTTTGAATTTTTCCTAGAAGATTATAGGCAACAGCCTCGTCGAAATATTGAATTTTAATAAATATATTGAACCAAAATATGCCCTTATTTTAATGAATATTTGTATGTAATTCTGCTGTCTTAAAAGCTTATGTCCATTGTTTGCTTGAAAACCATTTCCAAGATTCCACCCTTCATTGCAGCATATATAAGCAGAATCGTCAAATACAGTATTGAAGCTCTAAGAAGCGGTCTGGTAGATTAAATTGGCGAAACGACAGGGAGGGTTCACCACTGATAAGCCAAGTCTTCCCAAAATATATTTTTATCACTGCGAAGATAGAAGAAGTTTGTTTTATATTTAAAAAGAAACATTTGTGCATTAATGCTTCCATTTCTTATATATAGATCGCACGTTATCGCCTTACAAATAGTTTTATAGATAAAGAATTCTTCCTGGATTGAATTTAGACGATAAAAAAACATGGCGAAGGAAGACGAGTATCTTTTATTGGTGCATTAGGGCAAGCTTTCGGGCAAAAGCCCTTCGACAGGCAAGATATAACGACACTATGAACGATATCGATGGCTGTAGTGAATATATACATACACATATTAATTTACATAAATATAGAAAAAAGCATGCAAATGAGCAATTTAACTATTTGTATAAAAAATGAAAAATAAAAATAAAAAATAAAAATAAAAATCACAGAGGATAATTCGAGAGATGCAAAACATTAGCTGAAGGAAAGAAATATTAATGAGACATAATATATGACTGCAATGGAATATTAAGTATATAAAAGAGAAATTTATACATAAAGGCCAGGAGAGCTTGATATGCGTCAGGGAGGTCAATTTTTTACAGTTAAAAACAAGAGGGAAGTTTAAATAAAGGACAGGAGAGGATGATAAGCTTCTGGAAGTTCTATTTTTCTATTGATGCTGTTCAGTTTGTGGGATACTATGGATTCTAGAATGAGTCTTTGGTGTAAGATATGTATGTGACTGTAATGTATGGTGGGGTTGTTGATGTTGAAAGTGTGGCCTGTGGTCTGCATATGTTGATAAATGAGGGACCTGGTATCTTGCCTGGAAATATTACGGAATGTTCGGTCATCCTGATGGACACAGATCTACCCGTCTCACCAACGTAAGTGGCAGGGCACTGTTCACATGAGACGGAGTAGACTGGGCCCACAGAACGAAGGGGGGCAGGAGGAGCTGAGGACTTAGTATGAGGATGACGGAGGGATAAAAGAAGGTTCGGGGAGTTTTTATATATGGTACGGATGCCATAGGATTTAAGTTTTCTGGCTATATCAACAGAGAAGGGGGAGTAAGGGAGAAAACACAATGATCTGTATGTCATGGAAGGATTGGAAGTTGCAGGTGTATAAGTATATTTGTTAATGAACGAGAGCGGAAAAGAAGCCGCGGAGAGCTGGGTTATAATGCGATTTCTTTCTATTATTTTAAAGATGTCTATGGAACAATGGGTGGATATTCTTTTTGTAAGAGTTCTAACAATTTTGATTTTATGGGAGGTAGGACAGTGAGAATTGTAGTGAGTGTAGCAGGGGGGGGGGCATTGTTTTTTATGATAAACTGTAGTGTGAAATGAGGATGGGGTGCGAATAATTAAGATATCTAGGAATGGGAGAACATGGTTAGTTTCCGTTTCTAGAGTAAAGGAAATATCATGGTTGTAATTATTAAGGGTTAATAGTATGAAGCTCTCCTGACCTTTTTTGCATATACAGAAGATATCATCAATGTATCTTCGCCAGAACTGAATATCTGTAGGGAGGGTATGGGTAATCCAATTATCTATTCTGGTCATGACTATTTCGGCAATAATGGTAGATAGAGGGCTGCCCATTGGGGAGCCCCTGAACTGTCTATAAGGGTGCTGTAGGAATGTGAATGTGTTCATGCTTAAGCATATTTTGGTAAGTTGGACTATGGTTGAAGAAGTGTGGGTATCGACATTTTGCGATTGAAGGAAATGAATCAAGCTATCTGTGATGAGTTCATGAGGAAGACAGAGGTAGAGGGAGGTGACGTCGAAGGAACACATAGTGAAGGCGGGGTCTGGTTTAAGAGCTGTTAATTCATTAATAAAGTGAGGGGTGATGTTAATAGATAGGGTATTATTGTAATTGGTTAATAAAGGGGAGAGGAAGCTGGAAAGATATTTAGCTAGCGGGTAAGCGGGCGATAAGTGATAGGCTATGATGGGACGGAGAGGTACTTCTGGTTTATGTATTTTGGGAAGGCCGTATATATAGGCTGAACTATGAAGGTTAGAGGTAAACGAGGTATATTCTTCAGGTGAAATGATTTTAGATTTCTTGAGTCGGAGAAGTGAGGTTCTGAAATCCTTAACGACGGAGAGGCTGATTTGGTCTGTGATGGGTGAGAAAGTGGTGTCATCGCCAAGTAAATTGTGCATTTTTGAAACGTAACTATCCTGATTCAATATAACTGTGTTAGCACCCTTATCTGACCTAGTAATAACTATTGATTTACGAAGTTTGAGTTTTTAAAGTGTAATGGTGTTTTCAAGATGGTTAGAGGGAGGAAGAAAGGGCCTAGATAAATTCTTAGCTACCATGGATCTGATGGAAAACTTCTCTTGCAGATTGAAGGACTTGATGGATGATTCAATGGCGCTGATGTTCACTGGAGGATTGGGATAGGAGGGGATGCGGAATTTCAGTCCTTTCTCAAGAAGCGAGGTCTCAGATGGCGACAGAGTGTGGTTCGATAGGTTAATGACTGTTGAAGATCTGGGGCGAAGGTCACGAGAGAAGGTGTAGCGTAAAGCATATTTATTTTTCCAAAAGAGAAGTTTTTTTATGGTGTCTGTCGAGAATAATTTTTTCTTGGGACTTGATATCGATGGTGATGGTTATTAACCAATTACAATAATACCCTATCTATTAACAGCACCCCTCACTTTATTAATGAATTAACAGCTCTTAAACCAGACCCCGCCTTCACTATGTGTTCCTTCGACGTCACCTCCCTCTACCTCTGTCTTCCTCATGAACTCATCACAGATAGCTTGATTCATTTCCTTCAATCGCAAAATGTCGATACCCACACTTCTTCAACCATAGTCCAACTTACCAAAATATGCTTAAACATAAACACATTCACATTCCTACAGCACCATTATAGACAGTTCAGGGGCTCCCCAATGGGCAGCCCTCTATCTACCATTATTGCCGAAATAGTTATGACCAGAATAGATAATTGGATCACCCATACCCTCCCTACAGATATTCAGTTCTGGCGAAGATACATTGATGATATCTTCTGTATATGCAAAAAAGGTCAGGAGAGCTTCATACTATTAACCCTTAATAATTACAACCATGATATTTCCTTTACTCTAGAAACTGAAACTAACCATGTTCTCCCATTCCTAGATATCTTAATTATTCGCACCCCATCCTCATTTCACACTACAGTTTATCATAAAAAACAATGCCCCCCCTGCTACACTCACTACAATTCTCACTGTCCTACCTCCCATAAAATCAAAATTGTTAGAACTCTTACAAAAAGAATATCCACCCATTGTTCCATAGACATCTTTAAAATAATAGAAAGAAATCGCATTATAACCCAGCTCTCCGCGGCTTCTTTTCCGCTCTCGTTCATTAACAAATATACTTATACACCTGCAACTTCCAATCCTTCCATGACATACAGATCATTGTGTTTTCTCCCTTACTCCCCCTCCTCTGTTGATATAGCCAGAAAACTTAAATCCTATGGCATCCATACCATATATAAAAACTCCCCGAACCTTCTTTCATCCCTCCGTCATCCTCATACTAAGTCCTCAGCTCCTCCTGCCCCCCTTCGTTCTGTGGGCGCAGTCTACTCCGTCTCATGTGAACAGTGCCCTGCCACTTACGTTGGTGAGACGGGTAGATCTGTGTCCATCAGGATGACCGAACATTCCGTAATATTTCCAGGCAAGATACCAGGTCCCTCATTTATCAACATATGCAGACCACAGGCCACACTTTCAACATCAACAACCCCACCATACATTACAGTCACATACATATCTTACACCAAAGACTCATTCTAGAATCCATAGTATCCCACAAACTGAACAACATCAATAGAAAAATAGAACTTCCAGAAGCTTATCATCCTCTCCTGTCCTTTATTTAAACTTCTCTCTTGTTTTTAACTGTAAAAAATTGGCCTCCCTGACGCATATCAAGCTCTCCTGGCCTTTATGTATAAATTTCTCTTTTATATACTTAATATTCCATTGCAGTCATATATTATGCCTCATTAATATTTCTTTCCTTCAGCTAATGTTTTGCATCTCTCCCTCTATGATTTTTATTTTTATTTTTTATTATTATTTTTCATTTTTTACAAATAGTTAAATTGCTCATTTGCATGCTTTTTTCTATATTTATGTAAATTAATATGTGTATGTATATATTCACTACAGCCATCGATATCGTTCATAGTGTCGTTATATCTTGCCTGTCGAAGGGCTTTTGCCCGAAAGCTTGCCCTAATGCACCAATAAAAGATACTCGTCTTCCTTCGCCATGTTTTTTATCGTCTAAATTACAAATAGTTTATTAACTAAAATAAAATATAAATCATATCCACTCAAAAGTTATGGCTTGCATATATTTTTCAAATAAATATATATATTTTTCTTTTTCAGACTCTATCTGTGAAATTATTATTTATTATTATTTTTTTTACAGACGCCCGATTTAGAAAAATCATCACCTTTTTTACTGTATATCTATTCTCTCTAAGTTGTTTAACGATAAGAAATATTTCATTTATACATACATATTTATCTCATCATTATTGTGTGACACAAGTTACATAAACCACAACGACTATCTTAAATAGTATGTACATATTTTCCTTGTAAATATCTTATTGTGTTTCAGGAATGGCTCTCAAACTGCTCTTTATTATCCACCATTTTTTTTTTTATTATTCCTCTTCTCTTATTTATCTATAGTTAATCTTTTTTTTTAATCAAATGTTAACAAAGTATTAGATTTTATGCATCTTTCTATTTAAATATTAATTCATTCCTTTTACCTATATAAATATATTTTTCTTTCATCAATTTGTGGTTATTAACTATAAAAAATAATTGTTTCAATATATTTTTTAAAAATGGGTGTAAAGATGTTATTTTTAGCATTCTAATTTTTGATATATTTTCTCTGTAAATTCTGTACTTAAAATATATTTTAATGCATGTAAATATATATACAGTATATATATAAATTTTTACAAACAAAATTAAATTGCTTTTATTTAAAAAATATGTATAATTGTAAATGTAAATTTTGCATTCTTTTCATTTTTAAAATATGAGAAATACATAGAATAAAGCTAAAAACCACGAATGGATCTTTTTTTTTTTTTTTTCCATAATATACTACAAACCTTATACAACACAAAATTTGCACTCCCGGTAGTTTGCATCTGCGCTCTAGGAACCTTGGTTAGAGTTATCTATTATAATGTGCGCCTCTGAGCTTTAAAAAACTCTTACTTCCAATCTTAATAATTTAATTCACTTCTGAAATCTATTAGTTGCATAAAAAATGCATTGCAAATTTTTTTCAACTTGGAAAAAAAAAGCTTTAAATTAACTAGGACTTCTTATGTTTGATATCAGATTGAATGTTGAAAGGTTGCTCTAACAGTTTCTGGAGATGCCGTCAACAAAGGCCATAGTTGGCAGATGTTTCCATTTCTCCATCTTGCCCATTTTTTAGGATAGTATATTCACCTCTTTATCTCATGTTGCATGACCTATAAGATGGTTCCTTTATGTTATTAGAAATTATAAAATTATACAACACCTATCATGTACAAGTAAAATGGGGGTCGGTGGAAGGCTGGTTAAACCGTTTGGTTTTCGACCACTATGACCCGGGTTCGATTCCCGCATTGGACATTTTTTTCTGTTTAAAAAAAAAAAATGCTCCAAGTTTCTCTTTAAAAATAAATTTTTTCCTGGAGGCCTAATGTTTTTATCTTAATATTTATGGCGTGTATGATTCTTGTTAATTTTTCTACTGACCTTACTACAATGATAAAAATAATGGGAGGGCCTGGTTCAACAATTGTAAACACTCTCAGCAGTTTTTCCAATTGCTATTTTTTCCCCCCAAGAATTGATGTTTAGTATCAGTATAAAAGAAAAGCAACAAAGTATGGTAGATTCAAATTTCAAAACCACTGGGAGGATTCACCCCTGATGAGCCAGGCCCTCCCATTATTTTATCATTGCAGTAAGGGCAGTAGAAAATGAGTTTTATTTACAAAATTATAACAAAAGATAATATATTTATATAT
This sequence comes from Cordylochernes scorpioides, assembly GCA_030710605.1. Taxonomy (NCBI): domain Eukaryota; kingdom Metazoa; phylum Arthropoda; class Arachnida; order Pseudoscorpiones; family Chernetidae; genus Cordylochernes; species Cordylochernes scorpioides. Next base: position 52,583,480 of record CP092882.1, read on the forward strand.
AATAAAGGTGCCTCTTTTTTTGGAGAGTTGCTACTTAATAAAAATTCTATTTTTGTCAATGAAAACTGCCCTTGATAGAGGTGTCATTCCTTTGTATTTGGCTAACCTGCTTTCTTGATAAATCAAGAATGCATTTCAGGCTGTTAGCTCTCGGCAATGTGGTGTAGGAGATAGATGCCTTTCTTTGGTATTACAGTAGAACCTCTGTAAAGGGCACCTAGTTGCAGAGCCAAAGTGTCCCTTAGTAAGAGGTGTCCTCTTACCAGAGAGTAGCTAAATAATAAAAATGGTATTTTTGGCAATGAAACTGTCCTTTATTGAGAGGTGTCTTCTTACCGGAGAGTTGCTAAATAGTAAAAAATTGTATTTTTGGCAATGAAACTGTCCTTTATAGAGAGGTGTCTTCTTACCGGAGAGTTGCTAAATAGTAAAAAATGGTATTTTTGGCGATGAAAACTAGTCCTTTATAGAGAGGTGTCCTCTAGCGTGAGTGTCCTCTCATTGAAGTTTTATCTTATATAAATCATTTTTTCCATTGTTTATGCAATGTATGAAGTGGACCAAACCAACCTAACCTGGATCAAAGTAATACAAAACTTGGTTAGCTAATAAAGATGATAATTGCTATAGAATCACACAATGACAATGCAATGAAGGTATCAACTACCTTAGTGATAGTTCCATTGTTATTAATAAATGGGTATACAGGGGCAAACCTATGATGTTGTTATAGCCATTGTTAAAACACACACAGTATAGACTTTAATTAAAAAGGCATATATTGGATCAAAATATCATTTATTTTACCAATATTTCAGTTGGCTGAACGCCCACCTTTATCAAGGTATTATAACATATTAATGTGTGTCAACAACAAACTCAGCGCTACTTAAACTAAATTTAGATAGCTTCCCCCTTCCATGGGTGACAGGTAAAATTTTTATGTAAGACAACATTTATTGTCAACTCTCTGGTCGTGTGTGCACACTGTTTGCACACAACTTTCTAGAGATTTCTTATATGTATATTACTTTATCCTTGTTAAAAAAAAACAAAACTTTAAACTTATTAAATTCTAGCCCCTCTATAGAGATCACCAAACTGCAACTTTATGAAAGTCATGAAGATAAGAGGTTGCCTGTGGCCAGCATTCATATTTTTAGATTTGAAAGACACCTCGGCCAGTAAATCTTTTATTATCTTGACGTTTCGACAAAAAACTTTTGTACTTCGTCAGGAATAAAAATTAAAGCATTTGATAAGGCGTTGAAAATTATGAAAATCATGCCCGAGGGTCAGTCCAAGACATGTTTCCATAGTAAAACAAACATTGGTGTTGGTACTATGAATGGCTATGGTCTTTTGTTGCAAAATCATAACCTGTGAAACCCTACTCCAGGTATAAAAATGATCCAATTTGATATCAGAGGTGAACATCAAAAGGTCACAAAATGAATTAAATAATCTTTGTCATATTACTGCTTATAGTGCAGCTATCATCAACATGGTAGACTTATTTGATCTTTTAACCTTTTGTTTGTGTTTCACCAGGTTCTCATATTAATATCATATGTTGATGAGGCAGATACTTAGAATATATTTGTACAAAGAGGAATGTAATAACTGCCATGATTAACCAATCATAATCTTTTGTATTAAATGCTTATTTACTTTTGATACTTGATATTTAAAAAAAATCAAGATTATGAACACATGGTAATAAGATCAAATCTGAATAAATAAATTTGGTCTTATTACCTTATGTTTCTATAATCTATAATCCAAATTGTATATCTAATCAAGATGTAAACAAGAGAGGCCTATGGTGTAAATTGTCAGTTTTTGACCATCAGGGGGATAGAATACTGCACATTTAACAACTTTTTAGTTAAAAAAAAAAAAAGATTAGTTTCAATAGCTCCTTAGGTCTAAACCCAACAGTTGGTTTCAATTTGTGGTACACTCAGCAAACCCTCACCTATACTGGTCGATACAATGTGTATATGGGATAACTAATGGTAATGGACACATGAAATTAATGCCAAATCCAAATAAATAGTGTGTGATGTTTCAGTAACAACGCTGCTACTGAAATGTCACACACTATTTATTTATTTGGTCTTATTACCTTGTGTTTATAATCCAAATTGTGCCTTGTTAATGGTAATGGAGTATGGTAATCTAGGAAACACAAAAATGTATTACAAGAAAATAAGACCAAATAAATTAATAGCGTGCAATGTTTCTGTAACAGTGTTGTTACCATCATTAGAAGAAATATCAATGATATTTAAAGATATGCCTTTAATATATATTTTTAAAATTATAATTCTAAGAATAATATTTTTGGTTGTCTTTGAAAACTTTTTTTCTTATCTGTTATCTTGTTTACACACTTGATAACAGTACTATTTAAGAACATACTGTGATATTTTTTCTCATTGTATATATTTTTCTCACATATTAATAATAAAGTAAGGGTTGCTCCATATTTCTTAGTATATTCAGTAGAAGTAGGTGGGTAATAAGAAGAGAAGGAAGTATCTCCTGATTTCAGTACAATATTGGTACTAGTTTGTCAGAGGTGGATTAGCTTTGTATTATAAAAAATTTACACCTTTGCCCTATATCTCTTGGGATATTTAAAAAAAAAAACTTTTTTTATATTGGCAATTCAAAACTGCCCAACTACAGTATTTCAATTGTAAAACGATGTTTGAAAACTATCCCGCATGTGTTTCTTTTCAAGGAAAAATCAAAATTTATCCCAAGGAGAAACAACGACTATTTCCAACCTTTTGGATGAGGTATGAAATGGTGAATTGTGAAGAGTAATGATAAACAGCAAAATAAAAGAGTCCAGGGATGGGAATCGAACCCACAGTGTTCCGCTTACCGGCAGATGCCATGTCCACTAGGCTACCCTGGACATATTTTATTGTTTATCATTAGTCTTCACAATTCACCCTTTCATACCTCATCCAAAAGGTTGGAAATAGTCATTGTTTCTCCTTGGGTTAAATTTTGATTTTTTGGTTGAAAAGAAACACGCGCAGGATAGTTTTCAAATGTAATTTTACAATTATAAACCACATTATATAGTATTTCAATTGTTGCAGGCTATCCAACTGTGCATTGGTTTTTACAAATGGTACTTGGTATGCATAGTACAATTTTCAGCCTAGAATTTCATGCATTTATGAGATATCTTTTACCCTCTACTGAGGCTAGAGGAACGACTCCATATATCTTAAATAAATTTTTAAAAAAGTGGTTTGATGTTGTCTCTCTCTGTCTGATCATCAGACCTAACTAAATGATTTGCTACTGTCTATATAGAAACTGGATTCTATCATCATTGTTGTATACATTCATTTTTTATCTTCTTTTTTTTTTGTCCCAATGTTTTATATAATTTTGTTTATTGAAAGTTTGTTTTCTGAACAGAATTAGGATTTTTTTTTTCTCTTGCATGTACATATAGAAAAGGATATGAGCAATCTTTTTTCAATATATATTTATATATATTAGCAATGGTAAAGCTTCCCTTGTAAGACTTATGTAGTGACCATTCTGTACATAGATATATCAATCTATTTTAAGCCTATGGAAATGGTTCATTATAACTTGGTTTGGGCTCTTTGAAGGGGTCTGTACATAGTCCTATGAACTAAACACTCTTTATTATAATAATTTGTAAAATACTCTCTCTACCTTAATGTCAAATCTGGCTACCAAAGTACATATATATATACAGTAGAACCTCCCTGTGAAGGACACCTAATTGCAAAGCCAAAGTGTCTTTTAAGGAGAGGTGTCCTCTTACCGGAGAGTTACTAAATTGTAAAAATGATAATTTTGCAAATGAAAACTATCCTTTATAGAGAGGTGTCTGCTAAAGGGAGGTTTTACTGTATATATACTGTAAATATAAACTCCCCCATTTGTGTATCTTTTAAATATTTTCAACTCTCTTACCTCCCATGGGGAAAATTTATGTGAATAATTAAAAACAATGTGTGTGTATAATATCTACTCGGCAGAGTTGTACATAGGTGTGTACATATGTCCCATTGTTATATATGTAAATATGGCACTACTAAATAATGTCATAGCTGATGTCTAGATCAATGAGAAGAAGATACTCACCCCGCTCCCCCAGCGTAGAGTCCAGGGGTAGTGGAGAAACCAACCATTCCTCCAGATATAAGAGACGTCGGACACCTACCGAGAGATATGTTCATTCCAGAGGGTAATGCTTTTTTTTTTTTTGTTGTTTACAACCCCCATCTCTGTACATATATATATATGTCTTATATGTACCACATACTTTTTTAAATACTCTCCTCACACTTTTTAAAGTTGTAAATAAGTGCTGTACATACAATAATTCTCTCAGCAATCACGCTGTACAGCCATGAGGTGTATGTAAATATACATCACTATATATAGTTTGTATAACACACACACTTTTATTTTACCCTCTCATTTGTTTTAATTCTCTCCCCACTTCAAATTTCCTTGTTGTAAATGCTTTCTAATATTTTATTGCAATTTGACAAGAAGAAAAAAATCCCTTCCCCACCCCCCTCTTTTTTTTTTTTTTGTTTCCCCTCTTCCATTCTTGCCACTCCATTTTTCACCTTGCATGCAGTTCTTGCATCTCTTCTTCTCCTTGTTTTTGGTACAGTGTAAATAACACACACACCTACTGGCTTCCAGTGCAGCTACTATATGAATAGATCCCCCTAATTGTGGAACTGCCTTTTAGTTAGGTAAATGATACTGCACATTGAACCTCTCCCTTTGTTGCATTTCCAATGCCAAATTCACTATTAAAAAAATATCTCTATATCCACAAAAAAAATCTTTCTTTTCGCTAAAGGTAAGTCAGAGAAACTACTATTTGCATATTTACAACAACACTATTTGCATATAAAAGTTTTTTTTTTTTTTTTGTGGAAGAATTCAAAAATGTTTGAAATTTTGGCATTAAATTATAAAGCATAATTTGGATTATAGATATAAGAAAAGAAGACCTAATCCAAATAATTTAATAGTGTGTGAAGTTTTGGCAACAGCATTGTTACCATCATCAGGCAAAAGAATAAAATGACTCATTTTTATTCTTTTGTCTGATGATGGTAACAATGTTGTTGCCAAAACGTCACACACTATTAAATTATTTGGATTAGGTCTTCTTTTCTTGTATTTTGGCATAAAAATTTATATTGGAAATTTGAGAAAAATAATACTCAATGAGCAGTATCAATTGGATATTTTTGTTTTTTTTCTAAATGCCTGCATACTGTAAATATATTATCACTGTACCTAATACACATAAAGCAGTAACAAATTAAAATATTGCACCAATTGAAAAAATAAGCTTATTTATTTTATTTTTTTTGTAGATTTCTGCATGCCCTGCTAGCTAACCAGTTGTATATGTTTGTTAAAGGCTTGCCAACTAATTTGTAGCTAGTTGTATGTATGCCCCTATTATTTAAATGCCCTCAATGACACTTTAGCTTCAAATTTATTTCATCTATAAAAGTTTCAGTCTCTTCTAATTTTTTTTTTTAACTATTCTACATATACCACTTCAGAATTTTACATGTTATTTTTTTTAATGCAAAAAAACTTTGTAGAATAAAAATGTGAATATGAACGGATCATATATATATAATTTTTTTTTCTTCTGTTCTTTTGAGAAGTTGGCTTATGCATTTGTATTAAATCAAAGGTCTCCTGCTTTCTAGTCTTTGTTGGCCAACCTTTTTTTTTCCTAGTTATAAATAATACCCTGTGTGGCTATACATTTTGAGCTATTGACTGATTCATTAGGTCATCTATATTTTTGTGTGGTTCTTCTAAACTTCAGTGAGTTTGAATGGAAAAAACTTAAATTTCTAATACAGTAGACCTTCCATGAGCGGGCACTCTCGCTACAGGACCTCTCTCTACAAAAAGGTCAATTTTCATCGCCAAAATTCTATTTTTTACTAATTAGCAACTCTCTGGTTAAAGGACACTTTGGCTCTGCAACTTTATTACTGTATGGGTGAGTTGATAGAAATTAAATAAATGACTTGATGCAAACTTCTGGTAAATCATTTATATAATTTCTATCAACATATATCTCTCAATTGCCAAATTTTTATCAATAACTGGGAGTGTAACCTTATATCTCGACTATTTATATATATAAAAAAACACCTACAAAAAGTAACAATGTCTTCATGATTCATAACGTAAGACAATGATTAGCCAATAGCATGAAAGAACTCTCCCAAAACAGTTTATATGACACTTGCTTAAATCTGGAACTTGAATATTTTATTACCAGGTCTAATTAAACTGAATTAGGGTAGTAAAACCTAGCAGCTATCAATGAACCTCATTGGAGCTGAAATATTGGTTCTCAATAGCCATAGTTTGGCTATTTCCATACATGTCTATCAAAACGATGACGCAGAAAATATTGTGAAAAGATGTCCTTTGATGATGTATTCACAAATTTACGTTCGCCAACAATTTTCAGTTTTATCCTCGTCAGCAACTGACATGTCTTTGATGAGCAAGGGCTAAGATGGGATGCTACGTTGCTGAAGCCATTGTTTTATTATTACATCATGCACAATGGTGGCACCGTCTGGCGGTGGCAATATAAACGCTTGTGGAACACATAAATAATAATTATCATTATTATCAGAAGTTTTTTTTTTTTTTGCTTATCCCTAGTACACGTGGTACAGGCCATGATAATCATGGTGGGTAGAAGTAGGCGACTGCTTTTTACTGTAAGTGCACCACATGTCTAGGCATGTGAAAAGCAAATTATCATGAGTAGTAATAATGATAGGAGCTGAAGTCATAGTAAAGTTTGAAATTCATTGTTATTGCTTTCTGACCCCAGATAATACTATATACTGTCATTCAGATAGATACTGTGGAAACATGCAGAATAAACATAATATGCATATTGGCATGTAATCAGGTTATAATTTGCATATTGGCCATTGAAAATTTGAGAGATACTCCAACAAGTTGTACTCTATAAGGTGTCAAAATATGATCCAGATCTGTTAAATATTGTGGAAATTTAGGAGGAATAAACAGAATATGCAAATTGACTTATGAGTAAATTTGCATATTTTGACTGAGGGAAAACTATGACTGGCCCTTTCAGATCAAACTCTGTCAAAGTTTCATCTGGATATGCTAAATATTGTGAAAACCTAGCCAAAACAAATATTTCTTCTTTAAATAGATTGATGGGCTTGAAATAAAGTGGAGAATAAATAGATTTTGTGAGGTGATATAGTGAAAGGGGACCTCCTCTGATTGTGCAACTGAATGTCTCATCTAACTGTTGATTTATTATTTGCCAGAGAATTGGCCCATTCTTATAGTTTCAAGAAAAATCAATTGGCCAACTCTCTAGAAAATATATACTTAGTATATATTATGATAAAGTAGAACCTCCCTTTAGCGGACACTTCGCTAGAGGACACCTCTCTACAAAGGACAGTTTTCATTTGCAAAATTACTATTTTTACTATTTACTAACTCTCCTGTAAGAGGACACCTCTCCCTAAAGGACAGTTTGGCTCTGCAATTAGGTGTCCTTTACAAGGAGGTTCTACTGTACTACTATAAGTGCACCAAGTGTCTACTCATGCGAGAAAACAGCATTTACAAGTGTGCCAAAGCCATGTTTGGTTACATGCACTCACTGGTGGGGTTGAAATTTTGCAAGAGTTTTTGGGGCCATTGAAGCAATTTATTCCTCAGAAGAAAAAAAAAGCCCACAAATTGCAGGAATCTATCCTGGGTTATGGCAGTCTATGGGTATTTATAACATTCCTTTACAAACTTTCCCCTGGGAAATTATAAATCTGCACATCATTTTTCTCAAATAATGCAGCAGGTTTCTGGAAATGAGTTTCTTTTCATTTTTATTAACACAATCTTGAGCTTTTGGGCATCTCTGCCCTTCTACAGGAGTATATAAAACTGTTGGCTAGAGATTATGTTAATAAAAATGAAAAGAAACTCATTTCCAGAAACTTGTATTTTTTAATTTATATCCAGAAGATTTAAATCAATTGAGATAAATTTTCTCATAGTGAGCCAACTTTCAGTAGGTCCCCTTTCATTTTAGGGATTGACAACTAGCATGCCAATTTGTGTATGGAAGAACAATACACTATGTCCATATTTACCTCAACTACCATTACCAAGCATTAAGAGCCAGATATATTAGCAGTGCAACCAAATACTAGAGTAGAGCAGTTTTTTTATTAAACCTGGAAAAACACCTGTGAGGGTTGCGATTGATGAGCCGAGCCACTCAATATTTTCTCACTTCAGTAGGGGAGAGAGAAATTATTTTTTATGAAAAAAATGGAACCATTGAGGCCTAGTGAATTTGGAAACATATTTAGACCTAGAGCAGGTGCTTCACAAGATCCCAGTACCTCTCTTTGTTACCTCCAAATGTACATGGTTAGTACCAGACTTCTGAATCCTTTATAGATATGACTGAGGCTCTTTTTAAATCTTGCTTACAAAGTTGGGCCCTACCCAACTTTAGTCTTATCATGGCATTTTTGATCAGGTACAATTTGGATTATAGATTAGAAACACAAGGTAATAAGACCAAATAAATAGTGTGTGGCATTTCTGTAACAGCGTTGTCACCATCATCAGACAAATTCAGTACTTTTCTCTTTATGTTGGTAACAACGCTGTTGCCTATTACAGAAATGTTACACACTTTATTTATTTATTTAGATGTGGTCTTATTACCTTGTGATGGCGTTTTTGAATAGAGCATTAAACAATATCATAGATCTTTGTGTGTAATGTGTAGATGTTTTCAGTGAAGGGTAACTGTTCAAAGTTAGCCATTTGCTGGAGAAATATACAGCATAAACACCACGCAGAGAGATCATTCTTGGTTAATGGATTTTTTGTGACATCATTATCAGTAAGTCCATTATTCTCTGTTACACTTCAGATTCTTGGTTCTATTTTTTTTTAAAATTCATTTGACTGTTTATACTTCTCTCAGGGAACATTTCTACTTTGTGACTATTACATTGACATTCCAACACATCAAATGTAATACCTGTGTTGGCTAGCTATCCAAGTCAGTTCTCCACCTTTCTCTAGCACAGGAAACTCATTTCCTTCAGATTCTTTCTAAAGTTTCTAATTGGTGATAAGTCATATCACAAGGCTTTGATTGTTCTTTGAATGAAAGTGATTTTTCTAGTGATAAAACTAATGAATAAACTTCTCGTCTATAAAAGAAATAAAGGTAGAAGAATATGGTGCTTTGTGGAAACAAATGTCAAACAAAGTTGATTTAGAACCTATAAAGCATATTCTTTTTTTAAGCCATTTTTTTTATTATCCCTAGTACACGTGGTACAGGCCATGATAATCATGGTGGGAAGAAGTTGGTGACTGCTTTTACTGTAAGTGCACCCACATGAGAAAAGCAGTTTGATTTTTGTACTTGAATTTGCCAAAGCCTCATTTGTTTCTTAAACCATTATATCTTGATATGCCCTTGATATGATTGGGGCGCAAGGTAATTGTTCCTTAGCCCCTTATTGGGGCAATATTTTCCAATCTATAAACATTATTTGAGATAAAAGTTAATTGGAACTGTAAGAACCAATTATTCCAGAAAAAGACATTCTCCAGCCTAGATGATAGGTGTTTGATAACAATTTCCATAATTTGGTGCCAAATACTGGAAAAGTACTAAAACTAATGAAATTAGTTGATATGGTTCAGAGAAGGATGAAGGAATTTTTTTTTTTTTTTTTTTTTTGAAATTTTCAAAATAAAGTCAGTGTGGAATAAGTAGAGAATGTTTTTTAAAAATGTCATTCTGCATGGTTACCAATACATAACTTCTTTAAGATCCCAAGATATCAGAGCTTAAATGGGTTAAAATGATCAATTCATCACATTCACAGTTAATGAAGGGGGTCGGTGCAAGGATGGTCTAAATCATTGGTTTTCGACCACTACGACCCGGGTTCAATTCCCGCATTGGACACTTTTTTTCTGATTAAAAAAAAATGCTCCGATGGCCCCCGATTCTTGCGAAAGTCCAACTCCACCAGCGAGTGCAAGTAATCAAACAGGGCTCTGGCACATTTGTAAGTGCAAAGTCAAACTGTTCACATGTGGGTGCACTTACAGTAAAAGCAGTCGCCTACTTCTACCCACCATAATTATCATGGCCTGTACCACGTGTACTAGGGATAAGCAGAAGAAAAGAATGAACACTTTTCTAGGATACCCAATTATCTATATATATAAAATTGAATGTCTCTGTCTGTCTGTTTGTCTGTACTCTATAGATTCAAAAACCATACATTCAATCGCCGTGAAATTTTGGGATATTATTAGGTATATCACCGGGAAGGTTTTTGAAAAATAATTTCATGAATATCTTGAATATCCTTAGAGTTATTTGCAGATTTGTAGATTTAACTCGCAAGCAGCGCCCCCATTGTGACGATGATAACAAGTTTTCTTATCACTAAGTTTGTTATCTTAAATATTATTTATCAAAAGTAAGATCATCTCAGGATGACACGGCAATGTGACACGGGAAAAAATGTTCACTAGATAAAACTATGATTTTCTAATGTAGAAAATTAGGAAAGAAAATTCAGGATGACACGGCACACAGGGACCGGGAAAAAATGTTCACTTTATCGAGAGATTCAAATTTACGAGTTTCAAATTATCAAAATATATCTTTTTTTTTTTTTTTTTTAAATAAGTTTTTAGAGAATTGTTTTAACAAATGTTCGCTAGACAAACCTTTACTCGGGTAAAACCTCGGGCGAAGCTGGGTACGTCCTCTAGTTAAACAATAATATAAAATAGTCTTGTAATATGCTTCATTAAATATCTGAATTGATAGAAGAAGAAACATAAGTCAAGGAGAAGACTCCCTTCTACAGACGGTACCAGTAGAACTTGCCCAAAACCTTGTACCATTGTTTTCTAATATAAAGAAACTCTTCATCTGTGTTTCTTCTTCTATATGGAACGCTTCACAATTTTGCGTGTCATCCTTGCGCAGGGGCCATGCTAATCTTCTCTGTATCGTTCCAATTTTAGTATATGCACCGCCGAACAAGCGTGTACTTTCTTCTTCTATAGTGAATACGGACATTATCGGCATCTTAATATGAAATGATACTACATTGTCTCTCCTTTTTTTTAGAATGTTGATTATAAAAACATATGTTACCAAGACCAACTTTGAATTAATAAATTGTGTATGACATTTTGGTAACAGCATTATCATCAAACAAAAGTTCTAAATGGTGATAACAATGCTCTTACCGCCACACAATTTATTAATTTTGAGTTGGTCTTGTTACCTTGTATTTCTAATCTATAGACCAACAGGACCTTTAGGAGAGGCCGCTGCTTATCGTAAAACAGCTCAAGGAGCATGATCTCATGGAATTTGTGTAATCTTTACATAAGGGGATAAGAAATAAGAACAACAATCTATAAACCAAATTGTACCTTATCGTTTCATGGTTAACTTAGTGCACAACAGAATTTGTATTAATATACATTTTTGAACATATGAGAAATGACAAATATATCATATTCTCTAAGCCAATAATTTCAGTGGGAAAAAAAATGTAAATAAATTTGAGAAATGAAGAAAATGCTAAAAATGTTATCTTAAAAAAATCATGATCTTTCATGAGAAGTTCTTTCATTCAAAGAAATTGGCTTTTTCTTGATTGTTTGCTTTTGGGCTAGAATCCTATTCAAGGGACATTCCAGCAGATCACTCTTCACAAAAGGCATGGGTGTCTTTCCTCCTCTGTAAATTATTTCAAATAGCAGAATGTTACTCCTCATTTTTCCATTGGGGACTTGCAGCCATTTAGGTTATTTAACCAATGCAGCTGTTTGACACCTAAATTGTTCCTGTGAAGACACGTATCACTCTCAACATGAGTGATGCCACTGCAATGTAACTCTTAACCACCATTGTATGTGTGTGTGTGTGTGTGTGCACATGCATTAACTTGAGTAGCTTGCTACTGCTTGAAAAGTTACAGTATGTATGCGCTGACTACAGCAGTATTTCCAATACAATAATTCATTTTTAACAATAAAATTGTATTGAAACAAAAGTTAGCTATAATCATTGATCAAAATTAAGAGATGGTTGAATTATATATATATTCGGGTATCTGATAAGTTGCAAGTCTGGCAATGAAAAAATGGTTGAATTAAAGAAGGTAGACTATATAGTTTATAATTTTAATGTTTTTGCATATAAAAGGAACATATAGCATTCTAATGGCAAATTGTCAGCCCTTCTGTTGTTGAAAAACTCTACAAAGGGTTAATGAAACCATTGGCTTTGAACCCCAGATCTAAGCGTAGGTCATCATTAGACTGCACAACCATATACAGTCGAACCTCTTTAATTCAACACACCAAGGGATCAGAGCTTTCGGTTGAATTAAAGGAAGTGTTGAATTAAGGTTAGATGATTAGCTAATCATCTAACTAGCTAAAATAATATATATATTTTTTTATAAATGGCTTTGTAATATAAATTAATGATATTAATTGAAACCATTGTGTGTGTACTTTTTTATATTTATTTTTTTATTTTCATGATTAACTTTTAGTATCTGGGACAAAATGGCAATAATACATATTTTCGAAACAAATAATATTTTATTCCAATTGTGAATAATAGTTTAAAGAAAATAAAAAGAAAATTAAAAAATATTATTTGAAAAGAATCAAGGTTAAAAAAAATTATAGATGTCTGTTTTTTCTCTGAAATCCTATTCAGGATGTATTCCAGAAATGTCTTTTAAATAACAAAGAGTTTTTATTGTATTAAAGGCATCCACTGCTGCTGCAGGTGTTATTGATGTTTTGTTTAAATCTTTTTCTGTTGGCTCTACCTCTTCATCTTCTTCTTTTCCCATTACCTCCTTTACAATTTCTTCAATGGACTGTTCCCCAGCAACTTGCACATCTTTATCAACTTCCAAGAAGTCAATATAGTTGACCTGGATAAGGCAATACAAATATATATGGCTGCAGAAAGGATAAACAAAGATTTTACACCATCAATGGCCTGATGTTTTTTTAATGCCTCAAAACATCTGTTCATTTCTTCTTCAACAACTTCTTCCATTGCTTCATCCATCACAAATCCTGAATGAGAAAAACAATTTTTTATTGTGGAAGAACTAACCCCAACCCATGCAGCCTCTAGCCAGCTAATTGCAAAGAGTAAATGTACTTGAGCATTTTTTTTTTCTTCCATGCAAGTGAGAAGATACGTTATCATTCGTTTCCTATATTGGTCTTTTAGGGCTTTAATGATACCCATATCACAGGGTTGTAATGCACTTATAGTTAGGGCGGGCAAAAATCTTATTTCAATGTTCTGTAACCCTTCAGGTATTTGGTGGGCTGGGCAATTATCTAAAATTAATAAAATTTTTCTTTCTCTTCTTTTGAATATTTGGACCAATTTTTTCAGCCAATCCGTAAAAATTGCCCCAGTCATCCAGGCTTTTTTATTAAAATGATAATTTGAGGGAATATTCATGCCATGGAAGCATCGTGGTCTTCTATATTTCCCAATATAAAGTAAAGGCAGTTTTTCACTTCCATCCATATTACAGCACACCAACACTGTAATTCTCTCTTTAGACTTCTTACCCCCTTCACATTTCTCACCTCTGATAGTCATTGTTTGATTAGGCAAAAGTTTATAAAATAACCCTGTTTCATCAGTATTGAAAATGTCCTGTGGGCTGTATTTAGCTAAAAGTGAAGGAATAATCCCACCTTTCCAAGTGGCTACACTATTGGCATCCACACTTCCAGCTTCTCCATGAAGTCGTTTAAAAGCAATATTCCTTCTGGCCTTAAACTTTTCTAGCCAGCCATTGCTAGCTTCAAAATTATCTTGACCCATTTTCAAGGCCAAGAGTATAGCCTTTTCTTTCAAGATATTGCCATTTATGGCAAGTTTCATGGCATTTGCCTGCCTTATCCACCTAAACAGGGCTTCTTCAATCTCTGGGAATTCCCTGTCACGATCACATTTCAAGGTAGAGCTAAAATTAGATTTTAAAAAGGCAGATTTTATGGCGAATTTATTTTTAAAAATTTGCTAATGGTGGACCGTGGAATATTTCTCTCTCTGGAAACTTGACTATGTGATTTTCCTTGTTTTATTTCTTCTATAATTTTCATTTTTTCCACATAAGTGAGCTGGTGATACTGACTACGTTTCCAATTTTTTTTTGGCAGAACCTGACATTCTTGCCCCACTCATTTATTCAAATTAACACAGAATATTGAATTAAAATGTTATCATAATCATTGTTGGATCATTTTATAAAGATTTATTTATTCAAAAAGAAATTATTTATAAATTTAAAAATAGCTAAAATATTTCAATGTTAAAAATAAAAAACTAAAAATTATTATTAGTTAGCGCATGATGTCGAAATTCCCGTGTAAAAAAAAACAACAATAACATCCGCAAAATTGCGCAACGGCACTGCAAAGTGAAACTTAAACTAACCAGAAACCAAAAGTGCGCAGGCGCGATCATATCGGCGCCCGCCGATGCCGATCGTCGCCGCCGTAATACCGTTTAGCGGTAAAGTTGCATGTAAAATAACATTCAACTGTCGAAATTCGAATTTTAAAATGGTCGAACTATCGGAACTGTCGTATTATCGATACTGTCGAATTACGGTTTGTTATTTGATAGGCCGGAGGTCGGGACATCGGAACATGGTCGAATTATCGCTGAGTGTCGAATTGGGGTGTGTCGAATTAACGAGGTTATACTGTATGTACATCTGAGGAAATAAAAAATACAATTCAGTAACTTCGACTGAAGTGAAACAACAAAGTCATTGAAGCTAATTGAGGTGTGTGTGTGTAATTTCAAATATTAAAAAAATATTTTTCATTTATCTGGAAAATTTTATAGTTTTTTTTTTTTGGTACTACAACAGTTCTTTAATTCAACACACTCCAAGAGATTAGTGATTCCTGTTGAATTTGGTGTTGAAAAATGGTTGTTTACACAGGGTGTAGAAGGTTAATAGGGAAAAAGTATAGAGTAGAACCTCTCTGTAATAGACACCAGAGCCAACTTCCTTCAGGGAAAGGTGTCCTCTTGGAGTTATTGTACTTTTTGGAACTTAGTTGAGCAAATATTCATCTCTTCTAAAACATGATTAGGTCCAATTTGGATTATAGATTAGACACACAATCCATATTTATTTGGTCTTGAGTTTCTTCCTCAACATGTTTTTGTGTGGCCACTGAACACCAATGCTGCCTATATGAGGTCCGATTATTTTGTTTAAATTTCTGGTTGTTTAGCTAGCTGGAAAACTGGATTCTTTTGGAATTACACTGACTTGATACATGTAACAGTGAAAGGACATTTCAATCCTTTGAATAGAAAACCAAAAGGTGATATAGACAAGGTAATAAAACCAAATCCAAATACATAAATAGTGTGTGATGTTTTGGTAACAGTGTTGTTACCGAAATGTCATACACGATTTATTTATTTGGATTTGGTCTTATTACCTTGTGTATATAAACTATAATCCAAATTGTGCCTTATCAAAAGGTGATATATAAAGGTGTTAGAGTCATATTTGGGGATATGATTTTTAAAAAAGATAGCGGAGAGTTCAAGCTATTTGACCTTTTTTCAGGATGTATTGATGGTTTTTAAGCCTTATTTTTCTCCTGTATCATACTTAACAGAGCTATGGTACAATTTGGATAATTTGAATCACAAGTTAACAAGACCCGAATAAATATTCTATGTAGGTGATATTCAGAAAGTTTTAGATACAATAAACCTATAGAGGTTTTTTTTTTTATTTTTTTTTAAGATTTTGGATCTTCCTAGATATTTATCATACTTCTGAATGCTTTGGAACCATTTGATGAACAACTTTTGGCTCAATGGTCTCTCTATATATACATCAGTTACTTCATTGGATTTATGCTGTTGGCCACAGCTGGATCTTTCACATTGACAAAAAGTCATATGAGGCTAAATCAGGGGAATAAGCTGGATGTTCCAAGGATATTTACCTTTTCTCTGCAAACAAATTATCAAGTTAGTATGATACTCATGTCAAAGGGCTGTAAGTCAGAGAAAGCTTGAGAAATAAAAAGTTGTAAAAGAAACTTAGCCCTGTATGCATTATTGATTTTATTAAAAGATAGATTTCCCCTTTTAAATTCAGACAACCAATTAAATATTTAGAAAAAGGCATCTCCTGATTGTGGCAGCAACTTAAGTTTCTGGTGGCTTGCACCATCTTTCAAAATAAGTATAAAATATTTGAGAGGTTTTTTTATATTTTTTTATCCAGAATATTGGTAAAAACTCTTTTTGATAAATAAAGTCAACCATAAAAATTTAAGGCTATTGGTCCCTGTCAGCATGATGCAGGCTGTTGCTGACGAGGTCCAATTGTCTGAAATGGATTCTTGATTGACTTTCTGATTTATCAAGACACACATCTTAGGAGCAAGACCTTTCAGACCATAACCCGCGATTTATCAAGGCAGGATATTTGGACAATATTCTGGGATTTAAAAAAAAAAAAGATCAATCAATCAATTGATATTGATTCCAACAGACTTGCAACAGATGGTGCAAGCCATCAACAACTTTCAGTTGCACTATCAGGAGATACCTTTTTCCAAATGATAGCACATGATCCAAGCACACTTTTGTAACATTTTAAAATTAAATATTCTTGTTCTTGAAATAGAGGCACAAGGTCAGTGAAAGTTCCCTTGAAGATTAAAAAAAAAAAAAAAACTATGGCTTGCCATTTTTGAAATTGTTGAAATTCCTGCTTCAAAAATCACATATTTCAAGCTCTATGGTGTTTAAGAAAAATGCCGCAACAACCTTTAACTCAATTGCCATCGTGCAAATTCACTTTCACCTAGATTAATTCAAAGCAATAATGCGCCATCTATATATAACAATGAAAACATTTAATATGCAAATGTTTCTTTTCACAAATAAATCAAACTTCTACTGTCCTTACTGCGAAGAAAAAATATTGGGAGGGCTTGGTTTATTAGTGGTGAACCCTCCCAGCTGTTTCTCCAATTTTTAATCTACCAGACCGCTTCTTTAGAACTCTAATACTGTACTGGATCATTCTTCTTTTAAATGTTACACTGAAGGGTGGAATCTTAGAAATGGTATTTAAGCAAACTATGGACATAAGCTTTTAGAACAGTAGAATTACATTTAAATATTTGCATTGAGCAATGCTCTTCTGCAAACAATAAGGACAAGGCCAGTAAGGCATAAATTGTTGGTGGCAGTGTTTAGGGTTAAAAATTAACGTTCTTTCAAATAAGAGTGCAATATTTATTATATATGCTGGCACTTTTGTATATGTAATCAGAATGTTTCAGCATATATATTGCTATCATCATTAAAATATTTAGTATAGCAATATTGATTCAAAAGTTAACAAGACCAGATTTAGATATATGTAAATTACATATGGTGTTTCGGAATCAACAATGTAACATTCTTGAGATACCAAGTATTGAAGATGGTAACGATGCTGTTACTGAAATGGCAAATAAATTTTACTTATTTGGATCTTGATGAGCACAATTTGGATTATAGATTATAGCTACAGGTCTTATTTTTGTAGTTATTTTTGTATTATTGTAGTTATTTGGATCTTGTTACCTTGTAATTCTTTTTCATAATTCAAATTGTGCTTTGTCATGTAGTACTACCAATGTGAAGATGGTAGCAATGCCGTTACAAAACATGGCTCAGAATACTTATTTTGCCATGTTACCCTGTAACATTATTGACAGAGAAATATTTCAGCTTTCTCTGTTTGTTATTAACTGCTCAGAAAGCCTAAACACCATAATTTGTACGGATGCTGTGGGATGTGCTGGAGATGAGCTCTTCAATAGGTGATCCAATTCAGTCAATGCTGTGCTTTCGGGTTGCAGGTTTAGACCATGGTACACCTTGTAACCCCTCTGGAAGGTCATTGTCTGTAGATGACTAGACTGGAAATCAAGGACTGCTGTTTTTAGGGAAGGACAGACTTGATGCCTGACCTCTTTGCTCTATACCAGTTATTCTGGTTGTGTAGATATCCACTCTGCCTTTGCCGGTCCCAAGCCCGGATGAAAAAGGAGGAGGGGGAGCAGTAACAAGCTCACTAAAAAAACCTAGGCTCAGCTGGCCCGGCTGATAGTACCCTGTAAGGGCTCCTGATCCAGGGATACAGGATGAGCAGTTTGTACTCCATGTTAGGAGCGACTGCACATGGCGTCTGTTCCTCATGTCAGAGGCGGCCATTTCTTTTGGAGCTAAGTCGGCCTGCCACTGAGTAGTGCTCCCAGTCATAATGACAAAGGCAGACGCATTCTACTTCACCCAGTGTGGAGATAAGAAAGAAGATATCCATTCTTGGTTTGCCATTGAGCCTACCTTGCTGGTATGGAGGAGGTCTCTATCATCAAGTAGGATGATAGATTGAAAGGCCTCAGTGTGGCCCAGAGCTCCAGATTTGGCCAGAGAATCTACCAGGCATTTCCAGGAATCCCAACATGAGCTGTTGATTGGGAGTCAATTTATTGAGTTGGCAATACTCTTTTAAGACAAGCTTCTTTGTTGGAAGAACAAGTTTGAATGGTGTAAATTATTGGTCTTGAGTAAACATATATGATCATTTTACTAGGTGATTTTAAGTTAATGGTTATGAGAACAGTATCAATTGCTGAAAACTGATTTGTATACTGAAAGGTGTTTAGGGTACGAAAGAGAAATTTTAAAAGGATTTTATTGTTGTAAATACCAATGCCAGTTTCAAGTTGGCTACCATCAGTGTAAATAGTCTTCTTTCTTATAAAAAACATGGGTCTGCTATTTTAACTGGGAGCACTACTCAGTAGCAGGCGACCTAGCTCCAATATGAAATGGCTGCCTCTGACATGAGGAACAGTCCCCATGTGCAGTTGCTCCTAACATGGAGTATAGACATTACTCATCCTGTATTCTTGGATCAGGAGAACTTACAGTGTATTATCAGCCGAGCCCAGTTTTTTAGCGACCTTGTTACCCCTTCTCCTTTTTCATCTTCAGGCTTGGGACCAGCAAAGGCGGAGTTGTGTAAATGGTAATGATAAAAAGAAAGATTTTCAATTATATGGAGACCAAGAGCTTTTAGTAATTCTTGCTGTGTTTCTTGTGTGTGGGAATTGGTTGGGAAATGAGGTATACAGATGAGTTTATTGAGAGTTCTGTGTGGAGGCTAGAAAGTTTTGTGTTTAGGATTGATTGGGATATTTAAAATATAGAATTATAACCCAGGTTTTTTTTTAGAAGAGTGATTTTCTGATTCAAGTTTTAATTTTGAATAAAATTTCCTGTTAAGTGTTCTTTGAAAGGGATTTCTAAAATTTGGTCAATTGCCAAAGAAATTTTGCTTAGCTGATACTGTATTTTTCAAGTATTTAAGTAGGGTTCTAAACATTTGTGATGATCACAATATGTATAGCATACTCTCACTTATTGGACTGAACAAATTTTATTAATTCAACCTAAGACATTATTAGCGCGCCGTCTATAAAAATATAAAACTGTATTGCGCTAATTTGAAAAATAATAAAATAGCTTCCTACTGTTCTTACATCTGGGTATGTCTATCTACATACTCTGAAAGTTTGCCATCTAGTATGCCTTGCCCACCTGGATATCTTATATGCTTGGTACATAGAGACACAACAACAAATTTGTCATTTGATACATATAAACCTACTAGCCGAATGACCCGGGCAACGCCCGTGTTTTACCCGATTGAATGTTTTGATTCTAATACTATTTGTTACAATTATAATTTAGGGGGGTCGGTGGAAGGCTGGTTAAACCGTTTGGTTTACGACCACTACGACCCGGGTTCGATCCCCGCATTGGACACTTTTTTCTGTTTAAAAAAAAAAATGCTCCAATGGCCCCCCGATTCTTGCAAAAGTCCAACCCCACCAGCGAGTGCAAGTAACCAAACGGGGCTCTGGCACATTTGTAAGTGCAAAGTCGAACTGCTTTCACATGTGTAGACATGTGGTGCGCTTACAGTAAAAAGCAGTCGCTAACTACCCACCATGATTATCATGGCCTGTACCACGTGTACTAGGGATAAGCAAAAAAAAAAAAACAATTATAATTTGGCGCCTTAAATAAATGCATATATTAGTTAATAACTATAGCCTATGTGCTTTATCTGTCTATGTACTGTTGGCTTCCGTAGGCGTCTCTTACTGGGAAAAAGAAAGAGAGGATTCCATTTAGTTATTAACTAATATATGCATTTATTTAAGGAGCGACCCGCTCCAACACAATAGTTACAAAAACCAAAAAGCAAGTGGGGGGGGGGCAAAGGTGGCGTGATCGTAGCCAACCAATAGGAGAGCGCCATTCCAAAAAAAAAGCAAACGGTGACAGATGAAGAATTAAGAACGCATGACGCTCGTAACTGTATATAGAATGCTTTTTTTATTATTATTATCCCATTGTATAATTATACAAGGTCATGGAGACTATATTCATTGATCAAATTCACAATCCCGCATTGGACACTTTTTTTCTGTTTAAAAAAAAAAAATAATAAAAAATGCTCCAATGGCTCCCCCGATTCTTGCAAAAGTCCAACCCCACCAGCGAGTGCAAGTAACCAAACGGGGCTCTGGCACATTGGTAAGTGCAAAGTCGAACTGCTTTTCACATGTGTAGACATGTGGTGCGCTTACAGTAAAAAAGCAGTCGCTAACTACCCACCATGATTATCATGGCCTGTACCACATGTACTCGGGATAAGCAAAAAAAAAAAACAATCCTGGCAGGGTTGGAATACAAGTCCTGTCAAACCTATGCTAAACTATGTCATCAAAGCTGGCATATTTAGAAACATACTTGTAGTATTATCTATCTTCCATGATACAGTATCATGATACATGGTAGGATTATAGAGGAAAATTATAAGATAATAAATCCAGGATGTTTTTCAATAACAATTCTCTTACCAAAAAAGCCATTTGCTTTTTCCAGTTATTCACCACGTGTACTATGTTAAAATGACTCCAGGAGAGACTTATTGTTCAATGTTAGGTTGGCCGTTCTCTTACAGAGACTAAATTTATCTTTGCCTTGGAAATGGATGTTGTGTATAAGCTTATTGATATTGTGGCTCCTCTTTAAAGTTAACCACGTTACAGTAGAACTTGGATAAGTCTAACATCTTCAATTCAAATATTTATCTTGGTCCCTAGAATTTCTATAAATAGAATTTCCATTTTTAATTCAAATTTTTAGATAATTAGATTTTTTTTTTCGGTCACTTGGGCTTTGAATTATCCAAGTTTGAATGTATTTTAAAAAGTGTGTGTAACTTTCACAAATGTAAAAACATAAAGTAATAAGACCAAATAAATAAATAGTGTGTGTATAGAAGTTTATCAAAAATGATAAGGTACAATTAGGACTATAGATTATAAACACAAGATGGTAATTATTACCTATGTTTCTAATTCATAATCCAAAAATTGTACCTTATCATTAAAAAATTAAACTTAAGTCTGTATAATATACACACTAGAACCTCTTTGTCTTCTTCTTTCTTATCTCCACTCAATCATTAGGATATCAAGTTGTGACCCTTGATGGTATTTGACAACCATCATGACTGGGTGAAGTAGAATGTGTCTGCCTTTGTCATTAAGACTGGGAGCATTACTCAGTGGCAGGCCGACTTAGCTCCAAAGGAAATGGCCGCCTCTGACATGAGGAACAGACGCCATGTGCAGCCGTTCCTAACATGGAGTACAAACGCTGCTCATCCTGTATTCCTAGATTAGGAGCCTTTACAGGGTACTATCAGCTGGGCTAGCTGAACCCAGGCTTTTTAGCGAGCTTGTTACTGCTCCCCCTCCTCCTTTTTCATCCGGGCTTGGGACCGGCAAAGGCGGAGTTGAACCTCTTTGTAAAGGACAACACTTGGCTGCAGAACCAAAGTGTCCTTTAGAAAGAGGTGTCCTCTTACCAGAGAGTTGTTAATAGTAAAAATGGCATTTTTGGAAATGAAAACTGTTCTTTGTAGAAAGGTGTCCTATAAAGAGAGTGTCCTCTCATAGAGACTGTATTATATACTAAATTATATAGTCTCATTTGGACTCCCACTTGAAAATAAGTTGGTTATAATGAAGGTTTAGCTAAAATATTGTCACACATACTTGAGGAAAGACATGAGACTAGGAGATTTATTCTGATTCAAGCAATTCCCAAGTTATTGACATCAAAAAAAGAACAGAGAAACCATGAAAGAAAGGTTACTAAATAACAAATTATGTAAATAAAAGATATTAAGACCAAATCCAAACAACAATGATACCAGAAACATCACACACTATTTATTTATTTAGATTTGGTCTTATTACCTTTTATTTCTAATCTAAATTGTACCTTATATCAAACTGTGTATAAAGTTATAATCTGTTGTACAAATATTCTGCTAGATACAATATTATGATCTTCCATGTTTACTTAGAAATTGGGACTTAGCTATTGGTTCCTCTCTCCCCTTTCCATTTAATAAAAACTGACTGTACACCATAACTCTCTCTTCTAACCTACCATGCCACTTTATATGTACAGTACAACCTTCATGAGAGGACATTCTCAATAGAGTACACCTCTTTACAAAAATGTTTTAATTTCCAAAATTACTAATTAACAATTCTCTGATAAAGCACAATTTGGATTATAGATTATAATACAATAAAATAAGACCTAATAATTTAATGGTGTGTCACGTTTCAGCAACAGCATTTTGACCATCATCAGACAAAAGAATAAATAAAAATGTTTTCAATTTTTTTAAATTTCATTTATTCTTTTGCCTGATGATAGTGACAATGCTGTTGCTGAAGCGTCACACACTATTAAATTATTTGGATTAGGTCTTATTTTCTTGTATAGCAATTCTCTGGTAAGAGGACACCTCTCCCTAAAACACACTTTGGCTTTGCAACAAGTTCTTGTTTACAGAGAGGTTTTACTGTACTTTTGTATAAGTGCCTAGTTTATTCACTTGCTGATTGGTTCTCTATCATGGGACCAACCAACCAGCAATCAATGTTTTTTTTTTTTTAGCTCAGTGGTTGTGTCTAGTGATAAAGTTCTATATTAAATATAAGATTATAGGTTCGATTCTCAAAATTTATCTCTTCTTTTGCAATTCTTGCAAAAGTCCAACCCCACCAGCGAATGCAAGTAACCAAACGGGGCTCTGGCACATTCGTAAGTGCAAAGTCGAACTGCTTTTCACATGTGTAGACATGTGGTGCGCTTACAGTAAAAGCAGTCGCTAACTACCCACCATGATTATCATGGCCTGTACCACGTGTACTAGGGATAATTTAAACAATTTATATATCTTCTTTTGTTGGTAATTTTGTAAATAATCTTATACATATTGTCATTCTTTCAATATTTTTTTAAAATAAATTTATTTCAGGTTTTTTTTTTAATTATCCTCAGTACATAAGGTACAGGTCGTGATAATTGTGGTGGGTAGACGTTGGTAATAGCTTTTACTGTAAATGTACCACATGTCTACACATGTGAAAAGCAATTTGACTTTTGCACTTACAAGTGTGCCAGAGCCCCGTTTGTTACTTGCACTCACTGGTTAGACTTTTTAAAGAATCGGGGGCCATTGGAGCATTTTTTATTTTTATTTGAAAAAAGTGCTCAATGTGTGGGGATTCGATTTGAATTGTATCTCTCAATTATTTTGATACTAGCCGAATGACCCGGGCAACGCCCGTGTTTTACCCGATTGAATGTTTTGATTCAAATACTATTTGTTACAATTATAAATTAGCACCTTAAATAAATGCATATGTTAGTAAATAACTATAGCCTATGTGCTTTATCTGTCTATGTACTGTTGGCTTCCGTAGGCATCTCTTACAGGGAAAAAGAAAGAGAGGATTCCATTTGGTTATTAACTAATATATGCATTTATTTAAGGAGCGACCCGCTCCAACACAATAGTTACAAAAACGAAAAAGCGAGTGGGGGGGCATGATGGGGGGGGGGGGGGGGGCAAAGGTAGCGTGATCGTAGCCAACCAATAGGAGGGCCCCATTCCAAAAAAAAAAGCAAACGGTGACAGATGATGAAAAAGAATTGATGACGCTCGTAACTGTATATAGAATTAGGTCTATTAATCCTTTATATTATACGGTTCTCTCTGATATTTTTATCTCAATATTCTGTAATTTCAGCAGTCTTGGAATAGTTTTAACATCAACTTATTTTTAGGTTATTAATTATTCTCGAAATGTCCCATCGCATATGTGCGACAGGCTGATGCTCTTGTGTTCACATATATCTTTCACATTATGTGAGAATTATCCAAATTTGGCTTTAAATACCCATTTCTTGATTTCTCAGGAAACCTCTAGGACCAAAACTGTAATCAAAGAGGTACAACTTGCACCATGCTACTGAGGGCTAGCAGTCCAAAATAAGTACATGGTTGGTTTTTCTTGATTTATTAAGAAAATGGGGGGTTGGCAAAATATTATAGAGCAAACCTAAATAAATGTTTATTTTTGTTCCACTAGATGGCGCTCTGCCATCTAAAATGTTCATGTGAACAGGATATGCTATTTTTGTTTTACATTATGTAAGGGCAGTTGTTGTTTGAGACATTAAAAAAATCCTAGTATATCTTCTTCTTTCTCATCTCCACTCAATCAAATTAGGGTAATTTGACAACCATCATGACTGGGTGAAGTAGAATGCGTCTGCCTTTGTCATTAAGACTGCGAGCACTACTCATTGGCAGGCCGACTTAGTTCCGAAAGAAATAACTGCCTCTGACATGAGGAACACACGCCATGTGCAGCCGCTCCTAAAATGGAGTACAAACGCTGCTCATCCTGTATACCTGGATTAGGAGCCCTTACAGGGTACTATCAGCCGGGCCAGCTGAGCCCAGGTTTTTTAGCGAGCTTGTTACTGCTCCCCCTCCTCATTTTTTATCCGGTCTTGGGACCGGCGGAGTTCTTGTATCTCTAAAGTGTGTAGTTGTAGAGAAGTGTGGTTTGAATGTGGCAGGGAGGGAGAGGACCGGGGCCACTCATCGCGGCAGTCCGAGGCGGAGTACTACCGCGGGGAGTACAGCCCAGAGTCCAACTACCGGAGCAGCCGGTATGCCCACAATGAGGGCCGCAAGCGCCGCCACCACAACTCACCCACCAGCGGCTACTCTCCTAATGACCGCAGCCCTCCACCTCGCAGAGTGCGCTACAGGTCTCCCAGCCCACGTAGTCCTCGGCCCAGGGTGAGATCACATTGTGTCTCTGCCTATATTATATCTATGGAGGGTTACTTTCACTTTGCTCTTTTTGGCAGAAATGCTTTTTTTTTAACCCTTTGGGTGCAATAATAGTAGATTTATAAGATTTAGTTTGTAAGGTCGGGAAGCAACTTTAGTCCAAGTGCTTCAAAAATCTTTTCAGGGAGACAGTTGATGCAAGTCTCCCATTTAAAATATGACACTGCTGACTCACCAGCATGGGAAATTTGATCTTTGTTTAGTTTGTTAGTTCTCAGTTAAAAGATAAGTTATGAAAACAATTCACCCTGTTCTAATGGTGAAAGTAGTTTAAAATGTGTGGCTCACAGCACACAGTAGTAGTGTGTACTGGTGCAAGGTGAAACTAACTAAGAAATGTTGCACATTACAATAACTGATAAATGTGTCCCTCTTGCTTCTTATATCTGGAGCACTCTATCCTGCAGGTTTTTTTTTACAAAAAGAACTCCAGACATCACTGGTTATGCATGGAATAGTTCTCTTTTTTACATTTTATGAATGTTTCCCCATATAGTTTATCACACTCTTGCATACACACATTTATTAAGTTTTTTCAGATATTGGGCTTTATATGCACAAAACCATTTTTAAGTGCTACTAACCCAATGACATCTAGCCAATCCAATAAAATTGTATGACATCTCTAGTATAGCCAGTAAATACTCATTCTCTTCATTTATTGATAAGGCACAATTTGGATTATAGATTATAAACGCAAGGTAATAAGACCAAATCCAAATAAATAAATAGTGTGTGACGTTTCGGTAACAGCGTTGTTACCAAAACGTCACACACTATTTATTTATTTGGATTTGGTCTTATTACCTTGCATCTCTTCATTTATGGAAACCATATTGAATTTTTCTAAAACATTTGATCTTATTAGTCTCCGAATTTGATCTTTAATCTGCATTCTTTACTTTTTTATGATGATGGTAACAGCACTGTTACTGAAATGTCACATACTATTTATTTATTTGGGTTTGATCTTATTTCCTTGTGTTTCTAATCTATAATCCAAATTGTACCTTGACATTTTTGATCTTTAACCCAAATGTGTACCTGATTTTTGTACCCACTGAATGTATTTTGACACCTTCCTGGACATTTTTCCAGAGGAGAAATGACAGAAATTCTTCGTACGAGAGGAACTCAGCAGCTAATCAGAGGTTGGATTCCAGCCCACAAGAGGTAATTCTATTGTTACTGCATCTTTTACCAATGTGTGAAGTATCCTTTGGACAAACAAAAATTGTCATAAATTATGTTTATCTTTAATCAGCCACAACTAGATGTTTATAAAAACAAGGTAATAAATCCAAATAAATAGTGGGTGATGTTTCGGTAACAACACTGTTACCTAAACGTCACACACTATTTATTCATTTGGATTAGGTTTTATTACCTTGTTTGTATAATCTATAATCCAAATTGTGCCTTATCAATTTTCTCTTCTGTTTGAGAAAACCATCGTTTCAGTTTTAATTATGTTTTTAGTTCGGTTATTGAATTATATAAAATGAATTGTATATAGGTTGCTAAAATTTATTTAGGCGCAAGTATCCAAAGCTGGGATATTGCGTTTGATATGTCAAATAAAATATATAACTAGATGTTCATGATAAAGCACAATTTGGATTATAGCTGCAAGAAAATAAGACCTAACCCAATTAGTTATATCTAATTAGACCTAATCCTATCAATTTATTTGGATTAGGTCTTATTTTCTTGCAACTAGATGTTTAATATAACACACTTTGGATTATAGCTGCAAGAAAATAAGACCTAATCCAATTAGTTATATCCAATTAGACCTAATCCTATTAATTTTTTTGGATTAGGTCTTATTTTCTTGCAACTAGATGTTTAATATAACACACATTCTAATCAAGAAGGGTGTGGAGTATATATATTACATATGGACAGAGCTGCAGTTCTCTAGAGTCAGCTTCAATACTCTACTTTCTCTTTCCAGACACAAATGTATTTTTCTTTTCCAATTCTTTTTTCTCTATTTTGTATCGTTAAAATTTATTGTGCCAACTTCTGTTAATATATTTTTGTGTGTTTCTCATATGGGTGCATGGTTCAAGGATCTAAAATTTATTTTAAAATCTAGGACAAAAGTTAAAAAACCTGTCTATAGCACCCCCTTTGGGACTCACCAAAATAGGGTGCTATAGACAGGTCATTTTTAATGTAAAATGTTTACATTTTAATGTTTAAAATCGGGTGCTATAGAGAGGAAGGCGCTTTAAACAGGTTTAACTGTATATATATATATTATTTAAATTGAAATTTCAAACTTGCTACAGTAGAATTTTCCATTGCATATGAATACTCCTGTTCTTTTATTGGAGGTTAGGTTCTATCAGGTCAGTTCACTTTTGGTTTTATAAAGGTGGTGTTATTGCACTTTATGCAAATCAATTGTCACCATCTTGTCAGAAATAGAAAATTGGCATTCTTTTTTTATTTTTATCATTATTATCCCTAGTACACATGGCCATGTAATCATGGTGGGTAGTTAGTGACTGCTTTTACTGAAGTGCACCACATGTCTACACATGTGAAAAGGCATTCTTTTAAATTTCTAGTTCTCTTCCACATGACTCCTGATAACTTCTTCCTCTACCTTGCAATCTCTTTCTTTGCATTGATTTTTTTATATGCAAATATGTCATTCTTTCCCAATAACCTTGTTTTATCGTGCCAAAAATAGTACAGTTTTAGTGGACATGGCATCTGCCTGGTAAGCGGAACATTGTGGGTTCGATTCCCATCCCTGGACACTTTTATTTTTCCATTCATCATTACTTTTCATAATTCATCCTTTCATACCTCATCCAAAAAAGGTTAGAAATAGTCGATATTTCACCTTGAAATAAAAATTTGATTTTTCGTTGAAAAGAAACTCATGCGGTGTAACTTCAAGTGTCGTTTTACAATCACAGGCCGCAGTGTATTATATTGTATTATAAGTTACTTTGTATCATTTACGAATGGAAAAATACGTCCAGGGTAGCCTAGTGGACATGGCATCTGCCTGGTAAGCGGAACATTTTGGGATCGATTCCCATCCCTGGACACTTTTATTTTTCCGTTCATCAATACTTTTCATAATTCACCTTTCATACCTCATCCAAAAAAGGTTAGAAATAGTCGATATTTCACCTTGAAATAAAAATTTGATTTTTCGTTGAAAAGAAACTCATGCAGTGTAACTTCAAGTACAGTTTTATTAATTTGTAATATATTACTTTTTAAAAAAGATATGTGAATTATAAAAAATACCTTCCTGATTGATGAATTAACAAGATATTTTTAGAGCTTTCCATTTATAAAGTGTGTGGGAATATATAAGTTAAAATTATTTTCTGTTGTATCAGTCAATTTTTTAAAAACTCTTTCTTTTTTTGTTCAGAATTAAGAAAAAGTAATATTTTTTTGAAATATGAAATAGCAAAAAAAATTCTGACATGTTCAATTATATGAATTATACATCACCTACCTTCCCTTGCCAGATGTATACACACATCTAAATTGCTGGTGGTCTAAACCATTAGTTTTTGACCGCTACAACCCCGGATCGAATCCTGCTTTGGGCACTTCTTTTCTAATTAAAAAAAAAATTGCTCCAATGGCCCCCAATTTTTGCAAAAGTCCAACCCCACCAGCGAGCGCAAATAAGCAAAGGGGGCTCTGGCACATTTGTAAGTGCAAAAGTTGAACTGCTTTTCACATGTGTAGATATGTGGGGTACTATCCGTTCTATCCATCATGATTATCATTGTACCACGTGTACTAGGTATAATAATTATATAATTATACAGTAAAACCCCTCTATAGCAATTCCCAATGGGACTGAATCTGTGGTTCACTATAGCCTTGGTTTGTTATAGCCATAGTTCACTGTCTTATAAAATAAAAATGGGGATTACTCCAGGTTTGTTATAAGGGAAGGTTTGCTATATTCCTGGTTTGTTTTTATCAGGGTTTACTGTAGTTTTTTTAAACAGTGAGAAGTTTTGGAGGAGATTATAACACAAGGTAATAAGACCAAATCCAAATAAATAAATAGTGTGTGACGTTGGTAACAGCGTTGTAACCATCATGATATATTTTCTTATTCAGTACTTTTGTCCGATGATGGTAACAATGCTGTTACAGAAACGTCACACACTATTTAGTCTTATTACCTTGTGTTTATAATCCAAATTGTGCTTCTATCACGAGAATGGAGATTGTCTCACCCAAATATGTGGTGAAGCAATTCTCCATCAACAAGGTGATATAAAGCAATAACACACCATTTCTATATACAGTTACGAGCGTCATGCGTTCTTAATTCTTCATCTCTGTCACCATTTGCTTTTTTTTTTTTTTGGAATGGCGCTCTCCTATTGGTTGGCTACGATCACGCCACCTTTGCCCCCCCCCCCCCCCCCCACTCGCTTTTTGGTTTTTGTAACTATTGTGTTGGAGCGGGTCGCTCCTTAAATAAATGCATATATTAATTAATAACTAAATGGAATCCTCTCTTTCTTTTTCCCAGTAAGAGACGCCTACGGAAGCCAACAGTACATAGACAGATAAAGCACATAGGCTATAGTTATTAACTAATATATGCATTTATTTAAGGCGCCAATTTATAATTGTAGCAAATAGTATTTGAATAAAAACATTCAATTGGGTAAAACACGGGCGTTGCCCGGGTCATTCGGCTAGTATTTAATATATATAGCAAATGAGAACATTTAGATGTAAATGTTCCTTTTACACATACATCAAACTTCTTCTGTTCTTACTGCGATGAAAAAATATTGGAGGCGGCTTGGCTATTCAGTGGTGAACCCTCACAGTGGTTTTTCCAATTGAATCTACCAGACTGCTTCTTTAGAGCTCTAATACTGTATTGGATCGTTTTGCTTTTATATTCTACACTGAAGGGTGGATTCTCAGAAATGGTATTTAAGCAAACTATGGACTTAAGCTGTTAGGACAGTAGAATTACATATAAATATTTGCATCGAGCAATGCTCCTCCGCAAACAATAAGAATTTAGGTATAAAGGAATATAATGGTGGTTCCAGTCCCGCAGTGT
Source organism: Cordylochernes scorpioides (assembly GCA_030710605.1). Taxonomy (NCBI): domain Eukaryota; kingdom Metazoa; phylum Arthropoda; class Arachnida; order Pseudoscorpiones; family Chernetidae; genus Cordylochernes; species Cordylochernes scorpioides. The sequence goes on from CP092882.1 coordinate 52,614,125, forward strand.
AGAGAGGTCCCCCGCCTACAATGATGACTATGAGGAGGAGCCCTGTGAGGTTGGGTGCATCATCAAAGGAAGATGTAAGTACAGTCTCCTGATGTTCCTTCCACTGTCGTCTATATATGGTGCACAGATCGCATCATGGAGACCCTGGGGGACAGCACCTTCTCTAAAGTGGTGCAGGCCTTTGACATGGAGAAGTAAGTCTACTAAGGGCAAGATAGAATAATACTTGGGAAAATGGCAACAAAGTTAATTATTTTTCATAAATTTGATTGCAATCTACGATAAAATGTGTAACAATTAGTTTTGTCAATTTGTTACTTTTCACATATACAGTAAAACCTCTCTGTGTAAAGGACACCTAGTTGCAGAGAAAAATTGTCCTTTAGGGAGAGACGTCCTCTTACCAGAGAGTTGTTAATTGTAAAAAATGGTAATTTTGCAAATAAAAACTGTCGTTTATAGAGAGGTGTCCACTAGCATGAGTGTCCTCTCATGGAGGTTCTACTGTATCATCAAATATCTCTACAGACCTTACTGCAATGATAAAAGTTGTCGGACGAAAGGGCTTGGCTCATCATTTGGCGAAACCGCAGAGAGGGTTCACCTCTGATGAGCAAAGCCCTCTCGTTCAACAATTTTTAGCATTGTAGTAAGTCTGAAGAGATGTTATTTGACGATATATATGAAAAGAAACACATTGGCAAAAATTAATTGAAATAAAATCATTTTTTTGAAAATATAGAGAGCAATACACATAAAATAGATCTTTAATTAAAAAAACATATATTCGAATAAAATAATTTATTTACCAATATTTCAGACATAAATACGTTGTTGTATCTTGGTGTGTGTTCAGCTAACTGAAATATTATTGGTAAATACATTTTTTAATCCAATATATGTCTTTTTATTTAAATAAAATGATTGGGCAACTGAATATTGCTTTCTGTCATCTATTGAGGGCTTACTTTTGAATTGATGAATGTCCAGCCATTCTGATGAAAGCCTGAAATGTATTTACTGTTGGTTCTTCTTGATGTTTCAAGAAAGGGTCAGCAATTTCTGGAAATGTGGATCAATGTTCACAGTTGGTTGCTGTTGTTGTTTCTTATCCCCTTGTGTAAAGATTACACGAGTTCAATGAGTTCATTCTCCTCGAGCTGTTTTATGATAGTGCAAAAGTGAAATTTGTTGGATCGGTGGTTCAATCAAATTGAGAATAGATTGAAATATATATAGGTTTTAATATATCTCTCACGAGGGCATGCAAGCAGTCAAAACAAGGGAAGACATAACAGGAAGTGAAGGGGAGGGCACAGCGCCTCTAGTGGTGATGGCCGGAAGCTCCTCGAATGCCACGTCGTCCTGTGACGTAGGCGTGCTGTATTTTTGAAGTAGCACGCGGTTCAGCAAAATTGTACTGGGATCAGGGGGGTAAATTAAGACATCTCCTGATATCACAACTAAAAGTTGCTGATAGATTTTAAAAAACAATACACACAAGGTAATAGACCAAATCCAAATAAATAAATAGTGTGTGACATTTCTTGTAACAGCGTTGTTACCATCTTCAGACAAAAGTATTGAAGATTTGTCTGAAGATGGTAACAACGCTGTTACCGAAATGTCACACACTATTAATCTCAAGCTTTAGGTATATCTGCCCTTCTCTCTACAGGAGAACTTCTATAAATGAAAAGGCACAATTTGGATTATAGATTATAAACACAAGGTAATAAGAACAAATCCAAATAAATAGTTTGTGACGTTTCGGTACTTTCATTCAGTACTTTTGTCTGAGGATGGTAACAACGTTTTGTTACCGAAATGTCACACACTTTATTTGGATTTGGTCTTATTACCTTGTGTTTATAATCTATAAATGAATAAAACACCAAATTAAAGGACATCAGACGGTGTTTTATTTGTTTATACATGTTCTCCTGTAGAAGGGCAGGGATGTCCGAAACCTTGAGACTACTTGAATAAAATAAAAAGTTACTCCAGAAACCTTTTTAATTTTTTAGCAACTCTCCAGTAAGACCTCTCTCTAAAGGACACTTTGATTCTGCCACTAGGTGTTGTCCTTTACAGAGAGGTAGATATGTACTGTATATTTTAAAATCCAAATATGAACTGAGAGGAGTGTGTTTCAGGAAGCAGGTGATTGCCCTGGAGATAGTGAAGAACTTGGAAAGGACCCGGGAGAGTGCCCAGAGGAGAGATTCCAGGTCCTCTGCTGATGGCTCGGCTTCACGCTCTGTGTAGGTGTTCCTACCATCATTTACCCACAACTTTCTTGAATTAATTTTGTGTTAATTACACTACATTAGAACCTCTATTATAGCAAGTACTTGCATTAGTGAACATGTCTAAACAAAGGACAGTTGCTAAAATTGCCCTCCCATTGAAAATCCATTGTCAGCAGACACTCTATAGAATAGACATTCTCGCTAGCAGACAAAAGTCAACAAGAGAGAGAGAGAGTAAAAATTGAAGTTGATTAACAAAAAACTCTAATAAAATTTATGATATTTTAAAATAAATATTAAATAACAAATACACAATGGTACTGAACTTTTAGTTCACTATAGCTGTATAATTCTTCTCAATGTATAATTTTCTTACAACATAAACCTTAGATTATTAAAACATTGGATCAGTAAACATGAGGGTAACCATTTCGTTCAATTACATTACTTTATTTTTCATATAACATTTTTGTAAACAAAAAAAGGTGATGATAAATTCAATGAATATTTACACAATCATAGAAAAATTATATTAAACCTTTATATAAACATAAATATTCTAACTAAATTAAACAATAGCCATAATCACTGTTTTATAAATTAAAAATGGGGATTATTTTTGGTTCGTTATATTGGAAGGTTTGCTATATCCCCGGTTCATTTTTAGCAAGGTTTTACTGTACTGGTTTTTTATAACCAGTTTTGCTTGCCTCTTGTATTCTTAATAACTTAAAATATGCTTCCCAGAATTCTAGGTATTTTAACTAAATAAACAATTATATGAATATAATTGATTTAAAGTTATTCAAATATCTAAAAATGGAAGAGTGTGTTCATCAGATAGCAAATGTCTGTTGATAAAATTTTAAAATTTCAAACTTTTTAAAATATATTTTTATATATTTAATATCCAACAAGGAGCAATATTAGGGTTTCTATATTCCCAAAAAGTCCCAACATAACACAGAAAGGCTTCAGGAGAGAAAATGCTCAATTTATAACAATACCGATGTGGGTTTGCAATGCACATGCTAGACTAGGATTTTGGGGAAAATTGAAGAATGACCTGCAATGAGCTGGCTAGAAGGGACCAAGAAAGCTACCTGAAAGTCGCTAGAATAGCTGCGAGTGATGGTCACCAACAGACCAAAATGGAGAATATAATCACCAAAAGTTGATAGACAACTTCAAACCAAGGTTATTGCCACCGATTTGACTTTTTTTTTTTTTTTTGTATCCCTAGTACATGTGGTACAGGGTATAATAATCATGCTGGGTAGAATTTAGTGACTGTAAGTGCACCACGTGTGAAAAAGTAGTTTGACTTTTGCACTTACAATGTGGTTCTACATTGAGGAAAGTGTTGCTGTGGACACTTGTGACAGAGGTGGTGAGATGCAGGTCCATCCGGCCCAGTGATCCCCCTGCCTTCAATTATCAATATGGTGCCTACCCCTATGGAGTGGACCCTCGCACCATGTTCTGCTATACCTCTACTGTAAGTAGTCTGCTACCTACTCCCGGCTATATGTAATCTAGAGATATCCTAGGGCAGTTTGTCTGGCACTAGACTATGCCTAGCTCAAACTTCTAGAACTACATTTACAATAAATGTTCATCCCAGACTCTTATAATATAATAATATATCTACAAGCAATCCAGGGTTGAGTTTCTTGCATCATTTTTATTTCCATAGCTTTCGAGCTAACATGCCCTTCAACAGTGTATAGTTATACTTCCTCTTCTTCTTTATTATCTCCACTCAATCATATTAGGGTATCAAGCTTGTAAAGCTTGAGATCATGACTGGCTGAAGTAGAATGTGTCTGCCTTTCTCATTAAGACTGGGAGCACTACTCAGTGGTAGGCCGACTTAGCTCCAAAAGAAATGGCCGCCTCTGACATGAGTAACAGACGCCATATGCAGCCGCTCCTAACATGGAATACAAACGCTGCTCATCCTGTATCCCTGGATTAGGAGCCCTTACAGGGTACTATCAGCCGGGCCAGCTGAGCCCAGGTTTTTTAGCGAGCTTGTTACTGCTCCCCCTCCTCCTTTTTCATCCGGGCTTGGGACCGGCGGAGTTGTTATATTTCTATGTGCTTGAAGGTCATGTTGCCCGAAAACTATAGAAATAAAAATGGTACAAAAAACTTGCTTGGATTGCTTGTTGATATTATTGTGACAAATAAGCTAGGTTTTTATGTTGGTGGTTTCTGAAGTGTAGCTTGTTAAAACTTTGTGCTTGGCCTCTTACTATTTACCTAGTTAATATGACCTAATTTTGTCACCAGAGTGTTGTGCAGCCCACCTTCCCAGCCACCACTGCCGCAGCAGCCACAGTGCAACAAACCCCTACCTTCCCCCCACTGACAGCCTACCCCCCCACTGCCTTCCCCCCTCCCCCAGGTGGTCAGTTCCCTCGCCTGCCCCCTCCAGCCCCAGGGACAGCCCCCCAGCTTCCCCCTTACTTCCCACCCTGGGGCGGGCTACGGCCCCCTCCAATGATGGCAGGGCCCCGAGGCCCCCCTCTGCAGAACATGCGAAACCCCACCCCTACACATATCAGTGAGTAGTCCACTTCTCCTCCCTTGCTCGCCTACAACCTCACATCTCTGTTTCTATGGGGGGTATGTTTCCAGTGTCCGCCCTCGCAAAGTTCAGGAGTGACCATCCCCATCTCTTCTTTGGACGGCCGTAAGTTTTTAACAACTCTTCTAATTAAACCCAAAGTTTTTCATATTACCATAATTACTGCCTTTATATGGTGTCCGTTTCATTGATTGGTCCTCTATTGCTTCCCAGCACCTTCTACAAGTTGACACATCACAACAGCTTATTTATTACTGTGGGTGGCCCAGCATTGGGATCACACAAATGTGCCGGCATACAGCTTCTGTTGATCAGCCTGGTTGTTGTGGGAACTTTCTGAATAAATGTCTTTAAGCAGAATTGTGTTTTAAAGTTTTATTAAATCAAATCATTTAATCCAATGTGTCAATCCAAGTGTCATCACTATACTATTTTCAAGTTTTAAGACTTGGAAAAAAGTTGTGCTATTTTATTTAAATATACTCTTAATTTTTCACCATTGCATGTAATTCACCTTAGTAAGGCAGAAATTGAGATAAATACCAGCTTTTTTTTACCCTCATTACTAAAGAGCTGTTTCTAAACCTACATCGGGTAAGATACAATATGGATTATAGGTTAAAAAATTTTCATGTATAGAATGCTAATTTGGAACAAGTATATCTCCCACATAGAATTTGTCAAAATCCCACAGAACTGCCTCCCCTTCAAAGACCTACCTGAGGTATGATGACATATGTGTTGTACAGAACTTTTAATGAGAAAGTTTATACAGAGTTTTCTTCTATTAGCTTTTATCATTTATATCATAGGCATTAGTAAATATATTTAGTTGAAATATACTTCCCAACAAGTGAACTAACCCCATGACCTATGTAGGCCCAAGCCAGAGATACCTGTAGTGCGAAGCAAGCTCCTGGAGAAACTGCGCAGCCTCAAGTACAACTCCCTGACCCTGTCAGAAGTCAGACACCACATCATTGAATTCTCTCAGGACCAACATGGCTCCCGCTTCATCCAGACTAAGCTGAACCGGGCCTCAGTGCAGGAGCAGAACATGGTGTTTGAGGAAATCCTCAACCAGGCCTATGACCTGATGCAGAACATGTTTGGCAACTATGTGATCCAGAAGTTCTTTGAGCTCGGCACGCAACACCAACACTCAGTGCTGGTTGGAAAGATGAAAGGCCATGTCATGTCCTTAGCCTTCAACATCTACGGCTGCAGGGTTCTGCAGAAAGCCCTGGGCTTTGTCAGCTTGGAGCTCCAGCTGCAGATAGTGCAGGAGCTCATGGGCCAGGTCATAAACTGTGTAAAGGACCAGAACGGCAACCATGTGATCCAGAAGGCCATTGAGACCATTGATCCAGAAGCCATCCAGTTTATCATCAGCTCATTCCATGGCCGTATCCTGGAGATTGGAAGCCACCCCTATGGGTGCAGGGTGGTGCAGAAGCTGCTCCAACACTGCACTGCTGAGCAGAAGGTGCCGCTACTGAAGGAGTTCCATGAATGCTCCACGCAGCTGATGCAAAACCAGTTTGGAAACTACGTGGTGCAGCATGTCCTGGAACATGGCGACCCTGAGGACCGCTCCAAGATCGTAGCGCAGATCATAGGCAAGGTTTTCCCTCTTGCCCAGCACAAGTTTGCCAGGTACACACCAACTTGTAGTTCTAATTTCTAAACAAATTTTAAACTTTTGCATACCTCAACAATGTAACCCTTCCTCCACTTTTATATACTGAAGTTGACGTATTAAGTGTGAGAAAAGATATACAAGAGATATCTTCTTCCTCAGATATTGCCAACCCTTGGTAACTTCATGATAAGTGATATTATGATGCATTAGCGCTCCATCTGTTATGAAAATTCAAAACTATTATAGACGCGTATGATTCTTTTTAAAATTAAACAATTTCTACTGCTCTTACTGCAATGGAAAAATTAATGGGAGGGCCTGGCTCATCAGTGGTGAACCCTCCCAAAGAGGGAACCGCTGGAAGAGTTCACCACTGATGAGCCAGGCCCTCCCATTAATTTTTCCATTGCAGCAACGGCAGTATAAATTGTTTAATTTTAAAAAAGAATCATACGCGTCTATTAATAGTTTCAAATTTTCATAAGTTATCTCTGCATTACAGGAAAATGTGGATATTACTTAGGAAAGAGTAGGGGTGGTCTTGTAACAGAAGAAGTCTTTGTTGGTTCAAATATGGAAATTCCATACCATATAATATACTATAAAGCCTCACTATACTGAACAACCCCAATGGAACTGAACATTTGGGTCACTATAGCCACAGTTTGGCTGTTTAAGAAAAAGATTATATAATTAAAGGACAGACACACACAGAAAAAAAAGGCTACTTCTTAATGATTATTCTGATCACATGTAATTAACATAGATGCACCTTCATGTCTAATTTAAAAATCAAACCCTGTTTAGGCAAGGTTTTACTAATTATTTATTAAAAGATATCATTTTAAAACAATTTTATTATATTGCATTCTCTGTAATACAAAGCTTACTTGAAAAAGTCTGTAATACTTGTTGCTTGAAAGACATTTTTCAAATGAAGTTAATAGTTTTTTTTCATCATCATTTCCCCACATATTCTTCTAAATTTAACTTGCTTTGAACCTTTTTTTTTTTTTTTGCTTATCCCTAGTACACGTGGTACAGGCCATGATAATCATGGTGGGTAGTTGGCGACTGCTTTTTTACTGTAAGCGCACCACATGTCTACACATGTGAAAGCAGTTCGACTTTGCACTTACAAATGTGCCAGAGCCCCGTTTGGTTACTTGCACTCGCTGGTGGGGTTGGACTTTTGCAAGAATCGGGGGGCCATTGGAGCATTTTTTTTTTAAACAGAAAAAAGTGTCCAATGCGGGGATCGAACCCGGGTCGTAGTGGTCGTAAACCAAACGGTTTAACCAGCCTTCCACTGACCCCCCGCTTTGAACCTGTTCATGGCATAAGAAAAAGAAGCTTTTTGTTTCATCGTGGGCTCGTTTATTGGAAAGTTTTAAGCTTTCCTTGAGCTAGCCAGATATAGAACTTTCTATCTAAAAGGGGTTGCTAACACGTAAGATTGTGGCAAATAGTTGTTGATTCTGCTTGTAGCAATTTTTATTATAGCCTTCTCTTTTACCTTATAAAGGTAGCGAATTTACATTTTCTTATTCTAAACTGGTTCAATGTTTTTTTACAATATGTTTTTTTCACCTCTGCACACCAGATGTTTTTTACCATTTAGTTTCTCACTTCACAGTACTCCAGTATTGAAATGTGTTGTTGTGCAGCAATGTGGTGGAGAAATGTGTGGTCCATGCCACACGGGGGGAGAGAACCTTGCTCATTGAGGAAATCTGCACCTCTGATGAAGATGAGTAAGTGCCATATATATAGATGATATTCTTTGAAGGAATCATTAATGTTGTTTGACACCCAACTTTTACAACTACTCTCACTGCTAGGGAAATACAGTAAAACCTCCATGAGTGGACACTCACGCTTAGAGGACACCTCTCTAAAGGACCGTTCTTATTGCCAAAATTACCATTTTTACTATTCAGAAACTCTCCAGTAAGAAGACACCTCTCTCTAAAGGACACTTTGACTATGAAATCCTTTACAGAGAGGTAGTTCTACTGTATTTGAACATGACATTTAGCTGAGAGGACAGAAGGTTTTCCTGTCTCTCATCTCATGGGGAATTCTCTAGCTAAGTAACCTTTCAAATGATACAAGGTTTAGAGATCCAGCCAGTAGAGCCAATATCATGAAATTCCACTTTCCTTCTCTACATCGTCTAATTCTTTCAGATTATTAAACAATCCTTCCTTGTGGAGTACTTTATTTAGTCTACGGTCTCAATTAAATCTCCAAATGTCATCCTTTCTCTTCATTAGATCTTGAGGATTCTTTGGAAAAATGCAAGATGTTAAAAGAGTTGAATTTCTTCTTTAAACCTTTGTGTTGGGTGTAATTTTACTTTAGTTGTTTATTCATTATTTTCCATTACTGAAAGTTTGTGGCCTCTTCAGTTGGGGGCTTGTGGGAGTTAGAGAGTGATCAGCTAACTTGATCAGTGCTATCTGATAAATTTTCTGATGCCAGCTGATCTTTCTGCCATTTATGTATCATTTCTGCTGAGATCCCAGATTTCACCAGTTCCTTCCCTGTTAGTCAGCCATTTTTGTTTTCCTCTGCAGTTACCATAGTGGCCTGAGACTTGCAAAGTCTTCAGCATAATTATACAGTGTCCCCAGGAGGGGTTGAACTGATTTAAAATAAGAGACAAAACCTGACGCCATCTATTGACTGTCGCCGCAAACTAGCGGCCTCAGGTCGGTAACAAAGCCACAACACCAACTTTGGCAAACTGAAAAGCGTCCACCTAGAGACCATGGTTTCGGGCTAATGGCCCTCGTCAGTCTAGAACGGACTTTATTCCATGAGATCCACACGGGATCTAATGGAATCTTGACAATCTGCCAAAGAGGTGTTTAGCTGGCAAAGTGGCTGGGCCAATTCATGGCTAAAATATATATGGAAATTTTGCCGGGAGGATATTGATCTAAAGAGACAAAGGTCGCCTCTCCCGTCAAAATAGACGTCAAAACCTGACGCTTTAGATCCTGTGTGGATCTCATGGAATAAAGTCCGCCCTAGGCTGACGAGGGCCATTAGCCCGAAACCATGGTCTCTAGGTGGATGCTTTTCAGTTTTTCTTATCATATTTTTAGTGTTTTTCAAATTGGGTTTTATTAATAAATGACTCTCTCTCTTGTGTATACCATCTTAAGCGATAAATTAGAAGCTCCATCTAGGCTTTCTTCCTGCGGTGTATCTGTGAAGCTGTATGTGTGTAAGTGATGCAGCCATTGCTGGATAATTAAATAAAAAAGCAAGACTCTATATAGGAAGACTCTAGTAATCAACAAGGTATGTGTGTGTGCAGTATGAACAGCCACCTGTGCCAGCTGGTACTTGATCAGTACGGCAACTACGTGGTGCAGAAGATGTTGGAGCTGGCCACAGAGAGCCAGAGGACCAACCTGGTGGACAAGCTCTGGCCCCATGTCAATGCCTTGGGCAAGACACCCTTTGGCAAACACTTCTTCACCAAGATGAAGAAATATTTTGACAAGTGAGTCATTTCATAGTTATATTTGACCTGGATCTCCCTTTTCATGTGAAATGAAAAAAAAAGGAGAGATAGGAACAAAAGCTGGGGTAGTTCATTTAGTATCAATTTTGAGAAACGAATGGTGTTGCTAATGTGTGGGCTGTTGTTGTTTTTTTTTTTTTCTAATCCATCAGTTGATTACTTAAACCAACTCGCACAGACCATGCTTTCCTAGTATATTGATGACTTGCTGGGGGATTTTGTAGATATCTTGTTTGTTTAGGCCACAGCACTGCAGGGTGTGCTCCGGGGATGACTCACAAGCCAGACATTTTGTGCAGTTTGGGAAGTGTTTGGTTTTGCCTTCAAAGAATATTTTCCATGTGTGGCCTTCGTTAGGCAGGATTGTCATGTCTTGTCCATCTAGGTTGGTCATTTCTTCAGGAATGGAACACAGTACCAATGATGTGAGAAATCCTTAGTTCTTATGAGGGAATTTTTATATGTGTGTTGTTGTAACCACCATGTACTGTCTTACTTTCTCTGTATGTAGCTTGGCAGCTCCACGACACATTTTGGCTTAATAATAACAAAATCTACCCCACTTGCCCAAAATGTAGCTTGGCACCTGCAGCTCCAGAACACATTTTGGCTTGCATTAGATGCACTAAACAGGACCTTTGGGAGAGGCCGCTGCTCATCATAAAACAGCTCGAGGAGCATGAACTCATGGAATTCGTGTAATCTTTACACAAGGGGATAAGAAACAACAACAACATTTTGGCTTGAATTAGATGTAGTAAACAGGACCTTTGGAAGAGATCACTGCTTATCATCAAACAGTTCAAGGAGCATGGATTCATGAAATTTGTGTAATCTTTGCACAAGGCGATAAGAAACAATAACAACCATGTACTGTTGTTGTTTAAACTTCCATGCCTACATTTTATACTGTGTTGATTCTTGGGATTGTTATCATTTGTAAGTCATCCCACACTGTTTAGGCTAAGATGGGGAAGTGTAGTACAGTATAACCTCTCTGTAAAGGACACCTAATTGCAGAGCCAAAGTGTCCTTTAGAGAGAGGTGTCCTCTTACCGGATATTTTCTAAATAGTAAAAATGATATTTTTGCAAATGGAAACTACCCTTTGTAGAGAGGTGTCCTCTCATGGAAGTTCTAATGTACTGTTCAGTGATTTGGTTTTTGGATGGGAAAACATGTGAATAAATAAAGTTTATGCTATTTATGGGAGCCCCTTCTCCATCCATGTCAATGAAGTTAGGTTTAATGAATTTAAAATGGATCAAACCTCTGTATTACCCAGAAAACTACTATCCAGTGTTTAAAACAACTAAAGTGACTTGTAAAAGATTTTTTTTTTTGCATGACCACCTGGGAAACAAGCAACAATCCGAACAATGGTTACTTCCTGGGAATCTGCTCCAAAGAAGGCCAAGTTGGTCCATCTATATAACTTATGCCCTTCACTAAAGTACCTCCCTCAGCAGAAGCTGACTGCTACAGGGTGCGTATCCAGGTGGCGGATAGGGGAACGACCTTCAGATATGAAGGCCAGCTGCGAAACAAGCAGAATACTCTGACAAATAAGCAATTGCTGACCAACAGCAGCATTGTTAGAAGAGGAGAAAGACCTCTTTGAAAATCCTGAGTTCAACTGATCTGGTTGATAGACCTCAGCAAGGGTCCCCTCTCCAGAGATATGGAGGAGCTGCGTCTGTACTCATGTTAGAGTCAGCAACAAAGGCTTCCATTTTAGGAATGGCCTCAAATTACAGGCAAAATCAGACTTTCACCAAAGTGTGCCTGGATCATGGTACCATGATCGATGAAAGCTGCAACCTTACACTTCATTCCATTGGAATTTGTGTAATATTTGCACAAAGGGATAAGAAACAACAACTAAAGTACCTACCCCTTTGTAAAATAATAATAATAAAATAATTCTATTTCTATCGTTACCCTCCTGGCAAAATATCCATTTATAAAAAAAAAGAATTGGTCTGATCTACTCCAACCTCTAATGATAGAGGAGCCATCTTCAGAGACAAAATAAAAGTAGAAGAAGAACCACAAGTTGAGGAGAAGAGCTCCTTTTATACAAGGATGATCATACAAGCTTTCAGGCAAGATGCCCTTCTACTTTCCAGAAAGCTTGTACGATCATCCTTTTATATAAAGAAGCTCTTCCTCCAGACCTGTGTATCTTCTTCTATAGCGAATAGGGACATTACCGTTGTCTTAAAATAAATCCGGGGGTCGGTGGAAGGGTGGCCTAAACCATTGGTTTTCGATCGCTACCACCCGGGATCAAATCCCGCATTAGCCACTTTTTTCAAATAAAAAAAAAAAAAAAATGCTCCAATGGCCCCCGATTATTGTAAAAGTCCAACCCCACCAGCGAATGCAAGTAACCAAATGAGGCTCTGGCACATTTTAAGTGAAAAGTCGAACTGCTTTTCACATTTGTAGGCATGTGGTGCATTTACAGTAAAGGCAGTCGTCAACTTCTACCCACCATGATTATCATGGCCTGTACCACACGTACTAGGAATAATTAAAAATAATAATAATGAGATCCCCAGAAGGTGTATTGTAAGTATATTTGCATATATAATTACATAGCGGTTCCCTATTTCCATATTTCCCATCCATCAACATATGCAACTACAAGGACCACTCTTCCCTGGTGTATTCTAAGTAGTCTATGGCTTGTGTCCAGCTGGCATCCAGAGGAAGATGAGAGGGAACCAAGTCCAGTGAGAAGATACCGTAGAACAAGCTCTGGTACCTCGGATGGCTGAACAACCCAACCCACACATCCATAAACTTCATCTCTCATTTACATATTATTTGGTTCCTCCTTACTTTGACAATTCCATTGTAAATATTATCTCCTAAAGCTTTGCCCACAATAAATCTTACAATGTACTTAATATTACATTGTGACCTATATATATATATTTCTTTCTTCATTGGAGAATATGCTCTATTGCTTATATACCCCCATCTTTTTACCTTTCTTTTAGAATATATTAATTACAGTCTGTGCATGTGTGAATAAAGAATTTGGTATCACCCATCAAGTACATACTATCACACTTTTACCACCCTCTCTCTCTCTTTTTTATTTTAATTTAATATTAAAATTTATATGTTGTAGGCCTCTATATGAATAAATTGTGTTAGAAAAGCTATAGTTATAAATACTTTGGGCTTCTAAGGCAGAATTAATCAGCATTTAGTATCTTTACTAGTTCTATTGAAGAGATAGCAATGTCTATTTATAACTGGCACAAGTAATATCCATGTTTAGATATAAGCTATATTTATTATAAATATAATGGCACACCTCTTTTATATCTTAAAATGATTCATTTCTCTATATGAAATGGCAAAGTTAAAAACTTTTTTTTTTTTTAGATTTGATATTAAATGTTTGTTTTTTTTTTTTAATCAAAATGTCAAATATGTGAAGATAACAATGTGTATTGTGTGAATATTTTAAAACTTTTAATATATTTGCATTAGATTAAGAATACTCTATGGAAACATATATATATAATTACTCGAAATGGATTTTTTAACTCTAAAAAAAATTATAGGAATTTTTGGCTTATTATATATAAATAGTATTATAATACTATAATTTCTTTCTTCTTATATAGAGGTTAGTATGTTTATACCTCTCTCTGTGAATATTGCTGCGTATTGCTGACAGTCTTTTTTTTCTTTAAGCAAGTTAAGGAACTGCATATAACACATTGCCAACCTACATCTACTCCTTATTTATTATCCCTTCAGTTTGGTCTTCTATCACAAACATGCTAGTTTTTGTAGAAGCCATGCTGAATACACTCATTGAAATTTTTGCTCACTTTTTTAATTTATTGATCTTAGAAGAATAATTAGTATGTTTTGTTCACTTTTGGTTCCATATCCCCATATTCTAAAGATCATCAAGGTGCACAAACATACAACATTTCACCTCTACTTGTTTTAACAAAGCTTTAAAATAAATAATTCTTTTTTTTTTTTTTTTTTTGGTATACTTGTGGGGTGTCATCTTTTAAAATTTAGTTTACACTTTGAATGACATAGTTTTTGAAGTAAGAGACACTTCGGCTTGTAGAGTTTTTTTTATTTTTTGATAATTTCAATAAAAATCTTTTGTTCTTAACAAGAAAATATTAAAAATAAACTTTATATGGAAAGGCGTTAAGGCGATTTCAGTACTTTTGTCTGAAGATGGTAACAACGCTGTTACCAAAACGTTACACACTATTTATTTATTTGGTCTTATTACCTCATTCAGTACTTTTGTCTGAAGATGGTAACAACGCTGTTACCGAAACGTCACACACTATTTATTTATTTGGATTTGGTTTTATTACCTCATTCAGTACTTTTGTCTGAAGATGGTAACAACGCTGTTACCGAAACGTCACACACTATTTATTTATTTGGATTTGGTTTTATTACCTCATTCAGTACTTTTGTCTGAAGATGGTAACAACGCTGTTACCGAAACGTCACACACTATTTATTTATTTGGATTTGGTTTTATTACCTCATTCAGTACTTTTGTCTGAAGATGGTAACAATGCTGTTACCGAAACGTCACACACTATTTATTTATTTGGATTTGGTCTTATTACCTTGTGCGTTAAAAATATGTTTGAAGTATTAGAGCATTCTCATGCATAGAGAAAACATGAGTTATAAGTAAATATTAAACAAAATATCTAAATAACCAAATACAATAGAACTTCCCTTTAGCAGACACCATTCTACAAAGGACAGTTTTCATTTCCAAAATTACCATTTTTACTATTTAGCAACTCTCCGGTAAGAGGACACCTCTCCCTAAAGGACACTTTGACTCTGCAATTAGGTGTCCTTTACAGGAAGGTTCTACTGTACTATGATCTTGGAGGTAAAAATTTTATTAAAATAAAATAAATAATACAAGGTAATAAGACCAAATAAATAAATAGTGTGTGACGTTTGGGTAACAGCATTGTTACCATCTTCAGACAAAAGTACTGAGTGAGAAATTTTACCACAGCATGTTTTAAATAGTTACTGTTATCAAGTGTGTAAACAAGATAGCAGATACTTAAAACATGCTGTGGTAAAATTTCTCATTCAGTACTTTTGTCTGAAGATGGTAACAATGCTGTTACCCAAATATCACACATTATTTATTTATTTGGATTTGGTCTTATTACCTTGTGTTTATAATCTACTAGCCGAATGACCCGGGCAACCCCCGTGTTTTACCCGATTGAATGTTTTGATTCAAATACCATTTGTTACAATTATAAATTGGCACCTTAAATAAATGCATATATTAGTTAATAACTATAGCGTATGTGCTTTATCTGTCTATGTACTGTTGGCTTCCGTAGGCGTCTCTTGCTGGGAAAGAGAGGATTCCATTTAGTTATTAACTAATATATGCATTTATTTAAGGAGCGACCCGCTCCAACACAATAGTTACAAAAACCAAAAAGCGAGTGGGGGGGGCAAAGTCAAGAACAAAGTGTCTCGCGTAGTGGCGGCGCCATTGTAGCCAACCAATAGGAGAGCGCCATTTCAAAGAAAAAGCAAACAGTGACAGAGATGACGCACGACGCTCGTAACTGTATATAGAATAATACAAATTGTGCATTATAAAAATAAATATTAATACTATATTATAATAATAAAAGAAAATAAGACCTAATCCAAATAATTTATTAGTGTGTGATGTTTCAGCAACAGCATTGTCACTATCATCACACAAAAGAAAAAAAAAATTTTGATTTTTTCTTTTGTCTGATGATGGTGATAATGTTGTTGCTGAAACGTCACACACTAATAAATTATTTGGATTAGGTCTTATTTTCTTTTATTATAATCTATAATTCAAATTGTGCTTCACCTATATAATAATTTAATGACATTGTTGTTATATCAGGCTTGACAATCATTTTGGACTCTTTTTGACAATTTGTCTTGTATATGGATTTTCACTTTCCAAAACCCCCAAAAAAAAGAGAGCAAGAAAAGTAAGCTATTCACATGTAATAAACTAGCCGAATGACCCGGGCAACCCCCGTGTTTTACCCGATTGAATGTTTTGATTCAAATACTATTTGTTACAATTATAATTTGGCGCCTTAAATAAATGCATATGTTAGTTAATAACTATAGCCTATGTGCTTTATCTGTCTATGTACTGTTGGCTTCCGTAGGCGTCTCTTACTGGGAAAAAGAAAGAGAGGATTCCATTTGGTTATTATCTAATATATGCATTTATTTAGGGAGCGACCCGCTCCAACACAATAGTTACAAAGATGAAATAGCGAGTGGGGGGGGGCAAAGGTGGCGTGACCGTAGCCAACCAATAGGAGGGTGCCATTCCAAAAAAAAAAAAAGCAAACGGTGACACAGATGATGACTGATTGATTAGGAGATGAGGAATGACGCTCTTAACTGTATATAGAATTATACAGATACAATAGTCTCTCATCTGTTTCAGTTGAAAGAAGTCTCAGTACTTGACCTGACATGATCTCTGATAAGAGACCACCTCCAAGAGAGACTGTCTTTAACCATGTTTTTTATTTATGTTGTTGTTGTTTCTTATCCCCTTGTGTAAAGATTACACAAATTCCATGAGTTCATGCTCCTCCAGCTGTTTTATGATAAGCAGCGGCCTCTCCCAAAGGTCCTGTTTAGTACATCTAATGCAAGCCAAAATGTGTTCTTGAGCTGCAGGTACCAAACTACATTTTGGGCAAGTTGGATAGATTTTGTTATTATTTTCTATCTTCAATGGCTTGAGATGGCCTGTTCTAAATCTTGTTAGTGTTGTTTGATGCTGTCTATTTGTTTTTTATTTATGAATATGGGCAACTACTGTATGTTCCAGGAGCGCTTGAGTTAACCAAATAATTAATGAATATTGATCAAAATTCTTGGTAATCTCAAGGTAATAAGACCAAATCTAAATGAATAAATAGTGTGTCAATAAATTTGGTCTTAATACCCTATGTTTATAATCTACTAGACGGGTGACCCGGGCTTCGCCCCGGGATTGACCCGTGTGCATATCTACCCGAGTGATATATATTTAGATAAGCAGTATATATAGTACTAGACGAATGGCCCGGGTTTTACCCGAGTGCGAATATATTCTAAAAACGTTGTCTTGGGCGGTCGCTATAGACAGGGTGGTCTGTATAGACAGGTGTATGTATCACACAGCCGATAACAGGGTTGTCTAGAGTGGCCGCTACAGACAGGGTGGTCTGTATAGACAGGTGTATGTATCACACAGCCGATAACAGGGTTGTCTAGAGTGGCCGCTATAGACAGGGTGGTCTGTATAGACAGGTGTATGTATCACACTGCTGATAACAGGGTTGCCTAAGGTGACCGCTATAGACAGGGTGGTCTGTATAGACAGGTGAATGTAACACACTAATGATAACAGGGTTGCCTAAGGTGACTGCTATAGACAGGGTGGTCTGTATAGACAGGTGGATGTATCACACAGCTGATAACAGGGTTGTCTAGAATGGCCGCTATAGACAGGTGTATGTATCACACAGCTGATAACAGGGTTTTCTGGAATAGCCGCTACATACAGGGTGGTCTGTATAGACAGGTGGATGTAACACACTGCTGATTACAGGGTTGCCTAAGGTGACCGCTATAGACAGGGTGGTCTGTATAGACAGGTGGATGTATCACACAGCTGATAACAGGGTTGTCTAGAGTGGCCGCTATAGACAGGTGTATGTATCACACAGCTGATAACAGGGTTTTCTAGAATGGCCGCTATATACAGGGTGGTCTGTATAGACAGGTGGATGTAACAGGGGGACAGGGAGGACACGTGTTCGCCGGCGGCAGCCAATGGGCGCGCATTCTATCCGTGAGCTTCAGAATAAGGCAATTATATAAGTAGATAGGTAAGTCATAATATGTCAATAGAGTATTTAGTATTATATCTACATTTATGTAGATGTGACATATATATCCCTAATGATTACAGTACTTACATATGTACATAAGTATGTGTATATATATATACACCTTAATAGTACAAAAGCTACATACCTATACTTTCGATATTTGCGTACCTATAATGAGGTATTGTTAACAATAGATTATTTAAGGAGCGACCCGCTCCAACACAATAGTTACAAAAACAACAAAGCGAGTGGGGGGGGCAAAGGTGCCGTGATCGTAGCCAACCAATAGGAATGCGCCATTCCAAAAAAAAAGCAAACGGTGACAGAGATGAAAAAGAATTGATGACGCTCTTAACTGTATATAGAATAATCCAAATTGTGCTTTATCATTTTTGATAGCCTTCAATGGACCTAAGAAGTTATTCTTCCTATATGAGCTGAAGAAAAAGAATTCCAAAGTGAATATCAATGTTGATGCTAAGCCATCACACTTGAAGATTCTATTTTAAAGAGTTCAGGATTTGAAGCTCTCCTCCATATACTATTTATTTGGATTTGGTCTTATTACCTTGTGTTTTTATATATTGATATGTCAATTCAAAATTCAATTAACCTTCTTGAAATTATTATATTTTTTTAATAGCGTGCACACACTATATTTTATATACACTCTTTGTGGTAAAATGTACTTGGAAAAAAACAAAGGCATTGCCCATTAAAAATAGTAGTTTTAACTACAGTCGAACCTCTTTAATTCAACATCCCAAGGGATCAGAGCTTTCAGTTGAATTAAAGGAAGTGTTGAATTAAAGTTATTCAGATGATTAGGCAATCATCTAACTCGCTAAAATAATATTTTTTTAAAATAGCCTTGTAATATAAATTAATGATATTAATTGAAACCATTGTGTGTGTACTTTATTTTATTTTCATGATTAACTTTTAGTATCAGTGACAAAATGGCATTAATACATATTTTAGAAACATAAATAATTGTAACAAATAAATTTACTGGTAATGTGTTTCTTTTCAGTAATATAATCAAATATTAACTCTACAGACATTAAAATATTAAATATAATATATTAAATAATATTTTATTCTAATTGAAAATATAGCAGTTGAAAGGGAATAAATATGGAAAATAAAAGAAAATTTAAAAATAATCATGAATAGGGAGATCTTTTAAAAAATTCCTTTATAGATGTCTGTTTTTGCACAGAAATCCTATTCAGGATGTATTCCAGATGGTCCATTTAAAAAAAAACATGCATGTCTTTCTTACTCTGGAATGTGTTTTAAATAACTATTGTATTAAAGATATCCACTGCTGCTGCAGGTGTTATTGATTTTGTGTTTAAATCTTTTATAATAACACAGAAATGGAATATTGAAATAAAATGTTTTCATAATCATTGTGGCTACATTTTATAAAGATTTATTTATTTAAAAGTAAATTATTTGTAAATTTTAAAATAACTAAAATATTTTAATGCTGAAATTTAAAAATAAAAAATATTATTGTTAATTAGCGCACAAAGCCTTAATCCCAGCGTAAATAACACTCGCGACATTGCGCAACGGCACTGCAAAGTGAAACTTAAACTAACCAGGAATCAAAAGTGCGCGTGCGCGATCCAATCGGCGCCCGCCGATCGCCGCCGTAATAACTTTTTGGCGGAAAGTTGTAAGTAAAAACATTCAACTGTCAAAATTCGAATTTTAAAATGGTCGAACTATCGGAAGTGTCGTATTATCAATATGTCGAATTACGGTTTGTTATTTGATAGGCCGGAGGTCGGGACATCAGAACATGGTTGAATTATCGCCGAGTGTCGAATTGGGGTGTGTCGAATTAACGAGGTTATACTGTATATGTCAGTTTGATGCAAAAAAAAGATGATAACTAAATACAAGGTAATATGACCAAATCCAAATAAATAAATAGTGTGTGACGTTTCGGTAACAGCGTTACTACCATCTTCAGACAAAAGTACTGAATGATAAATTTTACTACAGCATGTTTTAAATAGTTACTGTTATATATCAGTGTTTATAATTAAAACATTTGTGTTTATAATCTACTAGCCGAATGATCCGGGCAACGCCCGTGTTTTACCCGATTGAATGTTTTGATTCAAATACTATTTGTTACAATTATAAATTGGCACCTTAAATAAATGCATATGTTAGTTAATAACTATAGCCTATGTGCTTTATCTGTCTATGTACTGTTGGCTTCCATTGGCGTCTCTTACAGGAAAAAAGAAAGAGAGGATTCCATTTGGTTATTAACTAATATATGCATTTATTTAAGGAGCGACCCGCTCTAACACAATAATTACATAAACGAAAAGGCGAGTGGGGGGGGGGCAAAGGTGGCGTGACCGTAGCCAACCAATAGGAGGGCGCCATTCCAAAAAAAAAAGCAAACTGTGACAGAGATGAAAACTGATGACTGATTGTTGATTAGGAGATGAGGAATGACGCTCGTAACTGTATATAGAATATTCCAAATTGTGCCTTCTCAATGATAACTCAGAAAAAATACAGCCACATCAACCTATGATTTATTTAACTCCTGATGTTTCATTGACTTTATGACATTCCACTGAGGAAAGTAACAGCACTGAAATGTTGGAAGTTAAATAAATCATTGGTTGATGTGTTTCTCTGTGAGTTATCATTGATAAGGCACAATTTGGATTATAAACACAAGTGTTTTAATTATAAACACTGTTATATAACAGTAACTATTTAAAACATGCTGTAGTAAAATTTATCATTCAGTACTTTTGTCTGAAGATGGTAGCAACGCTGTTACCGAAACATCACACACTATTTATGGCTGTATTTCTCTGTGAGTTATCATTGATAAGGCACAATTTGGATTATAAACACAAGTGTTTTAATTATAAACACTGTTATATAACAGTAACTATTTAAAACATGCTGTAGTAAAATTTATCATTCATGACTTTTGTCTGAAGATGGTAGCAACGCTGTTACCGAAACATCACACACTATTTATGGCTGTATTTCTCTGTGAGTTATCAATGATAAGGCACAATTTGGATTATAAACCCAAGTGTTTTAATTATAAACACTGTTATATAACAGTAACTATTTAAAACATGCTGTAGTAAAATTTATCATTCAGTACTTTTGTCTGAAGATGGTAGCAACGCTGTTACCGAAACATCACACACTATTTATGGCTGTATTTCTCTGTGAGTTATCATTGATAAGACACAATTTGGATTATAAACACAAGTGTTTTAATTATAAACACTGTTATATAACAGTAACTATTTAAAACATGCTGTAGTAAAATTTATCATTCAGTACTTTTGTCTGAAGATGGTAGCAACGCTGTTACCGAAACATCACACACTATTTATGGCTGTATTTCTCTGTGAGTTATCATTGATAAGGCACAATTTGGATTATAAACACAAGTGTTTTAATTATAAACACTGTTATATAACAGTAACTATTTAAAACATGCTGTAGTAAAATTTATCATTCAGTACTTTTGTCTGAAGATGGTAGCAACGCTGTTACCGAAACATCACACACTATTTATGGCTGTATTTCTCTGTGAGTTATCATTGATAAGACACAATTTGGATTATAAACACAAGTGTTTTAATTATAAACACTGTTATATAACAGTAACTATTTAAAACATGCTGTAGTAAAATTTATCATTCAGTACTTTTGTCTGAAGATGGTAGCAACGCTGTTACCGAAACATCACACACTATTTATGGCTGTATTTCTCTGTGAGTTATCATTGATAAGGCACAATTTGGATTATAAACACAAGTGTTTTAATTATAAACACTGTTATATAACAGTAACTATTTAAAACATGCTGTAGTAAAATTTATCATTCAGTACTTTTGTCTGAAGATGGTAGCAACGCTGTTACCGAAACATCACACACTATTTATGGCTGTATTTCTCTGTGAGTTATCATTGATAAGGCACAATTTGGATTATAAACACAAGTGTTTTAATTATAAACACTGTTATATAACAGTAACTATTTAAAACATGCTGTAGTAAAATTTATCATTCAGTACTTTTGTCTGAAGATGGTAGCAACGCTGTTACCGAAACATCACACACTATTTATGGCTGTATTTCTCTGTGAGTTATCATTGATAAGGCACAATTTGGATTATAAACACAAGTGTTTTAATTATAAACACTGTTATATAACAGTAACTATTTAAAACATGCTGTAGTAAAATTTATCATTCAGTACTTTTGTCTGAAGATGGTAGCAACGCTGTTACCGAAACATCACACACTATTTATGGCTGTATTTCTCTGTGAGTTATCATTGATAAGGCACAATTTGGATTATAAACACAAGTGTTTTAATTATAAACACTGTTATATAACAGTAACTATTTAAAACATGCTGTAGTAAAATTTATCATTCAGTACTTTTGTCTGAAGATGGTAGCAACGCTGTTACCGAAACATCACACACTATTTATGGCTGTATTTCTCTGTGAGTTATCATTGATAAGGCACAATTTGGATTATAAACACAAGTGTTTTAATTATAAACACTGTTATATAACAGTAACTATTTAAAACATGCTGTAGTAAAATTTATCATTCAGTACTTTTGTCTGAAAATGGTAGCAACGCTGTTACCGAAACATCACACACTATTTATGGCTGTATTTCTCTGTGAGTTATCATTGATAAGGCACAATTTGGATTATAAACACAAGTGTTTTAATTATAAACACTGTTATATAACAGTAACTATTTAAAACATGCTGTAGTAAAATTTATCATTCAGTACTTTTGTCTGAAGATGGTAGCAACGCTGTTACCGAAACATCACACACTATTTATGGCTGTATTTCTCTGTGAGTTATCAATGATAAGGCACAATTTGGATTATAAACACAAGTGTTTTAATTATAAACACTGTTATATAACAGTAACTATTTAAAACATGCTGTAGTAAAATTTATCATTCAGTACTTTTGTCTGAAGATGGTAGCAACGCTGTTACCGAAACATCACACACTATTTATGGCTGTATTTCTCTGTGAGTTATCATTGATAAGGCACAATTTGGATTATAAACACAAGTGTTTTAATTATAAACACTGTTATATAACAGTAACTATTTAAAACATGCTGTAGTAAAATTTATCATTCAGTACTTTTGTCTGAAGATGGTAGCAACGCTGTTACCGAAACATCACACACTATTTATGGCTGTATTTCTCTGTGAGTTATCAATGATAAGGCACAATTTGGATTATAAACACAAGTGTTTTAATTATAAACACTGTTATATAACAGTAACTATTTAAAACATGCTGTAGTAAAATTTATCATTCAGTACTTTTGTCTGAAGATGGTAGCAACGCTGTTACCGAAACATCACACACTATTTATGGCTGTATTTCTCTGTGAGTTATCATTGATAAGGCACAATTTGGATTATAAACACAAGTGTTTTAATTATAAACACTGTTATATAACAGTAACTATTTAAAACATGCTGTAGTAAAATTTATCATTCATGACTTTTGTCTGAAGATGGTAGCAACGCTGTTACCGAAACATCACACACTATTTATGGCTGTATTTCTCTGTGAGTTATCATTGATAAGACACAATTTGGATTATAAACACAAGTGTTTTAATTATAAACACTGTTATATAACAGTAACTATTTAAAACATGCTGTAGTAAAATTTATCATTCAGTACTTTTGTCTGAAGATGGTAGCAACGCTGTTACCGAAACATCACACACTATTTATGGCTGTATTTCTCTGTGAGTTATCATTGATAAGGCACAATTTGGATTATAAACACAAGTGTTTTAATTATAAACACTGTTATATAACAGTAACTATTTAAAACATGCTGTAGTAAAATTTATCATTCAGTACTTTTGTCTGAAGATGGTAGCAACGCTGTTACCGAAACATCACACACTATTTATGGCTGTATTTCTCTGTGAGTTATCATTGATAAGGCACAATTTGGATTATAAACACAAGTGTTTTAATTATAAACACTGTTATATAACAGTAACTATTTAAAACATGCTGTAGTAAAATTTATCATTCAGTACTTTTGTCTGAAGATGGTAGCAACGCTGTTACCGAAACATCACACACTATTTATGGCTGTATTTCTCTGTGAGTTATCATTGATAAGGCACAATTTGGATTATAAACACAAGTGTTTTAATTATAAACACTGTTATATAACAGTAACTATTTAAAACATGCTGTAGTAAAATTTATCATTCAGTACTTTTGTCTGAAGATGGTAGCAACGCTGTTACCGAAACATCACACACTATTTATGGCTGTATTTCTCTGTGAGTTATCATTGATAAGGCACAATTTGGATTATAAACACAAGTGTTTTAATTATAAACACTGTTATATAACAGTAACTATTTAAAACATGCTGTAGTAAAATTTATCATTCAGTACTTTTGTCTGAAGATGGTAGCAACGCTGTTACCGAAACATCACACACTATTTATGGCTGTATTTCTCTGTGAGTTATCATTGATAAGACACAATTTGGATTATAAACACAAGTGTTTTAATTATAAACACTGTTATATAACAGTAACTATTTAAAACATGCTGCGGTAATATTTATCATTCAGTACTTTTGTCTGAAGATGGTAGCAACGCTGTTACCGAAACATCACACACTATTTATGGCTGTATTTCTCTGTGAGTTATCATTGATAAGACACAATTTGGATTATAAACACAAGTGTTTTAATTATAAACACTGTTATATAACAGTAACTATTTAAAACATGCTGTAGTAAAATTTATCATTCAGTACTTTTGTCTGAAGATGGTAGCAACGCTGTTACCGAAACATCACACACTATTTATGGCTGTATTTCTCTGTGAGTTATCATTGATAAGACACAATTTGGATTATAGATTATAAACACAAGTGTTTTAATTATAAACACTGTTATATAACAGTAACTATTTAAAACATGCTGTAGTAAAATTTATCATTCAGTACTTTTGTCTGAAGATGGTAGCAACGCTGTTACCGAAACATCACACACTATTTATGGCTGTATTTCTCGGTGAGTTATCATTGATAAGACACAATTTGGATTATAAACACAAGTGTTTTAATTATAAACACTGTTATATAACAGTAACTATTTAAAACATGCTGTAGTAAAATTTATCATTCAGTACTTTTGTCTGAAGATGGTAGCAACGCTGTTACCGAAACATCACACACTATTTATGGCTGTATTTCTCTGTGAGTTATCATTGATAAGACACAATTTGGATTATAAACACAAGTGTTTTAATTATAAACACTGTTATATAACAGTAACTATTTAAAACATGCTGTAGTAAAATTTATCATTCAGTACTTTTGTCTGAAGATGGTAGCAACGCTGTTACCGAAACATCACACACTATTTATGGCTGTATTTCTCTGTGAGTTATCATTGATAAGACACAATTTGGATTATAAACACAAGTGTTTTAATTATAAACACTGTTATATAACAGTAACTATTTAAAACATGCTGTAGTAAAATTTATCATTCAGTACTTTTGTCTGAAGATGGTAGCAACGCTGTTACCGAAACATCACACACTATTTATGGCTGTATTTCTCTGTGAGTTATCATTGATAAGCGTCGTATATATCACGGGGTTTCTGGCGCAGCCCCCTATTTATCATTTACGAGGTTTCAACATCAAAACATATGTAAAAAACGAAAAAAGGTCAAATTTATGGAAGATTTTGACGCTACTTTTGACATCAAAAAGCAGCGTCAAAATAACATTTTTAAGCATCAATTGATATATTTTTAATATTAAAACTGTGCTAAGGAATTTATAGCGCAGTTTATAAATTTGGAAGATGTGAAAATAAACCATTTTTTGGTTTAAAGTAATGAAAATTAAAGCAAAAGTCGCTAAAAAAGATCATTTTGACGCCTGAACAACGCCTTTTTTTAATCATTTAGATATACAACCATTCTTCATAATTCTCATATCCCCTCTCTTTCATCTCTTTTATAAATTTCTCTCTATATTCTTCATCATTTTTAGATTCTCTATATATCTTATTAGCTATGATATTTATTTGTTCATTATCCGAAATATTTATAGAAACACATGGATCAAAACCGTTCAAAACATTAATGATTCTTGTAATCTGTCCAACAAAACATTTATCGCTTCCATCTTTTAATTCCTGAATCAAAACTTTTCTAATTTCGTCTTTGTTTTCATTCTGTAATATTCTATTGAATACAATCGTACATATTTCTCTAAAGGTCATTTGGCAAGAGGTTAATGTTTCATTCAGATTTTTAAAATCCGGTTTAATATCTAATAATTTTATACATTGATAAAAATCGTATTTAATTTCTGTATTTATGATATTTGTGATTGAATTCTTTAAAGATTTTTGAATTGTAGAATCGTGTACGTTTTGCGAATCATTATAAATGTTTGCTTTATTTCTTTCTAGAAATCTTCTTCTCAGTGCTGGGGGTAAAATCACTCTATATCTATCGAAATATATATCATTTAGTCTAGGGAGAAATAATACTTCATTTATTGATGTTAATTCATAATTTCCATAACAATATAATTCATCCAAATTCACTAAGTTTTCTATACCTTGAAGTGAAGTCAAATTATTTTCGGAACAATTTAAATATTTCAAATTCACTAAATTTTCTATACCTTGAAGTGAAGTCAAATTATTATTGTGACAATATAATTCTTTCAAATTCACTAAATTTTCTATACCTTGAAGTGAAGTCAAATTATTATTGTAACAAACTAATTTTTCCAAATTCACTAAGTTTTCTATACCTTGAAGTGAAGTCAATTCATTTTCGTAACAATCTAATTCTCTCAAATTCACTAAGTTTTCTATACCTTGAAGTGAAGTCAAATTATTATTGTAACAAACTAATTTTTCCAAATTCACTAAGTTTTCTATACCTTGAAGTGAAGTCAAATTATTATCGGAACAATTTAATATTTTCAAATTCACTAAGTTTTCTATACCTTGAAGTGAAGTCAAATTATTTTCGAAACAAACTAATTCTCTCAAATTCACTAAATTTTCTATACCTTGAAGTGAAGTCAAATTATTTTCGGAACAATTTAAATATTTCAAATTCACTAAATTTTCTATACCTTGAAGTGAAGTCAAATTATTATTGTGACAATATAATTCTTTCAAATTCACTAAATTTTCTATACCTTGAAGTGAAGTCAAATTGTTAATGGAACAATATAATTTTTTCAAATTCACTAAATTTTCTATACCTTGAAGTGAAGTCAATTTATTATAGGAACAATTTAATATTTCCAAATTCACTAAGTTTTCTATACCTTGAAGTGAAGTCAAATTATTATTGTAACAATCTAATTTTTCCAAATTCACTAAGTTTTCTATACCTTGAAGTGAAGTCAAATTATTATCGGAACAATTTAATATTTTCAAATTCACTAAGTTTTCTATACCTTGAAGTGAAGTCAAATTATTTTCGAAACAAACTAATTCTCTCAAATTCACTAAATTTTCTATACCTTGAAGTGAAGTCAAATTATTATTGGAACAATTTAATATTTCCAAATTCACTAAGTTTTCTATACCTTGAAGTGAAGTCAAATTATTACTGGAACAATCTAATTCTCTCAAATTCACTAAGTTTTCTATACCTTGAAGTGAAGTCAAATTGTTAATGGAACAATATAATTTTTTCAAATTCACTAAATTTTCTATACCTTGAAGTGAAGTCAATTTATTATAGGAACAATTTAATATTTCCAAATTCACTAAGTTTTCTATACCTTGAAGTGAAGTCAAATTAGTATCGGAACAATTTAATATTTCCAAATTCACTAAGTTTTCTATACCTTGAAGTGAAGTCAATTCATTTTCGTAACAATCTAATTCTCTCAAATTCACTAAGTTTTCTATACCTTGAAGTGAAGTCAAATTATTACTGGAACAATCTAATTCTCTCAAATTCACTAAGTTTTCTATACCTTGAAGTGAAGTCAAATTGTTAATGGAACAATATAATTTTTTCAAATTCACTAAATTTTCTATACCTTGAAGTGAAGTCAAATTGTTAATGGAACAATATAATTTTTTCAAATTCACTAAATTTTCTATACCTTGAAGTGAAGTCAATTTATTATAGGAACAATTTAATATTTCCAAATTCACTAAGTTTTCTATACCTTGAAGTGAAGTCAAATTATTATTGTAACAATCTAATTTTTCCAAATTCACTAAGTTTTCTATACCTTGAAGTGAAGTCAAATTATTATCGGAACAATTTAATATTTTCAAATTCACTAAGTTTTCTATACCTTGAAGTGAAGTCAAATTATTTTCGAAACAAACTAATTCTCTCAAATTCACTAAATTTTCTATACCTTGAAGTGAAGTCAAATTATTATTGGAACAATTTAATATTTCCAAATTCACTAAGTTTTCTATACCTTGAAGTGAAGTCAAATTATTACTGGAACAATCTAATTCTCTCAAATTCACTAAGTTTTCTATACCTTGAAGTGAAGTCAAATTGTTAATGGAACAATATAATTTTTTCAAATTCACTAAATTTTCTATACCTTGAAGTGAAGTCAATTTATTATAGGAACAATTTAATATTTCCAAATTCACTAAGTTTTCTATACCTTGAAGTGAAGTCAAATTAGTATCGGAACAATTTAATATTTCCAAATTCACTAAGTTTTCTATACCTTGAAGTGAAGTCAATTCATTTTCGTAACAATCTAATTCTCTCAAATTCACTAAGTTTTCTATACCTTGAAGTGAAGTCAAATTTTTACTGGATAATGATTTTACTTTTTCTTTATTTTTAATGTCCTTAAAACTCTTATAAAAATATTCTATTTCTTTGTCAAAATAAAATACATCCATTTATATAGAAATAAAATTTATAAATATTTTACTAATTCTTGTTCATAAAACATTCCCTCAATTTCTTCGTCTTTTTGATCTTTAATTTTATAAGTAATTGGAGCAGTTTTCAAAAAACGAAAATAAAGATAATAAAAGTTCATTTATTTTGAAAATAAAAATTATAATGAAATCAAACCTTTTTTATTTATACAATTATTAAGAAAATCAATAAGAAAATAATCAGATTTTAAATGTTTTTTCTTAAAACATTTTGCGCAGGTTTTATTATTCACACGTCTAGTCATTTATATAAAAACATTTTTTAGAATTATTTTAAAATAATTTTATATGTAGGATATTTTTTCCCACAATCTTCAGTTCCTTGATAATCTAAAATGTATTCACCTTTATTAATTTTTTTAATGTCTTTATCCCTTAATTTTTCATATCTCTTTGGTAAAAATACTTGAATTTCTCCATCATCATTATCCAGTAAAGCAATGATAGCTATGCCAAATTTAGTTTCAATTTTCTTTAATTCTTTGAGAGGATATGTGCCAATTTCTATTTCACTAAGCTTTAGAGTCTTGGGATATGAATTGATGCTATTGAAAGCTTCCATTTATATAGAAACATTTTTTGAAATATAATTTCTGTAAAATTTACATTTGTAAAGAGAACATCCAATTCCTTTCATTTGTGCACATTTCGGAATATTTTCAAGATTTATAGTCGGAATGTCAGCGAATAAATCTTTTCCAATTCCTTTATAAGCAAATTTACCCCCAAAAATAACATGAAGATCTTTTATATAATCTTTTACTTTATCATTTTCAATCCATAATGATGTATTATCTGGAGTACTTTTAAATTTCAGACCGTGAATATTCTTTGTATTATAGTGAACTATTCCTTTCTCTTGATCATTTAAAATAGCATTTGGTTCGAAGATTTGAATAGTTTCAAAGATAGGATCATTGATATGAATCCAACTCAATTCTCTTAAGATTGTTCTATTAGGTAAAACAAACCCCTGAATATTAAATATCAAACTCACTCCTTCCATTTATTTAGGAAATAAATTTTGAAATAGTTTCTAGATTCTTATAAAATTCAATCCACTGATCAAAATTCCAAATCATTTTATCTTCAAAGAATAAACGAGTTTCATCTTGAACATTTCTTGCTATAATTTTAAAATTATCCTCGATACAATACTCTGTCTCATCAATTTTTGGATATTGTGAAGTGAAACGATCATGCATTTCATTATTGATATCTTCTACAATTCTATAGAATTCCTTCCATTGATTGATATTCCATAACATTCTAGGCTGGGAATCTTCAAATCCTATACAAGTTAGTGTCTTAAAGATTTTAATTTTTAAATCATTTGTAATTGATAACACAGTCTCCATTTATATAGGAATAAAACCATAAGCTCTGGTATTTATTCCATCATCTAAAATATATCGTTTATCATCATATGGACTCAAAGCTATTTTGTTTATTTCAATAGTTGCAATTTCATGTTTGTTCGATCTTATGAGATTATTTACTCGATATTGCTTCTCTTTATTAAATAAACAATTGTAATAATCTTCAAATTTAATCGTTTTATCAACAACAGATTTCTTAGTTCCTTTTGATTTTTTAATTTCCTTTTTATCAAGTTTTATAGCATACATTTTACTCTTTAAACCGATATATTCTTCCATAATTTTTCCATTATTTTCATCTTTCATTTTCCCTAAAACTTTTTTATTTTTCTTTGACATCCAATGATCTTCAGGAAAATTACTCAAAATGTTCAATCATTAATTCCATATCTTTATAAAAATCTTCAGTTTTTATATTATAAACAAATGAATCAGTGTCAGCATAACAAACTTCAATATTATCTCCATATTTCTTTTTCATCACATTATAGTGGAAATCATACATGAAATATTTGCTTAGATCTAGAATACTCATTCCCACATAAATTGGTTTATCGAATTTTAATTTCTCTTTTGTCATATGTAATGCTACCATTTTCTCAGTAAATATAGTTCTATTTTTAAAAGTAGGCTTTGCAATTTCTCTTTCAATTTTATCATAATCATTCAATACTTTTATATTACATCTCTTTCTAATTGATTCCATTGTTTTGCCAAATACACTATTGTTCATTAATTTATAGAAATCTTTTTCAAAATCATTAGATGCCTTTGTTCTCATTTCAGTATTCAAATCAATATAAGATTTTAACCATTCGGATTGTTTAAATGATAAGACTCTATGTAATTTCTTTATTTTAATTCCTAAACTAAGATAGAGTTGTAATGTCTTATAAAGAATTAGATAATTCTTTTTTTCTCTAAAAGTTAATAATATTTTTTTAATTTTTGATGTTTTTCCGAATTGTTTTTGATAAGGACTCAACCATTCTGATTCCACTTTTAATTGTTCTGGAGCTAAAGGATAATCATCATGCTGCCTATGAAAATCTCTTGGATATTCTAAATCTACCTCTAATATATAACCAGCCTCAGGTTGTGACCCAATTTGACTCACATCTAAGTCATCAACCCATTTGAAATCGTGAGTTGGCAAAGATTCAATCATTGCTCTACCATATAAGTTATTCATATCTAAATATGTTTGATATAGGCTTAGCAAAAATACGGTTATTCTTTTTGAGGATTTCTGTTTGTTTTTGTACTCACGTATGTTGTAGTTACGAGGACATCCCTTTAGATAAAAACAAATATATATTTATTTAAGGAACGACTTGTTCCATTACATATATTGTTAAGGCAAGTTAGCGGTAAACAATAACAGCAAGTTTGAAGGTAGAAGTTGGAAGTTACGTCATCGTAGTGACGTCAGCATCTATGATGATTAAAGTCAAAGTTTGCGTAACAATTCCCTCCTTACTTTGGCTTTATTCCCACGATGCTGAGGCTCTCCAGGTGTTTCTTCATCTGGTCTCGGGATAGGTCCTTTGTGAAGATATCCGCCTCCAGGTCCTGAGATGGCTTGTACAGAAGGCAGATGTCTCTGGATTCATAACAGTCTCTCAAGAAGTGGTACTTTCTGTTGATATGTCTACAGCGACTGCTTTGTTTAGGGCTGGAGATCCAGTTGATCAATGACTGACTGTCTGTATAGATCGCAGTTGGTTTTTCCATGAAATTCCATTCTTCCAGCTCTCGTAACAGGTTTATTATCCATTTGATCTGACAGCAGCTTTCACAAGCAGCTATCATTTCCGCTTCCATTGTGGAGAGGGCGACGAGTGGTTGTTTACTACTTTTCCAGTCTATAGTTGCTTCGCCGAGCTTCAATACATATCCGCCGTAGGATTTTCCGTCATGAGTGGTCGACCAGCTGGCATCGGCGTAGGACTTCAGGATTCCAGTCTTCCCTCTTTCAAATTTCACTCCTAGGTCAATTGTTCCTCGTAGGTATCTCATCACTCTTTTGATTGCTGTCCAGTGCATCTGTTTTGGTTGTCTGGAGTACTGTGAAAGTTTGCTAGTGATGTAAGCAATGTCGGGTCTGGTGTTAACAGCTAGAAACATTAGCATTCCAAGGGCTTCCTGGTAAGTGTGCTGTTCACAAATGTCATCTTCAATATGATTATCCAAATTGATTTCTTTGGAACCTGGTGTTGGAACTTCCTTACAATTTTCCATTCCATATGTTGGGTCAGTTTTTCCATTAAACAAAACCCAACAAAGATGTAAACATTCATTTACATCATATAAACATATATATACGCAGTGTCTCGCCGAAATGTTTGTTGCCTAGGTGGAGAATTCCCAACGATGGCCGACGATGCTCTAAAGGCCCCCTTCCCTGACGCAGGGCCTCTCTTGGAAGGATATACAAAAGGCAGACACCTGAAGACACCAGACTTCCATGCCAAAAGCAGATACCTGGTGGCAGAGGGAAGACACGACGGGTGACATCCAGAGACATCCGTGCTGAGAACTGCTGTACCATGTGTACATATATTGCTGTACCATATGTATATATATTCCCCTCATTTCTTTTGGTAGTAGGTGACCTAAGAAAAACAATGTGTCATATAAACATGTAAATTAATAATTTTTATATACTCGGGATATATATATATATTAATTAATTCCTAAAGGAATTAAATTTTAGGGATTAATTTGTTTTATCCAATATACGATTTTCTTTCTCGCGCGGCAACACGGGAAATTGGGGGCGTGGTCATGGAGGACGTGCGTGTTTTGCTTCCGACGAATGAAGATGCCCATTGATCACGTGGGTGTTTGCTCTTGACGAATCAAAATGCCAGCCAATAATAACTTTGGCATGATCAACGAATGGAAATGAAGAAAGACTAGGATAAAAGGGCCCGTTTTTGGCTGAAAGAGAGACAGACAGAGCCGCTCAGTGACAGCAATTTCCGCCAGACAGTCCGAGACGTGGAGGAGACCAGACCTTACCGCCCCTTTTTCGAGAGAAGGTAAGCACCGCCACCATGGCCCAACTCCCTTTTATAGTTTTCCAGTAGAAGCAGAACTATTTAGATTCTGAATGGGCCCTAAAAGGGCTTTAGATGATAATTTAAAGTAATGTTAGTATTTTTAGTACCTTATCCCGTTAGAATAGATGGAGATCTATGTTTTCCTATTATGCAACGAAGAATTTGTAACCTTAAGTCACCTCTACCTAATTACTATGTAAATAGCATGCCCCGCTAGTATAAGATGTCCCAGAAATTTTTATTCTTGCCTAATAAATATCTACATATACATTTTCTTAGTCAGAGAGTTTCGTTTCCTTCTTTATACAATTTCATTCCCTAGTTTTATGGTAATACCCCCACCTTATTATAAAATCCCATTTAGTGTGGACTACCAACTCTGATGTAATAGAGTTGTGTACTGTGTATTTGCTGTGGCATGCTGACACAGCAACAGTTGCAAAATACGACTTTATCATGGCTGTTTTGAGGGTATATATATATCTGTTAGGTTTTAATAATACTTGTATCCTCACGTGAAGAATCTGCCTTTCCCCACTGTCTGAACAAGATATAGCATGATTCTTACCTATTTGAAGGGAATGTTGTTAATAATCAAGTCTCCCATAAATTGCTGGCCATGTACACTGTAGTGAATGTCTGTGTTTCAGTATGTTCCAGCATTGACTATCATTGTATTGTTCGTTGATTTAAAAGGGTTAATATGGCCCATGTTGTCTTAAACCCATTGGGTTGTTCTCTTTATAATTTTATTGAAGACCTTTGTTTTAGATACATTATGTTTATTAATGTCAATAGTATAAGTCTATAGTTTGCTTGTCCTTTATTTATTAGATTTTGGTGTAATCTTCATAAATAGAGTCCTTCCCATATATCCAGATAGCAAATTAACTCCAATATCTTAACCTCTGCGAAATCCCTATGAGAAATGATAAACTTCGAGGTTGCGTATCATTTTCTTTCCCGCTTAATAAGTATTTACATCTTTACAAAAATTTCCATAAAGGAACTATTAACATCTTGTTATATGCCAAGTATAGACTATTTACATATTTCTAAACTAAGGAAAACTATTATATAATAATTTAACTTATGAAATTAGAATTAGCTATGGAACATGGTTAATGGAACAAGAATTACTGTGTCAGATATGAGGAAGTGTACGTTTAATTGCTATCATTTCTATTTATGGATCAGGTGCGCCCATCCATTTTATCTATTATTCGTCTGTCGGGTTCCGCCTATATACATACTGTTGTATTGGTTGCATTCCATCAGGTATATCATTTGACTATTGTCTGTGTAATTTGGGTTATAAACGCCTTATTATTGTGAATCTATTTACAGTTGATATATAGAAATTTAGGGATCTGTTACTTTAAATTCCTCTATGAAATAGTCCTCAGCGTCTCCAGTGGGTGGCTAAATCGCTAGAAGGCGAATCTCTTAAAAGGATAAGTTGAGACAACGAGGAAGGGTCCGCCATTTTCTCTTTCATGGAGGAAGAAGCAGGGGGGGGGGGGGGGAGAATGGACGTTGGACCCCCACATTCCTGAGACATCGTTAGTTCCCGCGCGAAGGATCCATCAACGGGACTCCCTGACGCTGGGCCCCTTCCCCCCCCCCCTTTTGGGGAATTCCAACCTGGAAGTCTCACTTGGAGCTGCAACTCTAAGGTCCTTCTGTACCTTGTATAGTATCTGACATCCCATTCTTCCAATTATAGTTTTATATGCTCAAGCTCTACATTGTTTATCTCTAAGTCAAACGCTTTCCCGAAGATGGTAGGGGGGTTGTTGTTAAAATGTTACACTTACAGATATTTTTTTTAGAGACTTTTACTAAGGCACAATATGCATTTTGAGGATGGTGGTGACATTGTTGTCGAAAGTTTATGCTAGTAAATTTTAATAAGGAAATTGTACTAAGTCACCCCCTACATGCTCCGTTCTCGTAGGTCTAAAATAGGGAACGCGACAGTGGCGCCCGCCGCGGGGCACGAATTTAGTATATATTTCATCTCGAATACTTTAGAAATATATACCTAATGAAAAGCCATAATATTTAATTATTTAATTAATAAAATTGGTGAAGTAGTTCACACCCTGAGTTAAGAGTCTATATCTAAAGTGACTTACAAAATTTCCAGTTGTCTTACTTAAGGAATGTCATGTTGTCGCCTTGTGATTTTCCGTTAATTTTAAGAGCTATTCATAGCGTCCTTTCAGTTTTCTAACCGCACCTACTGATGTGATTTTAAATCGTGAATTTTAATTTATGCTTCCTGTTTCACTAGCAATTTTATCAGGCAATGAAAGTTAAGTTGAGGCAATGTCTACCGCATCACTCGCCGCTGTTTTCCTTTTTACGATTTACTTTATTGATGACAAAGCCTTTATTATCGTTGATTTCTGATATCAAAGTAAAAACGTTTATGGGGATGAGTATCTTTTATTCAGGTCTCATCAAGCTTTCGGGCTTGTCCGTCCTTCTACAAGGGAAACATATACAATATATCAAGAAAACATAACGCCGCCTGAGGCTAAAACTATTGTGATTCTATGTACATATATACATATATATATTATTATCTAATGAATTAAGTATGGATTGCTCTATTTTCAAAACATATATATATATACATTAGGATTTTTTTTTTTGCACATAGTTTGTTTTCTTAAGATATATATATTTTTTATTTTGTTAAGGTGCTTATGCATATTCTACTATCGTTTGCTATATTCTACGAATTGCCTTATAGGTTAGAAATTTTATCATTTAAGTAGTTTTATATTAGTTATAGGCTATTACATATAAGTTACTCATATTACTATCGATATTTAGCTGGTGCTAGGACATATTGTGTTATATGTTTCGGGCAAATCTATACTCTATTAATGCTATTGTGTTTCCTGAATAATAAAGAATCAATTATGCCTTTGGTATTTGCCGTTTAAGTTATAGTATTGTCTTCTAGGTTCTCCTAATGCGAAAGTGTGGCCTGTTTCTTTGCAGTGTAGGAAGCATTAGAGATCTATTGTCTTGATTAATAACGTTGCATCTATGTTTATATATATTCTATTGATGTCTCTCCTTCCTGTCCCCACCACGTAATTGGCTTAGCAGTTGTTGCACCCTATGGAATATATTGCCTTTTATGTCTGTTTGGTTAGTGAGTTTTATGATATTAGGATTATTTAGATAATGGATTTTAATGGTGGAGCCTATGTTAGGGGAATTACTGTAATATGTTTAGATGCCGAAGTTTCTCAAGTGGTTGGCTATTGCTATAGGTGTTTGTGAG
The DNA here is from genome assembly GCA_030710605.1 of Cordylochernes scorpioides. NCBI lineage: Eukaryota > Metazoa > Arthropoda > Arachnida > Pseudoscorpiones > Chernetidae > Cordylochernes > Cordylochernes scorpioides. The sequence goes on from CP092882.1 coordinate 52,650,871, forward strand.
TATGGAATGTAACATATCGCCCTATAGATATTTGTGGTTCTGTTTATTGGGTTATTGATTGTTATACCTTTTGTGGAAGTGTTTTAATATAAAGGTGGTTGGGTATCCTGCTTTCTGGACATTTCTTAAATTGTTATGTGTTCCAACCATTTCTAAATTCTGTTGCGAGCATCATTGATTACAATTTTATCTTATTTTAATTTATTTTCTTCAATTGTTTTATACAGTATGGGGGATGAGGCTGGATTTCCATGGTTCAAATTTAGAACGGTAATCAATGTGTTACAATAGTCTACTGAAATGATTTAGAATTTTTCCCTATCATAGCCCTGATATGATTTCTCACAGCAGAGGTGAGTCCTGTTAATTATTGACGACTACAAATTTCTTAACTTTATTTTTATAGCGCTTTCAAGTTATGCTGGCCTGCATCCAGATTGGGGCTGGCACTGTAAGAGATAGTTAATCGATTTTTCTCCAGCACATAGCGGATTGGGAGAATGACAAATATATGAGCTTTAAGATAAAAGTAGAAATGGAGGACCAATTAGCGTACCCGTGAAGAGAGAAGTTTGATCACCATCTCTTCGTGAAATTTTTTTTTAAATTGAAATCAGTGATGGGTAGAAATCTGGTTTTAACATTCCAATGGCAGAATCTCAAGGAATAGATATGATAACCAGCTTGCGCGAGCACCTTTAATCACTGTGGAGATATCTATTGACTTATGACAGCTACCTGGGATAATCTTTAAATATATTCAAAGAAAAGGAGATGACTGAAGCTTGTGTCTACATGACAGCTGAGATATCCCGAGGCACGCGTGGACAGCTTTAATTTGATGACAAGGCAGCAAAAAGCCACCTGTGTTAGAGACGGGATCTATCTAATATTTGGGGGTATAAGGGACAGGAGAGTTTATCGAGGCTCGATTTGATACTTATATATAATGAGGAAGTTAGCGAAATGAGGATCTCCAGCGCGAAGTAATATCACCTGAAGGCTGTGAAGGAGGGAGGATGAAGTCGGGACACCCGAGCAAGGATATTACATTGAATGCAATTCGGAACCTGTAGGCGTGAGGCGGCGTCGTGATTGGTTAGAAGGCTAGATGCGCGAGGAAGGGCGGCCCCCTTTGACGTCGTTTTCTGCCAAGTTAGATCACTGGATGCCGATAGATCGCTAAAAAGGTATGTGCACCACATGGAAATTGTCATTGAAGATGTGCCAGCATGACGAGAAAGAAGATCTAGGACGAGATGACGTTTCCTAAATTTGACACACATAAGATGCTACGCCTGGACAGTAGATGGGGCAGTGAAGTCCATCTAAAATATGGCGCTAATTCCAGAACAAAATGTGTTTAGATTGAGCTGAGGTGACCTCTCCATATCATATATACTCCTGTAAATCCTTAATTGTCCACATACATTTCCACAGTGAATTATACCTGCTGCACACCTATATCTCATGAGCCAGGAATGTAATTATCAGACTGACAGTAATAAGTAATAATATGAGTTTTCTAACCCAGGAACAAACAAAACCCATGGTATGCAACAAAGTCCTACAAAGTAATTCCCCTACAAGATTCACAGTATATTATCATAACCCAACAGAAAACTCAGTCAAAAATCGATGTCCTAAAGGGCGAAATAACTTTGTCATCTCCCAGCTCAAATTGCAACTCTTATCCCGTAGACAATGATATTATAACCGCATTTTATTCCGTACCAGCATGTTGTAAGAGGGATGAACCCATGGGAATAGAACCTCCAATCACTGCACCTCATACTGTATAAATACAAAAGAATGGCTTCTGATAACCGTCTCTAAGTGACGATGGACTCATACACGTGTCATGGGATCAAGTAAATTGGTAGGATAGGTTCCCAGATATTCAACAATAGTGTATTCATGATTTTGTAATTTGTTAACAATGTGACAGAGGTCATCTAGGATCTCGAACTAAGGTTTATGCCAATAGCCGGGGAGAGAGAGCGATGGCTGGTTTTCCCCAGCTGGCCCCCGGTCGGGGGTAATTCTGTCACCACGAGATAAGAAAGTCGTAGCTGGGGCAGTTAAATTTAGAAATCGCCGGATCCCTCCCCTTAATTGGCAACGGCCGGACGTGGGAGGGTTTGTTACGGACAGGAAGTGGGCCCCACTATTTAAACTATCAGGTGACGACGGTCTACCGAGGCTGTAACTGGTAAATTAAGGTTTTTTAAAATACACCAAGAATTTGCGCAAGCTGATTTACATAGATTTCGGCGATTGTATACACTAATGTAGATAAATAGGTCTATATTGATTATAACATTGGACTATATTAAATAACGAATGTATTTCTCCTGATAAGAAACAATCTTTATTGGCTGCAATCTTGGCTTTGATGTTGATAACTTTAGTTAGACAAATTTTTATTTAGACTAATAAAAGCTTTCAATGTACAACATTGTACTTGGTGATAGGCTGTGCTTTAAAGAGTTTCAGCCTTATTTTCATTTTTTTTTTGCTGCTATGAGTTTGTTCTAGCGTGGTAATGAATCTTAAATTTTCAATTTTATTTTTTTGTTAACAATTTTGTCTTAGTGTTATGTTAAACTTTAAATAGTTTGCAGCTCGTCTTTTTATTTTAAACCATAACGTTTGTTCTAGTGCTGAGTGACAATTGACAATTGTCGAAGAGAGTTTTCACAACCGTGTCTTAATGTTAGTCCACAGTTAATAGGATTTTTTTTTTCACAACCTTGTTTTAAATGTTAGAGTGTCATTTGTAACAACTTTGTCACAACCTCGTTTTAGTGTAGCTCATTGTCGAGAAGGGTTTTTCACCACAGTGTCTTGATGTTAGTCCACAGTTAAAAAGAGTCTTCACAACCCTGTTAAGATGTGAGTTAAGGAGTTTTTAGTTACTTCTTATTTTGTGCTACAATTTCGCCCTGCTGTAGAACCAGAGGAACCTCGAGTGACAGCAACCTTAGGAGACCCGCCTGAGGTAGTAAATAGGGCAGATGGTGACAATATTGACGGCCCTGAATTACGCCGTTCCACCAGGGTCAAGAGACCCACTGATTGTAAATCATGCCCAGGTTGCCATTGATTTGAACCTATAGAATGTGTACTAGAGTTAGTTAAATTTTGATCATAGTATGAAGTGTTAGAATGTGAGTTAAAGGCCCTAGATTGTGGTCGTAAAGAAATTTCAGTTTTTTTTTTGGAGGAGCTATTCTGTATTGATAGCAAGTTGTGAATTAAGTTGAGAGTTCAACAGTGTATTTTGTTTCGATTTTTTTATTGCAGGTTTTGAGCAGTGGTTCAACTTTAAAAACAATTAAGGGGCTTAGACGCACCAGACAATTGCTGTGCTTGTAACATATTCTCTATGGAATGACTTGGAGCTTGCGTTGGGTAAAACTTGACTCCCTGTAAATCCCTGGGTCCAGTTATACAGTCCAAAGAGAATTTCTAATGAGAGTGTGTAAGGCAATTACAGTCTAAGAATTGATGTAATAGGATAGCAAGTCATCTCTGTTGTTAAACTCCAGAACGAGCTGGGTACTGAATGCCCTATAAGTCCAAAGAAAGAGTTTAGCTGAATAGCAGGGAGAGAAGAATGCTAGTGATCCTATATGGGAAGCAGCGTTGGCAAAACACTTGTAGACCTATCATATTTTTGGCAATGAGGTAAATGCTTGAAGTTCAGTTCGCTCCATTTAAGTGCTAGTTTGATGATTCATTTGTTTAGACACCAAGTGTCAAGATAAGAAGATTTAGGTTAGGTTAGATTTCAGCATTGATTGTTAACAATCAAACTTTATTAATTTTGTTTAAGTATAAATAATATTTATCTATGAGTAGGTAATTTGTATTAGAGTTTGTACGAGGCACTTTATTTGAGTAAATAGGGCTTTAGCTCCCGATTCATATTAATTAGGTTAATTTTATTTGATTTCACATTTGTCCTAGAAGATTTATTACTATTAAGGCATATTGATAATGGTTATTTTATAGTATTTTGGTTTTTATGATAGAGTCTAACTTTAGTTTGGATGCGATCGCGAATGTAATGAATGAATGTAATGATCAATGAATGAGCCCACAAAGTTAAAGTTTAGCATACTGTTAATCCAAAGATACATGTAGAATAGTGCTAGGGAACAAATAGATTCAATTTTAATTTTGATTTCAGTATTTGTTAGGAACGATGGCCTCACAGGACAGTACAACTCTACTATTAGGAAAGGAATTCGCTCCATTTTGTTAGGTCTCCTCCAATGGGAGTATAAATTTGATTTCTATTATTAGGGTAATCAATCACCCTATTTCATCATATCAACTTGAATTCTAAGGGTCGTAGGCAGTGACCATGTCTCGATTCTCAGACTGGGGTATTTGTGGAAGGCCATGGTCAGGCCAGAAGTCTGCAAATCCCCTCCTCTTTAGAGGAAGCGGAGAGGTACCAGGTGAACTTTGTGCTAGGTGGGGGGACTTAGTAGCCGATGTCGTGGGCAGGTGCTTAACGACAAACCTCGGGTAACCGATCTGACATCGTAATTTACGACGCTTTAAGCGTGACTGAGATGAGGATAGTTCAGACGGGAGGTTGAGAAGGTTCGGCGCGTTGAAGCTCCTCTATAAATTGCGCAGCTTGGAACCAATCCCCGATAGACAGAAACTTCGAAACATGTGCTGGGTAAATCAGTCCCTATAACTCCTTGATTTTAAGTCATAGTCTAAAAGGGGTTTCTAATGAGAGTTAACAATGAGAGAGCGTGTAAGAGACAAGTTATGATTAGACGACGCGATTCCGTCTACAGATTTTTAGGTACCAGTTAGCAAAGTGACAGATGGACTGTCCAGATTCTTTGCGTTTTATATCGCCCCAGGCTAGCAAAAGTTAATCACCTAATTAAAGATTATCAGTCTACCGTACGTTTAGTTAGAACGAATTTAGGTCTAAATATCAGTTAGCAAGTAGAAATTTTTCTTTTTTGTTACGAGAGTAACTCATCATAAGATAAGGTAAATTTTAAATTAGTAGGACTTCTAAATGAACTTCTGAGGCAGATCACCAGAACAAGCCAGTGTAGCTTTCAGATCTAAGAAGGAAGAATTTTTTTTTTGAAAGATCGATTCGGCCGTGAAATGGCCTAGAGCAATGAGCTAGTCTTATTTTTATTGTAGACATAGAGTAGAATATTTTCAGAGAGATGTTAAGAACTCGAGTTGAGGGTAGAAGGTATGAGTACATATTCTATAGATCATCTAAACAATGTATAATAGGGGTTAACTACATGTTCAGGTAAAGAACAAAGATAGGTTAGATTGTCATCACGATAAGGTGACTTAGAAATAACCTGGTTTGGGAACGTATTGGCTATCATGATCCCCTTCATATACATATCTTCCCTGATTTAAGAGAAGCGGGGAACATGCCAGACAAAACACTCCCAATGACGAGTTGGTAAGAACAATTTTTAAGATATTCCAAGTAGAATTTGAAATACTAGTGAAATGTCCTAGACCCTCAGTGCACATCTATTCGTTTTATTATCATTATATACTCAATATTACCATATAGCATGTATCATTCCTTTATTATATTCATGTATATTTGTATATATAGAAAGCACGATTCGGATCATTAATGTTTGACATTTTGGTAACAGCATTGTTACCATCTTCAGACAAATGTACCGAATGAGGATTCTAATCACAATTTATAGATTCATCTGTTCACCATAGTATATCCTATATATATGTATATCAAACCATTCCCTTCATACCTATAGTAAACATCCATCTTAAAATTTTTTTTATTCCTCTCTTCGTGTATATCTGCATTGCCCCACTTTGGCATACATAGTATCCGTGCAAATTTAATGTGCATATTCACTTGCCACATTTCTGTTTTACCCTATTATTAGTGTCATTGATAGGAGTTGCAATTTTAGTATTCTTTTTTTTTTATATTACCATTATCATAGTAACCATGTATAGTCATTCCTTTGCTGTCATTTATATATCATATAGAGTCAATAAAGTTTTTTTTATTTGGATATGTTCTAGGAATTGTACATATCTATATTGACACACACAATTCCTTGGCGCCCTTAATAATTATGTTTATCTAGGAGGTACTAATAGTTTGTTTGTATAGAATTGATGTTTAGACCATCCCACACCTCCACCATGAGGACCATGGCTGAGAACATGTGGACTTGACTCACATCTGGGCCAAGACTCCCCGGATTACAGACAGCGAAAGGATGGGCTTAGTACATTGCCCATTAAATGGTAGGGTAGAATTTCCTCCAGTACTTACATTGAGCTAACATGTTCCAGGTTCATGGCCCGTATATTCCTCCTTTGCCCGAGTGTCAGTGATTGCTTGCTGATATCATAAAAGAATGCATTTCCCCCGATTTCATATTTCTCATAGACTATAAACAGATATGAATTGGAATAAACGCATTCTTTCACTCTGGTGGGGGAGGAATTGTTGGGTCAGTTTTTCCATTAAACAAAACCCAACAAAGATGTAAACATTCATTTACATCATATAAACATATATATACGCAGTGTCTCGCCGAAATGTTTGTTGCCTAGGTGGAGAATTCCCAACGATGGCCGACGATGCTCTAAAGGCCCCCTTCCCTGACGCAGGGCCTCTCTTGGAAGGATATACAAAAGGCAGACACCTGAAGACACCAGACTTCCATGCCAAAAGCAGATACCTGGTGGCAGAGGGAAGACACGACGGGTGACATCCAGAGACATCCGTGCTGAGAACTGCTGTACCATGTGTACATATATTGCTGTACCATATGTACATATATTCCCCTCATTTCTTTTGGTAGTAGGTGACCTAAGAAAAACAATGTGTCATATAAACATGTAAATTAATAATTTTTATATACTCGGGATATATATATATATTAATTAATTCCTAAAGGAATTAAATTTTAGGGATTAATTTGTTTAATCCAATATACGATTTTCTTTCTCGCGCGGCAACACGGGAAATTGGGGGCGTGGTCATGGAGGACGTGCGTGTTTTGCTTCCGACGAATGAAGATGCCCATTGATCACGTGGGTGTTTGCTCTTGACGAATCAAAATGCCAGCCAATAATAACTTTGGCATGATCAACGAATGGAAATGAAGAAAGACTAGGATAAAAGGGCCCGTTTTTGGCTGAAAGAGAGACAGACAGAGCCGCTCAGTGACAGTAATTTCCGCCAGACAGTCCGAGACGTGGAGGAGACCAGACCTTACCGCCCCTTTTTCGAGAGAAGGTAAGCACCGCCACCATGGCCCAACTCCCTTTTATAGTTTTCCAGTAGAAGCAGAACTATTTAGATTCTGAATGGGCCCTAAAAGGGCTTTAGATGATAATTTAAAGTAATGTTAGTATTTTTAGTACCTTATCCCGTTAGAATAGATGGAGATCTATGTTTTCCTATTATGCAACGAAGAATTTGTAACCTTAAGTCACCTCTACCTAATTACTATGTAAATAGCATGCCCCGCTAGTATAAGATGTCCCAGAAATTTTTATTCTTGCCTAATAAATATCTACATATACATTTTCTTAGTCAGAGAGTTTCGTTTCCTTCTTTATACAATTTCATTCCCTAGTTTTATGGTAATACCCCCACCTTATTATAAAATCCCATTTAGTGTGGACTACCAACTCTGATGTAATAGAGTTGTGTACTGTGTATTTGCTGTGGCATGCTGACACAGCAACAGTTGCAAAATACGACTTTATCATGGCTGTTTTGAGGGTATATATATATCTGTTAGGTTTTAATAATACTTGTATCCTCACGTGAAGAATCTGCCTTTCCCCACTGTCTGAACAAGATATAGCATGATTCTTACCTATTTGAAGGGAATGTTGTTAATAATCAAGTCTCCCATAAATTGCTGGCCATGTACACTGTAGTGAATGTCTGTGTTTCAGTATGTTCCAGCATTGACTATCATTGTATTGTTCGTTGATTTAAAAGGGTTAATATGGCCCATGTTGTCTTAAACCCATTGGGTTGTTCTCTTTATAATTTTATTGAAGACCTTTGTTTTAGATACATTATGTTTATTAATGTCAATAGTATAAGTCTATAGTTTGCTTGTCCTTTATTTATTAGATTTTGGTGTAATCTTCATAAATAGAGTCCTTCCCATATATCCAGATAGCAAATTAACTCCAATATCTTAACCTCTGCGAAATCCCTATGAGAAATGATAAACTTCGAGGTTGCGTATCATTTTCTTTCCCGCTTAATAAGTATTTACATCTTTACAAAAATTTCCATAAAGGAACTATTAACATCTTGTTATATGCCAAGTATAGACTATTTACATATTTCTAAACTAAGGAAAACTATTATATAATAATTTAACTTATGAAATTAGAATTAGCTATGGAACATGGTTAATGGAACAAGAATTACTGTGTCAGATATGAGGAAGTGTACGTTTAATTGCTATCATTTCTATTTATGGATCAGGTGCGCCCATCCATTTTATCTATTATTCGTCTGTCGGGTTCCGCCTATATACATACTGTTGTATTGGTTGCATTCCATCAGGTATATCATTTGACTATTGTCTGTGTAATTTGGGTTATAAACGCCTTATTATTGTGAATCTATTTACAGTTGATATATAGAAATTTAGGGATCTGTTACTTTAAATTCCTCTATGAAATAGTCCTCAGCGTCTCCAGTGGGTGGCTAAATCGCTAGAAGGCGAATCTCTTAAAAGGATAAGTTGAGACAACGAGGAAGGGTCCGCCATTTTCTCTTTCATGGAGGAAGAAGCAGGGGGGGGGGGGGGGGAGAATGGACGTTGGACCCCCACATTCCTGAGACATCGTTAGTTCCCGCGCGAAGGATCCATCAACGGGACTCCCTGACGCTGGGCCCCTTCCCCCCCCCCCCCTTTTGGGGAATTCCAACCTGGAAGTCTCACTTGGAGCTGCAACTCTAAGGTCCTTCTGTACCTTGTATAGTATCTGACATCCCATTCTTCCAATTATAGTTTTATATGCTCAAGCTCTACATTGTTTATCTCTAAGTCAAACGCTTTCCCGAAGATGGTAGGGGGGTTGTTGTTAAAACGTTACACTTACAGATATTTTTTTTTTAGAGACTTTTACTTAGGCACAATATGCATTTTGAGGATGGTGGTGACATTGTTGTCGAAAGTTTATGCTAGTAAATTTTAATAAGGAAATTGTACTAAGTCACCCCCTACATGCTCCGTTCTCGTAGGTCTAAAATAGGGAACGCGACACATATTTCTGCAATATTTGTTGTACATAGTGGCTTTGCTGTAGCGAAATTCCCTCCTTGTCTTGTATGATCTTGATTCCCAAAAACATGCCTTTACATGTTACATCCTTTATTTCCAGGTGATGTCTCAATTTATTGATGAATCTGTTTGAGGTATCTTCAGAATCTGAGACAGTGATAAAGTCATCAACATATATCTTTACAGGTCTAGGTACCAGTTCCCATACTTGATGCGAGTACATGTTCTGTATTTCCTCAAGCATTGCGTTCTCCCAATGTTTCTTGTCTTCGCATGCGATGGCTTCTTCATAGTCTTTCGGAATGGTTTCATTCGTAGTAGCCAGAACGTAGTCATCGAATCTTTTAGGTATTGTTCAAGTTCTTTGTGGTCTGTCTGATTCACTTGACTCTGTCTGTCTGTTGATCATGGTATCTGGTGCTGGCTCTTCAATATCAACATCTGATAGAACATGATTGTCCAGTTGTTCATCCTCCTGAATGAAGAAATATGTGTCAGTGTCCGTATTATTATCACTTTGTTTTTCTTCCGAGATGACATTATTGTTCTCTCTGAAATGAATGTCTGCGGTTTCAAGAATGACTCTCGCTGTGATATCAAATACTCGATAAGCTCTTCTGCATCTTGAATAGCCTACAAATATTCCTCTCTTAGATTTAGCTTCTAGTTTGTGTCTTTGATGATTCTCGAGTTTATAGAAGACTTCACAACCAAATCTCATGATGTGAGAGACGGATGGCTTTTTACCTTTCCATTTTTCCATAGGGGTAGTGTCTGGGTCATTAGTTGTGGGAGTTAGATTGTACAGATATGCAGCTGTATTCACAGCTTCTGCCCAGAAGTGTAGGGGTAATTGGGAGTCTGCCAGAAGTGTTCGGCCTTTGTCTAATAGTGTTCTGTTAGCTCTTTCAACTCTCCCATTGCTTCTTGGGGTGTACGGTGTAGTTAGTTCATGTTTAATTCCTCTGGATTCTATGAAGGTTTCAAGGTTTTTATTGATAAATTCTGTTCCGTTATCTGTTCTAAGTCGTTTTAGTTTTGAGTTTAGCTCGTTTTCTCTCTTTACAATAAACTTCTTCAAAACTTCTGCTGCTGAGAGTTTATCTTTGAGAAATTCTACAAATATTCTCCTAGAGAATCCATCTACGATGGTCAAGAAATATTTACTTCCGCCCAAGGAGTTTATTCTCATTGGACCACAGAGATCGACATAAATGGCTTCAAAGGGGTAGCTTTCCTGATTGCCATCTGTGTGAACATAGGGTACTTTGGTCATTTTTCCCAATGAGCAAGCATCACATTGATCAAGGGTACCATTTATAGAGTTCAAGCCTTTTAGAAGATTGTTCTTCAAAATCAGGTCTAGTTTGTTGTTACTAGGATGTCCTAACCTTCTGTGCCATGCAGTCCTAGAATTGTCCTTTGAAATCAAGCAATGTTCGTTTGGGACATGAGTTGCTTCAGATAAACGTGATAGGTTCAATGTGTACATGTTACCATCAAAGTTTCCTGTTCCTATTAGCTTGTCATCAGAAGAGTATATGTATGCTCCTTCAGAGTTCAAAAGAACAGAGTTCCCTCTTCTTACTACGCTTGGAATGGACATTAGATTTCCTTTCAGGTGTGGTACATGGAGGACATTATGCAGGGTTACAGCGTTGTTAAGTTTGTCCTTACCTTGTACAGTAGCTTGGATTAATCCCGATGAGGTAGATTCGATGTGCCTCCCTTCTTCTGCCACTTGTATGCTTCTTCTCTCCTCCGTCTTGTGCTCGATCCAATCACCATGGAAAGTCATGTGGCTTGTGCACGCAGAATCAATTATCCACACGTCCTGAGTCGTCGGGCGTTCCTCCCTTGTGCTTGCATGTAGTGCGTATTCTGAAGTGGAGTTTCTTCGTTGGGATGGTTCCTCCGTTCGTTCTTGGATTGCTGACCTGGCTGTGTCTTTGTTTTGTTTTGGTCCTTTATGGTAGTTCCTTGTACTGGCCATGTTATTTCTGTTTGTTGTATTATTTTGATTTCCTTTGTTGTCAGGGTTGAACCAACAGTCTTTCTTGAAATGTCCTTTTCTTTTGCAAATGAAGCATGATTTTTCTTTGAATTGGTTGCCTGATGATCTGAAAGCATTTTCAGGATTTTTGCTTCTGTCCTGTCTTTTCTTCTCGAAATCCAGTAGAGTTTGTCTCAAGTCTGGTAAGGAGATTTCTCTGTTTATTGACAGTGCTGCTGCGATCGTGTCAAAGTTAGGTGTGAGTCCTTCAACAATGTATCGTACAAGTTCTCTTTCTGTTACAGTCTTTCCTAGCTGGGTGATCTCTTGTGCCAGTTTCTGTGCTCGTACAATATATATGTTGACATTTTCATTTGGGTTCAATTTTAGTCTGGCTAGATCCAACATTAGGTCTATCCTTTTATTTTCTAGAGATCCTTCAAACCTTTTCTTTATGTCGTACCAAATTCTTTTGGCTCTTTTATCGCCTCGAAAGATGATTGTTAAGTCATCCGAAAGTGACAATATTATTAGGCTGTATGCTTCCCGATTCTTTTTCTTCCAAATATCATATTCTAGTTTATTTTTTGTAAAGTCTGGCTCGTCATTAACAATTACGTCCTCGAAGAGATCTTTTGAATCTAGAATTGCTTCCATTTTCATGGACCACGTGGTATAGTTGTTTTCTGTTAACTGTTCGATTTTTGCTAAGTTATGTGTATCCATTTTTATTCAACTTTTTCTTTCTAAATTGGCGGTTAGTCCAATTATTTAATTTCTTTTTGATTTAAATGGATCAATTGGCGGTTAGTCCAATTCGCGCGCCCAAACCACGCTGTACTACCAAATTGATATAGGCTTAGCAAAAATACGGTTATTCTTTTTGAGGATTTCTGTTTGTTTTTGTACTCACGTATGTTGTAGTTACGAGGACATCCCTTTAGATAAAAACAAATATATATTTATTTAAGGAACGACTTGTTCCATTACATATATTGTTAAGACAAGTTAGCGGTAAACAATAACAGCAAGTTTGAAGGTAGAAGTTGGAAGTTACGTCATCGTAGTGACGTCAGCATCTATGATGATTAAAGTCAAAGTTTGCGTAACAATGTTAAATAGTTACTTTCCTTATTTTTATCATAATTTTCCATATATTTATTATTTGCTTTCACATATCTTTTCGATACTTGATTAATTCCACCTCTTATTCCCTTTTCGATCATTAATATCATATCATAATCCTTAATTATTTCTAATTTCACTTTTGTATGTTTTAACATCGCGTCCCATGATAAACCAGGTGCCGTAAAATAATAGCGCAAGGATCTAATTTATAAATCTTCATACAAATATTTCTAAAATTTTCAAATATATCAGCAAGTAAAAGTGTATCTATTTTAACATATAAATCGTGAAATTCACCTAAATTTTTAATATTAAATTCTTTCCAAAGAGTTTTTACAAACTCATATTCTTTATCATCAATTTCAGAATTATTTAATCTATTATAGAACGTTTCTTTAGGGGGAATCGTTTCTTCTTTAAATTTATCAAATGAATCTATATAATCATAGCAATATGGAAGTTTTCTAGTAATCAAAGATATCTTATCTTTAGGGAAATTATGTTCCAAGTTGCGGGAAATGTTTGAGTGTTTTACTTAAATTATCCAATGAAGATGACAAGAAACTGAATGAATCTAAAAATCTCATGTCATATTTGATCGGTTTTAAGACATCATTTTTATCTTTATATTCACCAACAGTAATTTTAGATGAGAAAGAAATATAATTTTGTTCAGTTTTTGATATTACTTTTAAATCACCCCCTCTATCTGCTAAAGCCTTAATGAATAGATGAGCATCATATTTTTGAAGATTATGAAAGAAAATAGGCACAAATTTTGGTATTCGATAATTTACATTACATTTATCATGTGCTGCTCCATTAAATTTTCCTATGAGATAACAATGATCTCTCACTTTAATATCTCCTTTTTTAAATTCTTTTTCACAAATATGGCAAACTTTTGTAGTTTTATAATTTTGTCTATCTTCATTTGACAACTTCATACTATGATAATTTTTCGCTTAATAAATTTATAAATATTTTTAGTTTCTTCAATCATTTTATCAACAAATACTTTATCAGCATCTTCTCCTCTATAGCTGACAGGTTTGAATTTATTTTCTCCATAAGTTTTATAATAATTAAATCCAGAAGGTTTATGTTTTTGATACTCGTTTGTATAACTATTTTCAGGATTTGATATGCATGATTCAACTTTTGGTAGAATAGATTCAAAATCTGCATAAATTGCAAAAGGGATTTTCATTTTTCTTTGATAATTTTTAAATTCAACATATTTCTCATCTGGAAATTCAGCTCTTAAAGCTTCATTACAATAAAAAGAATGTTTTTCCAACAAATCTTTCCTTCCGAAATAATTTAAACATCTTCTACAATAATATTTTTTTTCTTTATGCTTAGAATCTTGACTATATAATAATCGACCTAGATCCCTAATTAAACAATAATGATCGTTCTTTTCATTTTTAATGTATAACAGATCACTATTGTTTTCACTCTTATTTTTTGAGATAAGTGTTGGATAACTGAATGCTACGACAGCTAGCGCCACACTGGGCCTATCATCATCACAACTGTTTGTTTACCTTCTTCTCTATACTTCAATAACTGTTCGCTACCATAACTTTGTCTTTTCTTGCTAAATGGATAATAAAGATTATTATCATATAATCCTCAACGTCCTCATGCCTTCCTACAAGCTGTAAGTACCTAAATCTTACAACAATTAGATTATGAGACTGAATATTGCATGAAATTCAACTAACGAGTTAAGACAAAGAAAAAAGGCTTAGCAAAAATGGCGTCACTCCCGAGCCACGATGTAACCCTAAATAAGCTCGACGGCTATAACTACTCACTATGGTCTTTCAAAATTGAAATGCTCTTGCAAAAGGAAGATCTTTGGGAATTTGTCACCGAAAATATTCCAGATGAACCTAAAATCGAATGGAAAAAGAAAGACTCAAAAGCTAGAGCTATCATTAATCTAAGCATCGCCGACTCACAAATAGTGCATGTCAAAAACCTACTAACAGCCAAAGCTACCTGGGACACTCTTAAAAATATCTATGAAAGAAAAACACTCTCAGGAAAAATTTATTTGCTAAGGAAACTATACAGCTTAAAACTCGAAGAAGACAAAGACATGCAACAGCATATCACTACCATGATGGAACTTGTTGACAAACTGCGAACCATTGGCGAAACACTAAAGGACTCTCACATCACGGCTATACTGCTTTGCTCGCTTCCAAAGAGCTACTCCAATCTCATCACGATGTTGGAATCAAGGCCTGATGACGAGCTAACGCTTGAATTTACCAAGAACAAACTCCTTGATGAACACACACGCAGAGTAGAAAGCTCGAAAGACGAAAGCACCGCATCAAAAGCCTTAAAAAGCCTCCACGGAGCTTCAAGCCAAAGAAGAGAAAAAGAGAAGAAATTCTGTTCTTTCTGCCACAAACCAAACCACTCCAAAGAAGAATGTTGGCACTATCAAAAGCGAAACAACAGCAACAAAGAGTACAAATATGAAAACTTCAGAAGAGGAAACGTACCAAAGTACACAAATCAGTCGAGTGTCACCCAAGAACAATCAACAAATCAGAGAACAACAAAAGGACCTAACCCAAAAGCTCTCAATTGCACTCAACGAGAAGCAAGTGTACACAACTGGTTCGTCGACTCTGGAGCCACATCTCATATGGCGTACGATGAAAGCTTCTTCACTGAACTTAACAGAGAACAAACACAAAATGTTGTGGTTGCTAATGGCAATAAGCTGCAGGTCAAAGGGATAGGACAAGGAGAAATCAAAGTCATCACACCCCAAGGAAAGACTGACACCTTACTTCTCACAAAAGTTCTCTACATCCCGGAACTAACAGACAACCTTCTGTCAGTG
Source organism: Cordylochernes scorpioides (assembly GCA_030710605.1). NCBI lineage: Eukaryota > Metazoa > Arthropoda > Arachnida > Pseudoscorpiones > Chernetidae > Cordylochernes > Cordylochernes scorpioides. The sequence continues at coordinate 52,666,190 of CP092882.1, forward strand.
AGTGCGGCCACCTCCAACGGATGTAAAGTAACGTTCAACAGAGATTGGTGTACCATCGAAAGAGACAACACAGCCCTCGCGAACGGTATACTTGACAATGGAATGTACCGACTCCACCTGGATGACAACCCCCAAACTCGCACATTCAAAGCAAATGTTGCAAAACAAAACCACTGCAAGAACAAAAATTGCCTCATGCTCTGGCACGACAGACTAGGACACAGAAATATAGAATCAATTAAGAAGATTCGAAATGAGAACCTAGCAAGAGGACTAAGTCTAAATAACTGTTCGCACAGCACAGACTGCATTCAATGCATTCAAGGAAAACTCACCGAAACCCCATTTCCAAAGAAGACAGAGTACAGAGCAACTGAAACGCTTCAACTTGTCCACAGTGATATCTGCGGTCCATTACCAACTAACTCTCTCAGCGGTAAGAGATACTTCATCACCTTCACTGATGACTACAGCAGATACACGAAGACCTACCTCCTGAAAGGAAAAGACGAAGTCTATGAAAAAATAAAAGACTACGTCATCTCAGCACACACGGAATTTGGAAAAAATATCCAAACCATACGGACAGACAACGGTCGTGAGTACGTAAACCGACAAGTCGAAGATTTCCTGAACCAAAGCGGAATCAAACATCAGCTAACAGTCCCCTACTCACCAGCCCAGAACGGAGTAGCAGAAAGGAAAAATCGATCACTAATGGAGATGACAAGATGCATGCTGTTTGACTCAGGACTCCCACAATCTCTATGGGCGGAAGCGGTTACCACAGCTAATTACCTACACAACCGAATACCCTCGAAAGCTACAGACAAGACTCCATTTGAACTATGGACCAACAGGAAGCCCAGTCTGAAGCATCTAAAAAGATTCGGATGTAAAGCCTTCGCCTATATTCCCAAGATAAAAAGAAACAAGTTGGATAGCAAAGTTATCGAAGGGATCTTTCTTGGATACGATGATCGAAGCAAAGGATACAGAATCCTGCACGATACAGACAACATCACAATCAGCAGATCCGTAAAATTTATAGAAAAAGAAAATGGGTTTCACCACGCTTCCACAAAAACAACTTCACCACAAGTACTAAGTACAGATCTAACTTCCTCCAATCATATTGGAAATGCAGAGAAAGTCAGGAACCAGGAACACAACCCGAAAACCTTGAGGACTCAGAAACCGAGGATTACATTCAACCCGGTACAAGCACAGGAACACAAGTGGTCACACAAAGAAGATCCACGAGACCAACAAAGGGAATACCTCCCATAAGAAATGACTACATGCTGTACAAAACTGAAGCTCAAGACATTCAGACACCCACCAACTACTCGGAAGTCCTACAATTACCAAAAATAGAAAGAGAAAAATGGCTACAAGCAATGAACGAAGAACTAAATTCTCTTGAGAAGAACAATGTATGGGAACTAACGCCTCTACCTAAGGGCAAAAAGATCATAGGATGTAAATGGACCTATAAACAAAAACTCAATTCCAAAGGAGAAATAGAGCGGTACAAAGCCAGACTCGTAGCAAAAGGGTTCAATCAGAAATTTGGCCGAGACTACGAAGAAACCTTTGCACCAATTGTGAAGCATTCTACAATTAGAGCCTTCCTAGCTGCATCAGTCTACAAAGGGATGAAAGTGAACCACCTCGATGTCAAGACAGCGTTCCTACACGGCGACCTAGATAAAGAACTCTACATGGAACTCCCAGAAGGACTCCATACAAAACAAACAAACAAAGTCTGCAAACTAAAGAAGGCAATTTACGGTCTAAAACAAGCTGGAAGATCTTGGAACACAAAAATTGCAAGCACTCTAATTAAAAATAACTTCAAACAGAGCATTGTAGACCCATGCCTATTCACCAAGAATGAAGAAAACCATTCCATCTACTTGATTCTATATGTGGATGACATGCTCCTTGCAAGCGATTCCGAAATAATCATCCAAAACACTGTAAAAACTCTCGAAAAAGAATTCGAAATAAAGAACCTTGGAGACCCCACTCAATTCATTGGTATAGGAATCTCCAGGAACAGAGAAGGTGAACTCCTACTGAGCCAAAAGAGTAAAATCCAAGAATTAGTTGAAAGGTACAATCTCCAAGAAGCGAAACCTACTTTCACTCCCATGGAAAGCGGATATCCCGGTATATCTGATGAAAAACTTCTACCAAACAACGTCCAATACCAACAACTGATAGGCTCACTATTGTACCTAAGCGTAGTATCCAGACCAGATATCGCAGCTCCAGTCTGCATACTTAGCAGCAGAAACCAGAATCCTAGAAATTGTGACTGGAATGCAGCAAAAAGAATCGTAAGATATCTAAAAACTACTAAAGAACTCGAGCTACGCATATCTAACCAAAAACCTCCCACACTGGAAGCATACAGTGATGCCACATGGGCAAGCGACAACACCGACAGAAAATCACTAAGCGGAAACTTGTTCCTACTGGGATCAAACCCCATCTCATGGATGACTGGGAAACAAGGTTGCGTATCTCTCTCATCCACCGAAGCGGAACTAATCTCCGCAGCTGAAGCCTCACAAGAACTGTTATGGCTTCTCGACTTGCTAAAGGATCTCGAACTGGAACAGAAAGCTCCAATCTACTTCCACCAAGACAATCAATCATGTCTCAAGATATGTTCATCCGAAAAAGTGTCTTCTAGAACCAAGCACATCGCAACCAAGATCCATCACCTGAAGGATCTTCAGAAGAAGACAGTGATAAAAATGGTCTACTGCCCCACTGGCGACATGAAGGCGGACATTCTGACCAAGCCGCTACCAAGGCCGACATTTGAGAAGTTACGCTACAACCTCGTGATGTCTCCACATTCATGCCGGGGATTTGTTGGATAACTGAATGCTACGACAGCTAGCGCCACACTGGACCTATCATCATCACAACTGTTTGTTTACCTTCTTCTCTATACTTCAATAACTGTTCGCTACCATAACTTTGTCTTTTCTTGCTAAATGGATAATAAAGATTATTATCATATAATCCTCAACGTCCTCATGCCTTCCTACAAGCTGTAAGTACCTAAATCTTACAACAATAAGTAATGGATAAATTTTAAATTTATTATCATAACTAAACACATTGATGCTTAAGTTATGTTTCTTTTCAAATTTTCCAATGTTTTCTAATTTCATTGGATATTCATTATCTCCAAATTGATTTTCATATTTTTTGTATTTAGATACTCTTTGAGGATCTTTTTCGATAGGATGTAAAGCAGCTAAAATGCTCCATAGAAAGCATTTATTATCATCATTTTTTATATTAATCACAGCTTTCTTATCTTTTATTTCTTTAGGTAAATCAATATAACTTGATCCTTTTAAAGCTTTATATTTATTAATATAGAGGTCACAATAAATAATTTATTTTAACATCCAACCTGATCCTCTATCAGGATTTAAAGATATTTCACCTTCAATTTCTTCCTTATTTTCAGAAAGAACCGAATTTATATTTTCAGAAATCATGATAGATTTCATTTTTGATTGAGGATATAAATTCATTTGTTCAGAATAATCCTCAATACTTTTTTCTATTTTACATTTTAAAACTTGTTTAATTTTAATTGATCTGTGTTTATATAATTTTTCTGAAACTAAACTTTTAAAGATTGGGTTACAATAATTTAAAAATAAGGAAATATCTTTAAATTTCTTATTATCTATTCTGACAGTTATTAATCTATTCTTGTGAGCCGTTTCAATAATTCTATAAGGTTTTTCTTTTTTAAACAAACGTTTCAAATTAACCTCAATTTTTATTTTAGGTTTCTCCTTTTTAGGTTTAAATTTATTTTTATCATATTTCAGATCAAAAGAATCAAATACCTTTTTATATTTTTTTCTTCGAATAGGATATTTGATAAATCGTTTTTCTTTCTTTTCTAGATACTCAACCAAGAGATCAACAAGTTCTTTCTTTTTGATTTTCTTAGGTTGAACAAGTTTTAATTCTTTCACTTTCTGTCTAAGAACATTGTAAGACAGAGAGGAAATGAAGTCTTCCATTTATTAGGAAAAAATTTTATGAACATTTTAAAATTATTTTATAAATAGCTAGCCATTAATACTTATAGCACTCCATTGAAAGGAATCTTTTCCATCATATATTTTGGTTCCAGATAGATTTAAACATTCAAACCCATTTCTATCTACACTTAATACATTTACAATGAAAGGGGCTCCATTATTACAAATAGGTTGAGTTGTTATTGGGTAGGTAAAATGTGCATTTTGACAACTGTACTTCTGTCCTTTTTTTCACATTAAAATTGATAAAAACAAAGGTATTTTGATTAAAACTAAAGGTATTTTAAAATAAAAAGATAGAAATAACAAAAAATGGAAAAATAAAACATGCGAAAATAAAAATAGAATAATTGAGTTCTTTTTTGATTAAATATTTAACCATTCCTTATAATCATATTTAAGTTCTTTCATTATTTTTATAAATTTTTCCCTGAATTTCACATCATAATATAGTTTTTTAATGAATCTTGTTGTAAGATTTAGGTACTTACAGCTTGTATGAAGGCATGAGGACGTTGATGATTATATGATAATAATCTTTATTATCCATTTAGCAAGAAAAGACAAAGTTATGGTAGCGAACAGTTATTGAAGTATAGAGAAGAAGGTAAACAAACAGTTGTGATGATGATAGGTCCAGTGTGGCGCTAGCTGTCGTAGCATTCAGTTATCCAACAAATCCCCGGCATGAATGTGGAGACATCACGAGGTTGTAGCGTAACTTCTCAAATGTCGGCCTTGGTAGCGGCTTGGTCAGAATGTCCGCCTTCATGTCGCCAGTTGGGCAGTAGATCATTTTTATCACTGTCTTCTTCTGAAGATCCTTCAGGTGATGGATCTTGGTTGCGATGTGCTTGGTTCTAGAAGACACTTTTTCGGATGAACATATCTTGAGACATGATTGATTGTCTTGGTGGAAGTAGATTGGAGCTTTCTGTTCCAGTTCGAGATCCTTTAGCAAGTCGAGAAGCCATAACAGTTCTTGTGAGGCTTCAGCTGCGGAGATTAGTTCCGCTTCGGTGGATGAGAGAGATACGCAACCTTGTTTCCCAGTCATCCATGAGATGGGGTTTGATCCCAGTAGGAACAAGTTTCCGCTTAGTGATTTTCTGTCGGTGTTGTCGCTTGCCCATGTGGCATCACTGTATGCTTCCAGTGTGGGAGGTTTTTGGTTAGATATGCGTAGCTCGAGTTCTTTAGTAGTTTTTAGATATCTTACGATTCTTTTTGCTGCATTCCAGTCACAATTTCTAGGATTCTGGTTTCTGCTGCTAAGTATGCAGACTGGAGCTGCGATATCTGGTCTGGATACTACGCTTAGGTACAATAGTGAGCCTATCAGTTGTTGGTATTGGACGTTGTTTGGTAGAAGTTTTTCATCAGATATACCGGGATATCCGCTTTCCATGGGAGTGAAAGTAGGTTTCGCTTCTTGGAGATTGTACCTTTCAACTAATTCTTGGATTTTATTCTTTTGGCTCAGAAGGAGTTCACCTTCTCTGTTCCTTGAGATTTCTATACCAATGAATTGAGTGGGGTCTCCAAGGTTCTTTATTTCGAATTCTTTTTCGAGAGTTTTTACAGTGTTTTGGATGATTATTTCGGAATCGCTTGCAAGGAGCATGTCATCCACATATAGAATCAAGTAGATGGAATGGTTTTCTTCATCCTTGGTGAATAGGCATGGGTCTACAAAGCTCTGTTTGAAGTTATTTTTAATTAGAGTGCTTGCAATTTTTGTGTTCCAAGATCTTCCAGCTTGTTTTAGACCGTAAATTGCCTTCTTTAGTTTGCAGACTTCGTTTGTGTGTTTTGTATGGAGTACTTCTGGGAGTTCCATGTAGAGTTCTTTATCTAGGTCGCCGTGTAGGAACGCTGTCTTGACATCGAGGTGGATCACTTTCATCCCTTTGTAGACTGATGCAGCTAGGAAGGCTCTAATTGTAGAATGCTTCACAATTGGTGCAAAGGTTTCTTCGTAGTCTCGGCCAAATTTCTGATTGAACCCTTTTGCTACGAGTCTGGCTTTGTACCGCTCTATTTCTCCTTTGGAATTGAGTTTTTGTTTATAGGTCCATTTACATCCTATGATCTTTTTGCCCTTAGGTAGAGGCGTTAGTTCCCATACATTGTTCTTCTCAAGAGAATTTAGTTCTTCGTTCATTGCTTGTAGCCATTTTTCTCTTTCTATTTTTGGTAATTGTAGGACTTCCGAGTAGTTGGTGGGTGTCTGAATGTCTTGAGCTTCAGTTTTGTACAGCATGTAGTCATTTCTTATGGGAGGTATTCCCTTTGTTGGTCTCGTGGATCTTCTTTGTGTGACCACTTGTGTTCCTGTGCTTGTACCGGGTTGAAGGTAATCCTCGGTTTCTGAGTCCTCAAGGTTTTCGGATTGTGTTCCTGGTTCCTGACTTTCCTCTGCATTACCAATATGATTGGAGGAAGTTAGATCTGTACTTAGTACTTGTGGTGAAGTTGTTTTGTGGAAGCGTGGTGAAACCCATTTTCTTTTTCTATAAATTTTACGGATCTGCTGATTGTGATGTTGTCTGTATCGTGCAGGATTCTGTATCCTTTGCTTCGATCATCGTATCCAAGAAAGATCCCTTCGATAACTTTGCTATCCAACTTGTTTCTTTTTATCTTGGGAATATAGGCGAAGGCTTTACATCCGAATCTTTTTAGATGCTTCAGACTGGGCTTCCTGTTGGTCCATAGTTCAAAAGGAGTCTTGTCTGTAGCTTTCGAGGGTATTCGGTTGTGTAGGTAATTAGCTGTGGTAACCGCTTCCGCCCATAGAGATTGTGGGAGTCCTGAGTCAAACAGCATGCATCTTGTCATCTCCATTAGTGATCGATTTTTCCTTTCGGCTACTCCGTTCTGGGCTGGTGAGTAGGGGACTGTTAGCTGATGTTTGATTCCGCTTTGGTTCAGGAAATCTTCGACTTGTCGGTTTACGTACTCACGACCGTTGTCTGTCCGTATGGTTTGGATATTTTTTCCAAATTCCGTGTGTGCTGAGATGACGTAGTCTTTTATTTTTTCATAAACTTCGTCTTTTCCTTTCAGGAGGTAGATCTTCGTGTATCTGCTGTAGTCATCAGTGAAGGTGATGAAGTATCTCTTACCGCTGAGAGAGTTAGTTGGTAATGGACCGCAGACATCACTGTGGACAAGTTGAAGCGTTTCAGTTGCTCTGTACTCTGTCTTCTTTGGAAATGGGGTTTCGGTGAGTTTTCCTTGAATGCACTGAACGCAGTCTGTGCTGTGCGAACAGTTATTTAGACTTAGTCCTCTTGCTAGGTTCTCATTTCGAATCTTCTTAATTGATTCTATATTTCTGTGTCCTAGTCTGTCGTGCCAGAGCATGAGGCAATTTTTGTTCTTGCAGTGGTTTTGTTTTGCTACATTTGCTTTGAATCTGCGAGTTTGGAGGTTGTCATCCAGGTGAAGTCGGTATATTCCATTGTCAAGTATACCGTTCGCGAGGGCTGTGTTGTCTCTTTCGATGGTACACCAATCTCTGTTGAACGTCACTTTACATCCGTTGGAGGTGGCCGCACTCACTGACAGAAGGTTGTCTGTTAGTTCCGGGATGTAGAGAACTTTTGTGAGATGTAAGGTGTCAGTCTTTCCTTGGGGTGTGATGACTTTGATTTCTCCTTGTCCTATCCCTTTGACCTGCAGCTTATTGCCATTAGCAACCACAACATTTTGTGTTTGTTCTCTGTTAAGTTCAGTGAAGAAGCTTTCATCGTACGCCATATGAGATGTGGCTCCAGAGTCGATGAACCAGTTGTGTACACTTGCTTCTCGTTGAGTGCAATTGAGAGCTTTTGGGTTAGGTCCTTTTGTTGTTCTCTGATTTGTTGATTGTTCTTGGGTGACACTCGACTGATTTGTGTACTTTGGTACGTTTCCTCTTCTGAAGTTTTCATATTTGTACTCTTTGTTGCTGTTGTTTCGCTTTTGATAGTGCCAACATTCTTCTTTGGAGTGGTTTGGTTTGTGGCAGAAAGAACAGAATTTCTTCTCTTTTTCTCTTCTTTGGCTTGAAGCTCCGTGGAGGCTTTTTAAGGCTTTTGATGCGGTGCTTTCGTCTTTCGAGCTTTCTACTCTGCGTGTGTGTTCATCAAGGAGTTTGTTCTTGGTAAATTCAAGCGTTAGCTCGTCATCAGGCCTTGATTCCAACATCGTGATGAGATTGGAGTAGCTCTTTGGAAGCGAGCAAAGCAGTATAGCCGTGATGTGAGAGTCCCTTAGTGTTTCGCCAATGGTTCGCAGTTTGTCAATTAGTTCCATCATGGTAGTGATGTGCTGTTGCATGTCTTTGTCTTCTTCGAGTTTTAAGCTGTATAGCTTCCTTAGCAAATAAATTTTTCCTGAGAGTGTTTTTCTTTCATAGATATTTTTAAGAGTGTCCCAGGTAGCTTTGGCTGTTAGTAGGTTTTTAACGTGCACTATTTGTGAGTCGGCGATGCTTAGATTAATGATAGCTCTAGCTTTTGAGTCTTTCTTTTTCCATTCGATTTTAGGTTCATCTGGAATATTTTCGGTGACAACTTCCCAAAGATCTTCCTTTTGCAAGAGCATTTCAATTTTGAAAGACCATAGTGAGTAGTTATAGCCGTCGAGGTTATTTAGGGTTACATCGTGGCTCGGGAGTGACGCCATTTTTGCTAAGCCTTTTTTCTTTGTCTTAACTCGTTAGTTGAATTTCATGCAATATTCAGTCTCATAATCTAATTGTTGTAAGATTTAGGTACTTACAGCTTGTATGAAGGCATGAGGACGTTGATGATTATATGATAATAATCTTTATTATCCATTTAGCAAGAAAAGACAAAGTTATGGTAGCGAACAGTTATTGAAGTATAGAGAAGAAGGTAAACAAACAGTTGTGATGATGATAGGTCCAGTGTGGCGCTAGCTGTCGTAGCATTCAGTTATCCAACAAATCTTAAGGTTCCTTTCATATTAAAATAATCACATTTTACACAATAAAGTTCAACTTCTTCATCTACATCTTCAACTTCAAATAGATCATACTTTTTACAGCGGTTACACACAGAACATTTGTTATTACATTTTAAACAATAATCTTCGTCTTCTAATACTACTCTTCTACATTTAAAACATTTATTCATTTATATAGAAACATTTTCTTCTACACATATCTAATTTGAACAAGATGAAACACAACTATTATATTGGATTCTACTTGGACGATATGTAAAGGGATTATTGAAAACCACAGTTGCATAATTTGATGAACCAGTTAATATTCTAGCTTGTTTATTCCCCATTTATTAATATTGAAACTTTATGCATTCTTTCTAGGTGAGATTTTAAATAATATTTATGAACTTCTTTATTACATATATCACAATTAATTCGTTTTTCCATAAGATATTTATTCATACAATTCTTACAAATATTTCCATGTGAAAATTCATTTTCATCTTTAACTTCCTCACATTTCGAACACTGTTTTTGATTATTCTTTAATTCATTTTTCGGAATTCTATCTTTATGAGCACAAGGTCTACAGACATCCGCTATTTTATTATTGAACTGATATAGTCTTTTTACTTTTTGACATTCACTACAAGTATTAAATTTCTCAGGATATTTGATTTTACTATTGCAAGGACCGCAATATTCTGTTTCCTTTATCAGCATTTTAGGAAGCTGACAAGATTTACAAACCTTCATTTATATAGATAATAAATTTAATAAATGAATGGATGAATATTGTGAATTACATGATGAATATATTTGTGAATGCGAATGGAAATCTGTTCCTAGACCTAAACCTAGGACTCCAAACAGAATACGATATTTCAAAAATATTATTTATTCTTTAAAAATAGGGGAATGTGGTAAAATTCAATATATGTTTCATCATTTTTGCATCTATATAGAAAGAAAGAAAACAATAAATTATATATATTTTACAAAGAAAATATGTGAATATTATAAAATACCTAATAATATAAAAATAAAAGTAAAAAAGAAAAAAGAAATAATATGGAATAACTTTATAAAATATTATTTTGAAAAATTAGAAAATCGACGTTTTTACACATCCAGAGGAATTGTTGAATGCGATCCATTAAATGATCCAACTTCTAATATTGCTTATTGTGAAGAAATCTGGAGAAACAGATATTTATAAAAATATTTTCTAATAAATGATATTCTCAACTTTAGAAGAATTGAATATTCCTTTTGATATCACAGATACAAAATCATTTTATGATAACGAAAAAAGATTATATGTTAATACAACTATTAATATTAAAGACAATGGAAGATTTGGCGAATTTAAAGAAATTGTTTCTGATTTTGAGGGATTTACTGGTTCAGATTTTGAAATACCTACATTTAATTATTCGATATTTTTCGAGTCAGATGATATTAGTAGGATGTATACTTTTTTATTCTAAAAATCTTCTCGCTTATTTCATAATGAAAAAAAAGATAAACAATCAAAAATAATTAAGTTTTTTACAAAAAGCATACTTCTTTTCCTCCATTTATTTAAAAATTGTAGCTAAAGGAAATGACGTAAAAAGCGGCAGAGTCAAGTGACAGGAAATGACGTAAAAAGCGGCAGAGTCTGGCCACTCCATCGTTGGAAGTGTTTTGTAAGTACGATGGAGGATTATAATTCATTTTTAACAGACATTTTTAAAAATTGCGATCATTGTTCTCTTCTTTTTGAACATTATAAAAAAGACATTTTGTTAAATCCAAAAAAAATAAGAAAATTTTATAATCAATTAAAAAAGAAATCGAACAAAAAACACGATTTGGAATCTTTAATGAAAGAGTTAAAAATTATGTATGAAAAATACCATACTTCTATTGATATAGTTCAATTTAACGATAATGATGAAAAAGAATCTTTGATTATATCACTTAAAAATCTCACTTCAACCAATAATATTTCTGCAAAATTTGCTTTAGAAACGGGATATTTTTTGAACAAAAATTTTATAAATTTCAGATTAGAAAATTTAGGAAGTGGTAGAAAATGGAATGAATATTTAAAGACTCTTTTGGAAAAGGAAAATTTAACTTTAAGTCCAAGAGAAGATAGAAGATTGAGAAAGTTTTACAAAGATTTCAGTCCTTATCCAAAACTTCTTAAAACAGGATTAACATATAATTATTTAATGACAAAATCAAAAAAAATATTTGAAGGTTTTGATTTATATCCTAATGAACGATCCTTTTTTAAATAAAGAAACCATCTCAACCCTACCAAGACAAGCTAAGAAAAGGAAGTTTGCCGCCTATCAGACTTCCTGTTGCAGCACTTCCTTTTTCTACTACCTTGTTTTATTAAATCTAATTTTAATAAATAATTTCTTCTTTCTTTGACGATATTATTCCTCTAAATAATGTTTATTATACTGATTCAGAAGAATCTGATCATTTTTGTAATGACCATGATATAATCCAGATTCATTAATAAATATAGTTTTTTGGTTGATTTTTAGTATCTGAAATATATACAATATCTTCTTTGTTTACATTTGTTAAGCAATATATCCAGTAGAATGTATTATATCAATAGATTTTGTAAACTATACGAGCATCATGATAAAGTTCGATATATGTTAGTTTAATACTCTCATAAAGTTTTTTTTTATTCTGGAAGAAAATAAATCTCAGCAAAATTTGAAACAACTTCTTTTTCATCTAACCATGCATGAATACTAAGTGTCGATCCTTCTTCAATTTCTATATCAATACCATCTCTTTTCATTAAATTTTCTTTTCGTTCAATTTCATAAGTCTTACCTGTACCGTCTGCTTTGTTTATTGCCAGTACATATTTGATTGGATATTTTTCACAAAATGAATTAAAAGATCTTATTTTTCCCTTAGATAGAAAAGGAAATATACGAGCCTTCTGACAATATAATTGTTGTAAAAAATCTTGACGCCCTACAATTTCTAAAGGTTTGTTTTGAGTATTTATAAATGTTAAAACCTGAGGGAAATGACTATCTACATAATCTTATGTAGCAGCATTCTTTCCTTCTGTAGGATCCTTTAAATTTCCTATTCTTTTATTTTTAGCATTAAAAACTAATGATCCTTCTAATATATTTTCTTTATTTATCATTAATCCATAATTTGTTTTAATTAATATATTATTTGGATTTGGATCTATAGAATTAATTTGCTTATCTACATAGTGTTTTGTAGCTACATTTTGAGAATGTTTAGGATCCTTAACACTAGTTAATCTCTTATTATTAAAATCAACCCAATCACTTTGTGAGGTTATAATTTCTTCCACATATAATCCATCATCGTTTCTTTTTAAACTATTGTTGGGTGCAGATGAAATTTTAGTTTGATTATCAACATATTTTTTGGTAGAAACATCATTATCATGAATAGGTAATGATACATTAGATATAATTCTATTATTTGCGTCGTATATATCATTTTTGCGATTTAATGATTTTTCTAGCATTTCTATTCTATTAGCTAATATATTTTGATTTATCTCTTTAATTTCATTTTTTACTTTTTCATCTAATTCATTAACAAATGATTCAATGATATGATCATTATTATCAACATAAGTTTTGGTTACAGCATCATTATTTTCATTTGGATTCTCAACATTAGTTAATCTTTTATTTTCAATATCAAAATTACCATCTGATGTTAGACTGAATCCTATTCCTGGAGGACCTCTTTTTCCTTTCTGAATATCATTTCTTTGAAAGCCAAATTTATCTCTTCCCATTTATATTATCCAAAATTCCTTCTAAACATTAAGCTTGTGTCTTTTGTTTTCTGATCAATTAAAAAGAAATCATATGGTCCTCCATTAACTGCATTTCTAAATTTTTCTAAAAATTCTTTCTTTTCTAACATCATACCATGATTTTGATAAATAGCCTTAACTTCTCTCAAATTATGAATACTGAAAAATATAAAGTAATTACACTGTTCTCTAATAACTTTAGGAACAGGAAAATAGCTCTGAGACAGATAGATAATAGAAGCATTTTTCTTTCTTCCTCTGATAAATAAATCTTTGATTTTGCTATGATCTTTTTCAGTTAGGAAATCATCAAATACTATCAAATTCTGAAATTCAGAATCTAACTCATCAACATCAATAATGTCTTCTTTATCAGAACTAAACGTTGCAACAATTATATCTTCTTTATATTTCTTTTTTAGATCATTATGAACACCGTCGAAGTATTCTATCAGTTCTTCATAAGCATCTTCTGATAAATCTTTTGCATACAAATATAGCTTATGAAAAGTTAAATATTTCTTAATTAGATTTGATAAGACCTCTGTTTTACCACAATCTGTACGACCACAAATTAGAAGTCTGAAAGGCCATTGAGGAGCTAAGACATTTTTATTAATATATGCTTTTCTGTTTCGGTTTCTCGAAGCAGTTATTTCCATTTATATAATTCCAGATATCTGAAATAAAGTCAGATATCTGATATAAAGTCAGATATCTGGAATTATATAAATGAGAGATCTGAAAAAACTGAAGTCAGATATTGAATCAATTATTAGGAACAGAAATATTATTAAACAGAAAGTTGATGAACATGAACTGGGTGAGCATTTTAAAGAACTTCAGATACAGGAGTTTCATAAACCAGTTATTCAAGAACTGAAGAAACAAGATGAACAAAAAGAACATCTGAAGGCTTTAAAAGACGCGATTGAAGAATTTCCTTCAACATTATTACCCGCAATTACTAGTCCACCAAAAATATTGGTTGAAACTCGTACTCAAACACCAAAAGGAAAGAAAAAACTTTTCATAGATTTGTAAGGTTCGAGAGCATTTCATAAAAATTTTTTTTTTTTTTTTAGTATAATGGAAGAAGAAAGTCATTGTTAAAAACAATGATGATTTTATACTTTTACTATTTCCAGATCTCTACATGTCCATATATTAGGGCGCCAGTGGCTGCTGAAAAGCAGACCACAAATTTATTCATCTATGGCACATGTAGAGACCTAAAGCTGTGCCGGCTAGCAATTATATGTTAAAAGGGGAAATTAACCAATCAATATTTTGGCCAAACATATTTTATTTATTCTAATAAAATAAATTTTCAATGTACTACACAAGCAGATATATATATATAAGATTTCATGAAAAAGGATAATAAAAAAAAAAAACTATATAAGTTTAAAATTGGGAGGAGTTTAATATACATATAAATGTAAACACACACAAAAAAAAAACTATTATGCCATTATCCCCAGAATATCCCCACCTACCTTCAGCCACCCATGTCCACCATTCGAAAAAAGGGGCTGGCAAGGCCGCAGCTAGCGGCCTTCGCCCTCCGCAACTCCAAGTCTTTTTTTTTTCTCAAAAAAAAGATCAAATTTTTTGTTTAAAAAAAATGTCAATATCAAAAAATGTCAATCCCCAAGAATGTCAATATCAATCCCCCGCTTCCTTGTCCCAGTGTTGCTGAACTCACCCCCCCAAGCTATCATCGCCTTTCTCTCTATGAAAATAAAAAAATTAAAAAGGCATCTTAAAAAAAATGATAAAAATAAATTAAATATAAAATTATTAAAGAAATATTCACAAAAAATAAAATAAAAATACGAAAATATTGAATTAAAAAAAAACAATTAATATTGTAGGATCTGGGCATCTTGGGGTCAGCTTGGGAAAGGTTCAGGGCTCGTGGTGGAGTCAGTTCAAGCACCATAGGTCGGTGGCTTGACTACAGGGAAGGGGTGTCTGGGTCCATCTTGGACTGGCTTGTGGTCAAGTCGGCCACCATCGGACATGTGGCTCGACCAACAGGAAGGGGTATCTGAGTCATTCTCAGGCTAGCTTGGTGTTGGTGGGGCCAGGTCATCCACCATAGGTCAGGTGTCTTGACCACCAGGAAGGGGTGTCTGAGTCCATCTTGGACTATCCTGGTGTTGGTGGGGCCAGGTCATCCACCACAGGTCAGGTGACTTGATCACCAGGGAGGGGTGTCTGAGTCCATCTTGGACTATCCTGGTGTTGGTGGGGCCAGGTCATCCACCACAGGTCAGGTGACTTGACCACCAGGAAGGGGATCTCGGTCTCTGGCTCGGTGCTGCCAAGGCTAAAGGTGGCTTCAGGCTCCATCTCAACACCTCGCAATCACCAGAGGTTGGTAACTTAAATGGACAAAGGTGGGATATGGTTAGGTTAGGTGGGGTTCTGGGTTACTTTGGCATATTATGGTCACGAGGTGTCCCAACAATCCTCCCTGCCAAAAAATTAATTTTACAAAATAAAAAGGAAAATTAATTTCCAACACCGAGTGAGGAAACTTAATAAAATAAAAAAAATTACATAAAAGAAAATATTTACTACAAAAAATAGTATATCTATACTCAAATATTAATTAATCACTCAAATCCACCCTGGGTGCTAAGGTGAAGTGATGAATGCACATTAAAAAAAAAAAACTCAAAAATTCTAAAATCATAAATCTACAAATTTAAAAAATATTATGGTATACACGTATGCAAATGCAATTCATTTTCTTTTTCAAATAATAACAATTATCCAATATATGCATTTTTCATAATGTAACAGCCAAAAAAAAAAAAAAATCCTAAAATACATAAAGGTATCAGGGGGAAAAGACAAATTTCAAATCTAATGCGCTTCTTTCTACTAATATTTAATAGGGTAATTCAAATCAGTAATTTAAAACACTTTGATCCCACACACAACTCATTCTGTTAAAAACCAATTGAATCTTTGATTAAAAATTGAACTGAAACCTTTTACATGGTTAGACTAGTTGTCTACCTAAATTATTCGGTACATTGACCTCGCATGGCCATACATAACTGAAAACATCCTTTGTTAAAAAAAAATCTTGCTTCACAAAATATTAAACCAAACCTATAGCTTAACCTTAAGGTATATATACCTCCTCTTTTTTTTTTTTTTAATGACCTTAAAACACACAAAAATTACCCTACTTTTTTATAATAAAGCTTAAAAAAAAAATTCTTTCGAACCGGTATTCAAGGTTCAAGACCAAATCTATAATCACAAACTGACACTCAGGTACTTGTTAGTTTACATGGGATTATACCATTTGTCCTCTAGCTGCCCAAAGCTAGAGCTTCTCACACCTTCGGGGCTTTCAGGCGGAGGACAAAGACCTTCACATGGTCTCAACGCAACTGCTGCTCCCAGAGCAGTCAGAAGAAAAGGAATCATGGGACTCTCTCCCTTGACATCCAGTGTGTGCTCCGTTTACCTTGCCTCTGGGGTGTGTACAGTTCAGCTACCTCCCCCTTCCAAGAAATTCATATTACTTTCGTCTACTAATATACTCTCTATTCATTGACCTGAATCCTATAAATCTACATCTTATGGGTTTGAATTTTTATCAATCTGAAATTTTGGTTCTTTTACAAATTCCTTCAGAATTCTACTCCCTGTATAACTGCTCTTAATCCTACTGTCCTCAATACAACACTTCTAAAACTTTGACTCACTGGCTCGTTCTGGCGTCTCGTTCGCGGTTCTTATAGTTAACTAATACTTTAAAGTCTTATCCTAACATGGAACGAGTTGAAACTCGTTGAAGGTCCTATTAATTACTTATTCTGCCTCTCGAATCGGTCTTATGCTTGAATTCATTCCAACAAAACGTATGGCAGGGCGAATCCTTTATTAGAAGAAACTTCCGCTAGCTATGGGGGATCAAACTGGTACCAAAAAAAAATTCAATAGACGGAAACACTTCGTCTAGAATAACTGGGCAATCTCTGCCTACTTGCCAATCTTACAGGACCTCCCGTCTGGAACACCCTCGCTCCAGCCACGCTAAAAACGTCGAAACTACGGTGTCAGATCGGTTACCCAAGGTCGCGCCGTTATACCCCAGGCTATACGGCATGGCTAAAACAAATCCCCCATCCTGCATAAAATTCAATCTATACCTCTTCGTTTCCTCTAATGAGGAGAAGTTTTGTGGGTTTCCTGGTCTGATCATAACCTCCCACAACCTTCCAGTCTGAGAATCAAGATATGATCATTATCTACGACTCTTAAAATTCAAGTTGATATAATGAAATAGAGTAACTGATTACCCTAATAAAAGAAATCAATATTTGCACTCCTCTAAAAGGAGACCTAACAAAGTGGAGCGAATATTTTCCTAACAATAGAGTTTTTACAGTCCTGTGAGGCTTCTCGGTCCTAACAAAATTCGAAATAAAAAATAAAATAAAATAAAAATCGATCCTATTGAAATCCTTAACCCTATTCTAATGTATCTTTGGATTAACAGTATGTTAGACTTTAACTTTGTGGTCGCATTCATTGATCATTACATTCACTCTCTCATTCACGATCGCATTCAAACTAGAGTTAGACTCTATCATAAAAACCAAAATACTATAATATCATTATTAATAGGCCTTAACAATAATGAAAATCTTCCAGGACAAAATGTGAAATCAAATAAAATAATAAAATTAAAACAAATTGGGAACTAAAGCCCTAGGTTACTCAAAAGAAATGCCTCTGTACAAGCTCTATATATACTAATACTTTATACTCAATAAATGATTGTTAACAATAATTGTTAACAATTCTAAATAATCTGGAAGCTAACCTATCTTTAAAAAATGTAATTTCAAAACTGCCCTTGCCTTGACACTAAGCGACTATTCACGACAATTCTATGAAGACACACACAGAATATAAGGGCGATTAAAGAACCATTAAACGTGACACCTCATAAAAGCGGATTGAGTCACTCCCCTAGCCACCGTGGGTGAAGTCACTTTCTTCTTACTTCCTCGTGCGTCTGTCCCCTTTGCAGTAGTCCGACCTCAACACTCTATTGAAAGATGGATTTATAGGGTTTATGATTCACTACCCAACTCTAACATTCTCAAGTGCTTTCCAAGGATCAACTACAGTCTGGGTCTACTTAACTTCTACCCCTGGCTTAGGGTCCCTATACTTCACAACTTTACTCTGAGAGATTGACCTTTCATGTCCTCATTAGAAACCTATTTCAAAGCTACTACCTGAAGGCCAGGGATTATAGGGTTTCTGAATTACCCAACACAAGCCATAGGATGTCTATTAGGTTTGTTGTTTAAGACATAGCCCCCCTCTAAGTTGTGATTTCCTACACCTTCCTTCACCTATTACTCCTGATAATAACTAAAATTTCAGATTTACACTAAATAGTTAATTCACAATGGTATACATTATTCTCATTGGTCTTTGAAACTCGGGTTTTAACAAGAAATAGTTTGTATAGAAAAAAAAAATCCTATTGAAGTTTTACCTTGAAAAAAAAAGGGTTTAAAGAAAAAAAAAAGGTTGAAATCTCTAAGCTTCTCATTCTATTGAGATGATTCTCCGTACACACTCCAAAATCCTAGTTATGGTCCACCTCCATAAACTCACAAAAGAAAATAAACTTGTAATAATTACCACCAATTTGGTCATTCGGTACCCAAAATAGTAATCCATTATTAAAAAAAAATGTGCAAGGTTCATAAGAAAAATAGAAATCCTATCTTCAAACATTCATCTAATCCTATCTATTTAACCTAAAAAAAAATATTATCATTTACTGTAAAAGCTATCTAGAGGGTCTGTATCCCATCCGTCCTGTGTTTACAATAAGCGACAAAGAGAAAACAACAAAGAAAAAAAAAAGGAAAAATCCTCAAATTAGACCATATTATAAATCCTAGAATCCTATTAAAAAAAAAGCAACTACTACACTGACTATCCAACTAATTCAACATTGCTTCATAAAGATTGCTCACAGTGATGGATACCAAGAGAGCCTAAATCTCGCCTTTTAGGTGCTTCACTGTCCGAGACACAAAATCTTAACTCCTAGTTGAAGAAATGGATATCTCTTTAATCATAAAAGTAGGTCTTAAATCTATACTAAAATAAAAGTTTATAAAATTACTAAAAAAAAACAAAGGCTGAGTTTGAAAAAAAAAGGATGTACAAATGCTCTTACATTTTGATAAATTTACACAAACAAAAAATGTTCAAAAAATCTAGAAATTACCCTAAAAAAAATTAAGTATAAAAACCTTTTACTCTAAAATTAACTTGTTCATACCATGTAAATATCTCCTTCATACTATGAAAAGCTTCATCATGTAGGTCAGCATGTACCTCAAGGGCAGAGCATAGACATGCTAACACTTCTATAAAAGTAAAATCATTATTAACCAAAAAGAATGTCAAGAAATGTATTTTTTTTTCATACACTCATATGCAATATTCCTGAAATACCTTATTATAAGATAATAATAATTATAGCTTTTGTTATTTCAAACACTTGAAAAGAAAACATGCCTTTTTATTCAATAAATTTCCTTAGAAAATTGTTTCAACCAATAAAGATGAAAAAAAAAAAGGCATTTAGGCCTAAAAATAAATGAACTTCTAATTGGTTTAACTATGAACTGGTTTATAAATATAGGTAAACTTAATGAAATGTATTTCATGAATTAAATTATTAGATCTGAGTATATGTAACCATATATGTAATAGGAAAACCTCCCTGCCAATTTCTTACATAATGGTAAGTCATTTGAAATTGACATCTGTTATATGTTTATTATATATGACACTGTCATAGTTTCCATATTAAAGTAAATTAAAAATTATTAACATCATATTTTCTTCTAAGTAAATATATTTTAAAACATCTAAATGTTACAAACAGAAAAGAATTTAAATAAAATATTGTATATAATAAATGTATGAAACAGGTTTATTATTAGTGTATTTTCAATAATATTTGAAAATATAAACGTGTATTCTCTGTATAAAAGAAAGAAATGGTAATTAATTTTAATCAACTATTGTCTGACGTCAGTGTTTCCCATTTCTAGCGCCAAAATTATATTTGGTCCCAGCACATCTGGTGACTCCAGATGTTGTTTTTCTGCACCGAGTCCTAAATTTAAACTAAGCTGCCAATCATGGCTCGAATTTCGTCTAATATAATAATAAATGTTTATTAAAACATACAAATATTAAACTTACTCACCAAAACAAGTTTTAGAAGAAGCATTAGATTTGTTTACTTACTACAGAGTGGATATTGGATAATTTTTATCACTTTAAATAATTCAAAACACAAACTTGCTTGAAAAAAAAATTACAAGTTATATATATAAATATCTACCTAAAAATAATTATTCTGTGTACATTGAAAAATATTTTATTAGTCTAATTTCCCTGGGTATTGATTCTTAATTAATCTCAGGATCGCGTTCTACTTAGCCCTAATGGCGTTTCACTATGTATATAATTTAGAATATAATAGAAGAAAATTATATACATAATTCGAGCCCCACGTTGGGCGACATTGTAAAGTTCGAGAGCATTTCATAAAAATTTTTTTTTTTTTTTTTTTAGTATAATGGAAGAAGAAAGTCATTGTTAAAAACAATGATGATTTTATACTTTTACTATTTCCAGATCTCTACATGTCCATATATTAGGGCGCCAGTGGCTGCTGAAAAGCAGACCACAAATTTATTCATCTATGGCACATGTAGAGACCTAAAGCTGTGCCGGCTAGCAATTATATGTTAAAAGGGGAAATTAACCAATCAATATTTTGGCCAAACATATTTTATTTATTCTAATAAAATAAATTTTCAATGTACTACACAAGCAGATATATATATATAAGATTTCATGAAAAAGGATAATAAAAAAAAAACGATATAAG
This sequence comes from Cordylochernes scorpioides, assembly GCA_030710605.1. NCBI lineage: Eukaryota > Metazoa > Arthropoda > Arachnida > Pseudoscorpiones > Chernetidae > Cordylochernes > Cordylochernes scorpioides. Next base: position 52,687,053 of record CP092882.1, read on the forward strand.
TTTAAAATTGGGAGGAGTTTAATATACATATAAATGTAAACACACACAAAAAAAAAAACTATTATGCCATTATCCCCAGAATATCCCCACCTACCTTCAGCCACCCATGTCCACCATTCGAAAAAAGGGGCTGGCAAGGCCGCAGCTAGCGGCCTTCGCCCTCCGCAACTCCAAAGCTTTTTTTTTTTTCTCAAAAAAAAGATCAAATTTTTTGTTTAAAAAAAATGTCAATATCAAAAAATGTCAATCCCCAAGAATGTCAATATCAATCCCCCGCTTCCTTGTCCCAGTGTTGCTGAACTCACCCCCCCAAGCTATCATCGCCTTTCTCTCTATGAAAATAAAAAAATTAAAAAGGCATCTTAAAAAAAATGATAAAAATAAATTAAATATAAAATTATTAAAGAAATATTCACAAAAAATAAAATAAAAATACGAAAATATTGAATTAAAAAAAAACAATTAATATTGTAGGATCTGGGCATCTTGGGGTCAGCTTGGGAAAGGTTCAGGGCTCGTGGTGGAGTCAGGTCAAGCACCATAGGTCGGTGGCTTGACTACAGGGAAGGGGTGTCTGGGTCCATCTTGGACTGGCTTGTGGTCAAGTCGGCCACCATCGGACATGTGGCTCGACCAACAGGAAGGGGTATCTGAGTCATTCTCAGGCTAGCTTGGTGTTGGTGGGGCCAGGTCATCCACCATAGGTCAGGTGTCTTGACCACCAGGAAGGGGTGTCTGAGTCCATCTTGGACTATCCTGGTGTTGGTGGGGCCAGGTCATCCACCACAGGTCAGGTGACTTGATCACCAGGGAGGGGTGTCTGAGTCCATCTTGGACTATCCTGGTGTTGGTGGGGCCAGGTCATCCACCACAGGTCAGGTGACTTGACCACCAGGAAGGGGATCTCGGTCTCTGGCTCGGTGCTGCCAAGGCTAAAGGTGGCTTCAGGCTCCATCTCAACACCTCGCAATCACCAGAGGTTGGTAACTTAAATGGACAAAGGTGGGATATGGTTAGGTTAGGTGGGGTTCTGGGTTACTTTGGCATATTATGGTCACGAGGTGTCCCAACAATCCTCCCTGCCAAAAAATTAATTTTACAAAATAAAAAGGAAAATTAATTTCCAACACCGAGTGAGGAAACTTAATAAAATAAAAAAAATTACATAAAAGAAAATATTTACTACAAAAAATAGTATATCTATACTCAAATATTAATTAATCACTCAAATCCACCCTGGGTGCTAAGGTGAAGTGATGAATGCACATTAAAAAAAAAACTCAAAAATTCTAAAATCATAAATCTACAAATTTAAAAAATATTATGGTATACACGTATGCAAATGCAATTCATTTTCTTTTTCAAATAATAACAATTATCCAATATATGCATTTTTCATAATGTAACAGCCAAAAAAAAAAAAATCCTAAAATACATAAAGGTATCAGGGGGAAAAGACAAATTTCAAATCTAATGCGCTTCTTTCTACTAATATTTAATAGGGTAATTCAAATCAGTAATTTAAAACACTTTGATCCCACACACAACTCATTCTGTTAAAAACCAATTGAATCTTTGATTAAAAATTGAACTGAAACCTTTTACATGGTTAGACTAGTTGTCTACCTAAATTATTCGGTACATTGACCTCGCATGGCCATACATAACTGAAAACATCCTTTGTTAAAAAAAAATCTTGCTTCACAAAATATTAAACCAAACCTATAGCTTAACCTTAAGGTATATATACCTCCTCTTTTTTTTTTTTTTTAATGACCTTAAAACACACAAAAATTACCCTACTTTTTTATAATAAAGCTTAAAAAAAAAATTCTTTCGAACCGGTATTCAAGGTTCAAGACCAAATCTATAATCACAAACTGACACTCAGGTACTTGTTAGTTTACATGGGATTATACCATTTGTCCTCTAGCTGCCCAAAGCTAGAGCTTCTCACACCTTCGGGGCTTTCAGGCGGAGGACAAAGACCTTCACATGGTCTCAACGCAACTGCTGCTCCCAGAGCAGTCAGAAGAAAAGGAATCATGGGACTCTCTCCCTTGACATCCAGTGTGTGCTCCGTTTACCTTGCCTCTGGGGTGTGTACAGTTCAGCTACCTCCCCCTTCCAAGAAATTCATATTACTTTCGTCTACTAATATACTCTCTATTCATTGACCTGAATCCTATAAATCTACATCTTATGGGTTTGAATTTTTATCAATCTGAAATTTTGGTTCTTTTACAAATTCCTTCAGAATTCTACTCCCTGTATAACTGCTCTTAATCCTACTGTCCTCAATACAACACTTCTAAAACTTTGACTCACTGGCTCGTTCTGGCGTCTCGTTCGCGGTTCTTATAGTTAACTAATACTTTAAAGTCTTATCCTAACATGGAACGAGTTGAAACTCGTTGAAGGTCCTATTAATTACTTATTCTGCCTCTCGAATCGGTCTTATGCTTGAATTCATTCCAACAAAACGTATGGCAGGGCGAATCCTTTATTAGAAGAAACTTCCACTAGCTATGGGGGATCAAACTGGTACCAAAAAAAAATTCAATAGACGGAAACACTTCGTCTAGAATAACTGGGCAATCTCTGCCTACTTGCCAATCTTACAGGACCTCCCGTCTGGAACACCCTCGCTCCAGCCACGCTAAAAACGTCGAAACTACGGTGTCAGATCGGTTACCCAAGGTCGCGCCGTTATACCCCAGGCTATACGGCATGGCTAAAACAAATCCCCCATCCTGCATAAAATTCAATCTATACCTCTTCGTTTCCTCTAATGAGGAGAAGTTTTGTGGGTTTCCTGGTCTGATCATAACCTCCCACAACCTTCCAGTCTGAGAATCAAGATATGATCATTATCTACGACTCTTAAAATTCAAGTTGATATAATGAAATAGAGTAACTGATTACCCTAATAAAAGAAATCAATATTTGCACTCCTCTAAAAGGAGACCTAACAAAGTGGAGCGAATATTTTCCTAACAATAGAGTTTTTACAGTCCTGTGAGGCTTCTCGGTCCTAACAAAATTCGAAATAAAAAATAAAATAAAATAAAAATCGATCCTATTGAAATCCTTAACCCTATTCTAATGTATCTTTGGATTAACAGTATGTTAGACTTTAACTTTGTGGTCGCATTCATTGATCATTACATTCACTCTCTCATTCACGATCGCATTCAAACTAGAGTTAGACTCTATCATAAAAACCAAAATACTATAATATCATTATTAATAGGCCTTAACAATAATGAAAATCTTCCAGGACAAAATGTGAAATCAAATAAAATAATAAAATTAAAACAAATTGGGAACTAAAGCCCTAGGTTACTCAAAAGAAATGCCTCTGTACAAGCTCTATATATACTAATACTTTATACTCAATAAATGATTGTTAACAATAATTGTTAACAATTCTAAATAATCTGGAAGCTAACCTATCTTTAAAAAATGTAATTTCAAAACTGCCCTTGCCTTGACACTAAGCGACTATTCACGACAATTCTATGAAGACACACACAGAATATAAGGGCGATTAAAGAACCATTAAACGTGACACCTCATAAAAGCGGATTGAGTCACTCCCCTAGCCACCGTGGGTGAAGTCACTTTCTTCTTACTTCCTCGTGCGTCTGTCCCCTTTGCAGTAGTCCGACCTCAACACTCTATTGAAAGATGGATTTATAGGGTTTATGATTCACTACCCAACTCTAACATTCTCAAGTGCTTTCCAAGGATCAACTACAGTCTGGGTCTACTTAACTTCTACCCCTGGCTTAGGGTCCCTATACTTCACAACTTTACTCTGAGAGATTGACCTTTCATGTCCTCATTAGAAACCTATTTCAAAGCTACTACCTGAAGGCCAGGGATTATAGGGTTTCTGAATTACCCAACACAAGCCATAGGATGTCTATTAGGTTTGTTGTTTAAGACATAGCCCCCCTCTAAGTTGTGATTTCCTACACCTTCCTTCACCTATTACTCCTGATAATAACTAAAATTTCAGATTTACACTAAATAGTTAATTCACAATGGTATACATTATTCTCATTGGTCTTTGAAACTCGGGTTTTAACAAGAAATAGTTTGTATAGAAAAAAAAAATCCTATTGAAGTTTTACCTTGAAAAAAAAAGGGTTTAAAGAAAAAAAAAAGGTTGAAATCTCTAAGCTTCTCATTCTATTGAGATGATTCTCCGTACACACTCCAAAATCCTAGTTATGGTCCACCTCCATAAACTCACAAAAGAAAATAAACTTGTAATAATTACCACCAATTTGGTCATTCGGTACCCAAAATAGTAATCCATTATTAAAAAAAAATGTGCAAGGTTCATAAGAAAAATAGAAATCCTATCTTCAAACATTCATCTAATCCTATCTATTTAACCTAAAAAAAAATATTATCATTTACTGTAAAAGCTATCTAGAGGGTCTGTATCCCATCCGTCCTGTGTTTACAATAAGCGACAAAGAGAAAACAACAAAGAAAAAAAAAAGGAAAAATCCTCAAATTAGACCATATTATAAATCCTAGAATCCTATTAAAAAAAAAGCAACTACTACACTGACTATCCAACTAATTCAACATTGCTTCATAAAGATTGCTCACAGTGATGGATACCAAGAGAGCCTAAATCTCGCCTTTTAGGTGCTTCACTGTCCGAGACACAAAATCTTAACTCCTAGTTGAAGAAATGGATATCTCTTTAATCATAAAAGTAGGTCTTAAATCTATACTAAAATAAAAGTTTATAAAATTACTAAAAAAAAACAAAGGCTGAGTTTGAAAAAAAAGGATGTACAAATGCTCTTACATTTTGATAAATTTACACAAACAAAAAATGTTCAAAAAATCTAGAAATTACCCTAAAAAAAATTAAGTATAAAAACCTTTTACTCTAAAATTAACTTGTTCATACCATGTAAATATCTCCTTCATACTATGAAAAGCTTCATCATGTAGGTCAGCATGTACCTCAAGGGCAGAGCATAGACATGCTAACACTTCTATAAAAGTAAAATCATTATTAACCAAAAAGAATGTCAAGAAATGTATTTTTTTTCATACACTCATATGCAATATTCCTGAAATACCTTATTATAAGATAATAATAATTATAGCTTTTGTTATTTCAAACACTTGAAAAGAAAACATGCCTTTTTATTCAATAAATTTCCTTAGAAAATTGTTTCAACCAATAAAGATGAAAAAAAAAAAAGGCATTTAGGCCTAAAAATAAATGAACTTCTAATTGGTTTAACTATGAACTGGTTTATAAATATAGGTAAACTTAATGAAATGTATTTCATGAATTAAATTATTAGATCTGAGTATATGTAACCATATATGTAATAGGAAAACCTCCCTGCCAATTTCTTACATAATGGTAAGTCATTTGAAATTGACATCTGTTATATGTTTATTATATATGACACTGTCATAGTTTCCATATTAAAGTAAATTAAAAATTATTAACATCATATTTTCTTCTAAGTAAATATATTTTAAAACATCTAAATGTTACAAACAGAAAAGAATTTAAATAAAATATTGTATATAATAAATGTATGAAACAGGTTTATTATTAGTGTATTTTCAATAATATTTGAAAATATAAACGTGTATTCTCTGTATAAAAGAAAGAAATGGTAATTAATTTTAATCAACTATTGTCTGACGTCAGTGTTTCCCATTTCTAGCGCCAAAATTATATTTGGTCCCAGCACATCTGGTGACTCCAGATGTTGTTTTTCTGCACCGAGTCCTAAATTTAAACTAAGCTGCCAATCATGGCTCGAATTTCGTCTAATATAATAATAAATGTTTATTAAAACATACAAATATTAAACTTACTCACCAAAACAAGTTTTAGAAGAAGCATTAGATTTGTTTACTTACTACAGAGTGGATATTGGATAATTTTTATCACTTTAAATAATTCAAAACACAAACTTGCTTGAAAAAAAAATTACAAGTTATATATATAAATATCTACCTAAAAATAATTATTCTGTGTACATTGAAAAATATTTTATTAGTCTAATTTCCCTGGGTATTGATTCTTAATTAATCTCAGGATCGCGTTCTACTTAGCCCTAATGGCGTTTCACTATGTATATAATTTAGAATATAATAGAAGAAAATTATATACATAATTCGAGCCCCACGTTGGGCGACATTGTAAAGTTCGAGAGCATTTCATAAAAATTTTTTTTTTTTTTTTTTAGTATAATGGAAGAAGAAAGTCATTGTTAAAAACAATGATGATTTTATACTTTTACTATTTCCAGATCTCTACATGTCCATATATTAGGGCGCCAGTGGCTGCTGAAAAGCAGACCACAAATTTATTCATCTATGGCACATGTAGAGACCTAAAGCTGTGCCGGCTAGCAATTATATGTTAAAAGGGGAAATTAACCAATCAATATTTTGGCCAAACATATTTTATTTATTCTAATAAAATAAATTTTCAATGTACTACACAAGCAGATATATGTAATATGATGTAAAGTTGATGTTACACTGTAATATTTGATGTATTACACTGTTGTAGAATCCTGTCGACTTAACCGTTCTGTGGCAATATCGTTGCGGGGTTTCTTGTTGTTCGATTTGAATGGTGAGGATTGGTTGAAGCGCAGTCGTTGAGTGGTAAGTGAAGCATACAGTTAGGAATAATCAGGACACGTGATTGAGTTTGAAAATAAAGGCAACGGGTTGGAGGAAAGAAAGTTTGATAAGAGCTGAGCGATTTGACTTATTAATTAGCTGATCACATGGCGGTGATTGTACTTAGCTGTGGGATGAGCAGAAGGGGAGAGGTCTAGAGCCGATGTCACCTCCTTGGGAGCCAAAGCGTAACTGACAATTCTTGTCTTTCGATTTAACACCAAGCCTCAGTGTCTCTCTGATTGGTCGAGAGATGTCACATGATCTTGTCCTATTGGTTGACCTACTTAAGGTGCTATCTTCTGATAGGCCGGCGGTTTCCTTTGGTGAAAGATATGATCTGCTTTGATAGGAAGTGTCGAGTGCCATTTTGACTTTATTTACTTCCGTGTTATCAAATACGTCCTATCTTTGCCGGAAATGTTGGGCGTTAGCTTAATATTTATAACTTCTGGTCACCGAATACATCCTGTTTTTCCAGGAAGTGTCGAGTGCTTCTTGTCTAATATAACTTCTGCGGTCACTAGAGACGCCCGGTCTCTGCCCCTGCAATGTTGACACAGGGGTGCCAAAATAGTCGTGCCAGCTTTAGTCTTACTTCCTATATCTTTTGTTACTTTCTTTCCTCCAGTTACCTTGTTCTTTATTAAGTCTTTGAAAATCATACATGGTACATACATAGTGGGTCGGGGTTGCATTTAATTATATATACAAATTATGACAGATGCGCCCCCTACATGTGAAGAATTCAAGAAGGGGTTAGCCTGAGAGAATTCTGTAAAGTGAAAAATAATTTTGTGGGAAAATTAGTTGTGGGTATTGAGTCTATATACAAGCATTGGTGGCGATATAATAAGTAATATAGAATGGTGTTGATGATATAGGTTGAGTATAATTACTAGAAATCAAAAATTTTTTAATTGTAAGAAATCAATGAATGTTATGGTACATAGTGGGCAAAAAAAGAAAATGCGCCTAAACGAATTCTACTCGAGTTAAGAAATGAATTCGAGGGAGTTCTATTAAGGCTTTTGAAATCAAATAAAAATAATATAAAATAGTTGAATGAAATCAAAATTGAATGTGTTTGGTTGAATGGTGAGAAAAAAAAAAAGGAAAAATGCCTAACCATATTCTCGCTCGGGATTGGGAATGGAAACCGAGGGGATTTTATTAAGGCTTTTGAAATCAAATAAGAATAATATAAAAATAGTTGAATGAAATCAAAATTGAATGTGTTTGGTTGAAAAAGAAAAATATTTTGTTGCATGGTGACAAAGACAACTGCTTAGTTACTTTTTTGCTCGACTTTTGAGAAAAGAAATCGAGGAAATTTCATAAGGCGCTTTGAAATCAAAACAAAATAAAATAAGAGTAGTTGAATGAAATCAAAATTGAATGTGTTTGGTTGAATGGTGAGAAAAAAAAAAAGGAAAAATGCCTAACCATATTCTAGTTCGAAATTGGGAATGAAATCGAAGGAATTCTATTAGGGTTTTTGAGAAATCAAAAATAAAAAAAAATAAAAAGTTGGAAGAAATCAAAGTGAATGCTTGGTGCGTGGTGAGAAAAAAAAAGGAAAAATGCCTAATTATATTCTCGCTCGGGATTGGGAATGGAAACCGAGGGGATTTTATTAAGTCTTTTGAGAAATCAAAAATAAAAAAAAATAAAAGTTTTTTGAGCGAAATCAAAGTTGAGTGCTTGAGAAAAAAAAAAATGAAAAATAAAAGGTTTCAACAACAAAGGGTGATTTAATGTTTTTAGTTTAATCGAAAACCAGTGTTTTCGTTGATAATTGAATTGTGACAATATAAGTCAAGTGGTAAATAGAATGATAATTGATAAATAAAAATGATAATATAAACTAATTGGGAAAAAAAATGATAATTAATGATAAAAGGTGGTAATAAGTTGAATAAATTGATAAATTGATTAAATATTTAAATTTTAATTGAGAGAAAAATAATAAAAATGATTGATATGAAAAATAAGATGTATTGGTTGGAACCCTTTGGTATCTACATGCCCTGATCTAAATGTATTGATTGTTCCATTTTGCCCTATAAATGTTTTACTTGCTCAATTATGCCCTATAAATTTTTTGTCTCGTCTGTAGCGACACTTAGGTGAAAAACGTGATTCTAGCCCTCAAGTGCGTTTATGTTGTGTGTACAGGAGACATGGAAATCTATATAACCTTTATGTGTAATTTTTTGTCTTTGTGTGTGTTGTGAACCTTGTTTGATTTTCGAATGACAGTCGATTTGTAAAAGTCGATGCGCAGGTTTGAATTGGAATTCAAAATTGGTGGCATAGAGGAGAAATCTGTGCGGGGAGCGGTGACCTAAATTTGCGTGTTGGTAGAAGATGGGTCCGAAGTAATTGGAGATCGGAAACGAGGCGTGCGGGGGAGCGGTGACCTAATTTGGATGAGCGGGGCCCTGTAATGAGACGCTCGAAGCGGGACGTGTCGGGGACGCGAGGTCCAGTCTAAATTTATCCACCCCCTGTTTGCGTAATTGGAGTCAGGGCGACGTCTTGATTCTTCGCGGGAAGATATCTGCCTTGCTTCTATGTTTCCTGTCGGCCTAATTGTTTTTTATAATTGAATCTTTTACTTTCGGCATTGGTTGCGTTGCGTGTGTGATATGTTTGGTGTACGAAATTTTGTTTTGTTTGTGGTTTTTACTTGTTTGACGATGTCTTGTGTCATGTGTTATGGTCTGCCAATACATTGTGAAGAGATAAGTTGGTGTAAGTTCGACGTTATTTGTATTTTGAAAAGCCGGATGTTGTATCCATTTATTAAATCGAATGGTCGTTGTGACTTTAGAAAAAAAAAAAGTTATTCAGTGATATTAGAGTGGAATTGAGTGAAAAATGAGGCTTACGACGTGAACACGCTTTGAGTGAGAGACGTGTCACAGGCTTGGTGAAAGGCGTCTGTGGCCTGAAGTGAAAAGGTTTTGTGGGTGACCTGTGACACGAATCGAAAAAAAAAATTGTGAATGAAAAGGTGTCACGCGAAAACCTTGTTTGTACAAAATTTTACCTGTTCTCACTATGAACAACAAATTTATTAAAGTCATATATCGAAATTTCTATTGTTAGTGTATATGGTACCTTTTAAGGTGAACATTTTTTAGTGTTTTGGGTAGACGAGATGATTGTTACTAACGACGGTGCATGCGTTTGTTGGTGGTTGTCGTCTTTTGGCGCGAGTGTCGTGCTTGTTGGGCGGGTTGTGCGGGTTTGTTAGTGTGAAAACCGTCCTTTGGATGTATGTTGTCGCGAATGTCGTGATTGTTGTTAAATACGTTTGTGGGATTGTTGTGAGGTACATTTTTATGGCGTAGCGACGTATGGTCATGTGTGAATCTTGTGTGGTAAGTGGGTGAGCTGTGTCGGTGTACGGACACTTTTTTGGGCATTATTGGAATTGTAGGTTGAAGCCGTAGTGGCTTTATGTGTTGTGGGCATGAAAAGTTGCGTGGTGTGAGATTAGAATGGTGGTATGTAAATATTTGAGGTTTGGGCAATGAATGCAGGTAAGGGTTTCCATGTGTGAAAGCTTTGTGTGCTGTACGAGTCCTTTGGGACAGGTTTTGGTCTAGCCCGTGCTTGCATTCATTTGGTACATGTTTAGATACATTGTTAAAGGGGTAGGTAGGATTAGATAGAAGTTCAAAGTCAATTCCTTGACGGCATAGGGTGGGTGCCTACCTCAGTTCAACAGGTCTCCTTGGTGACGTCTTGGTTTGGAGTGGTTGGCTTGGCTCGGGACTGCTCGCACCGTCCGCGAAATTGAAGTGAAGTCCGGTACTGGAAGATCATTTTGGGATCGTTTGGGTTGTCCCGGATCGCGCGGATTGGTTTCGGGGACTGTGTACGGCATGGCGGTGGATGACTCCTCGGTGGTCGGTGTCTGGCCTTGGTGACACTCGCCTGGGGTTGGCGGGGGTTGTGTCCGTCGTCCTCCCCGGGGAATGGTGCTCCGGAATTCCGTCTCACTTTGTGGGGCGTTGACACGTCGGAGGGCCACGGTCATTTGCCATATGATGGCCGCTAGAAGGCGCCTGGTCGCCTCTCTTCTTGTTCGTTTCTTTTCCGCTGGTTTTGTCATTGCCTTTTGATTTGTTGGTGTCTGGGCTAATTTCCATCTTGATCCTGATTAAGCTCCATAATCTTTATCCTGTCGACTTAGTGTAATATGATGTAAAGTTGATGTTACACTGTAATATTTGATGTATTACACTGTTGTAGAATCCTGTCGACTTAACCGTTCTGTGGCAATATCGTTGCGGGGTTTCTTGTTGTTCGATTTGAATGGTGAGGATTGGTTGAAGCGCAGTCGTTGAGTGGTAAGTGAAGCATACAGTTAGGAATAATCAGGACACGTGATTGAGTTTGAAAATAAAGGCAACGGGTTGGAGGAAAGAAAGTTTGATAAGAGCTGAGCGATTTGACTTATTAATTAGCTGATCACATGGCGGTGATTGTACTTAGCTGTGGGATGAGCAGAAGGGGAGAGGTCTAGAGCCGATGTCACCTCCTTGGGAGCCAAAGCGTAACTGACAATTCTTGTCTTTCGATTTAACACCAAGCCTCAGTGTCTCTCTGATTGGTCGAGAGATGTCACATGATCTTGTCCTATTGGTTGACCTACTTAAGATGCTATCTTCTGATAGGCCGGCGGTTTCCTTTGGTGAAAGATATGATCTGCTTTGATAGGAAGTGTCGAGTGCCATTTTGACTTTATTTACTTCCGTGTTATCAAATACGTCCTATCTTTGCCGGAAATGTTGGGCGTTAGCTTAATATTTATAACTTCTGGTCACCGAATACATCCTGTTTTTCCAGGAAGTGTCGAGTGCTTCTTGTCTAATATAACTTCTGCGGTCACTAGAGACGCCCGGTCTCTGCCCCTGCAATGTTGACACAGGGGTGCCAAAATAGTCGTGCCAGCTTTAGTCTTACTTCCTATATCTTTTGTTACTTTCTTTCCTCCAGTTACCTTGTTCTTTATTAAGTCTTTGAAAATCATACATGGTACATACATAGTGGGTCGGGGTTGCATTTAATTATATATACAAATTATGACATATATATATATAAGATTTCATGAAAAAGGATAATAAAAAAAAACGATATAAGTTTAAAATTGGGAGGAGTTTAATATACATATAAATGTAAACACACACAAAAAAAAAAAACTATTATGCCATTATCCCCAGAATATCCCCACCTACCTTCAGCCACCCATGTCCACCATTCGAAAAAAGGGGCTGGCAAGGCCGCAGCTAGCGGCCTTCGCCCTCCGCAACTCCAAGTCTTTTTTTTTCTCAAAAAAAAGATCAAATTTTTTGTTTAAAAAAAATGTCAATATCAAAAAATGTCAATCCCCAAGAATGTCAATATCAATCCCCCGCTTCCTTGTCCCAGTGTTGCTGAACTCACCCCCCCCAAGCTATCATCGCCTTTCTCTCTATGAAAATAAAAAAATTAAAAAGGCATCTTAAAAAAAATGATAAAAATAAATTAAATATAAAATTATTAAAGAAATATTCACAAAAAATAAAATAAAAATACGAAAATATTGAATTAAAAAAAAACAATTAATATTGTAGGATCTGGGCATCTTGGGGTCAGCTTGGGAAAGGTTCAGGGCTCGTGGTGGAGTCAGGTCAAGCACCATAGGTCGGTGGCTTGACTACAGGGAAGGGGTGTCTGGGTCCATCTTGGACTGGCTTGTGGTCAAGTCGGCCACCATCGGACATGTGGCTCGACCAACAGGAAGGGGTATCTGAGTCATTCTCAGGCTAGCTTGGTGTTGGTGGGGCCAGGTCATCCACCATAGGTCAGGTGTCTTGACCACCAGGAAGGGGTGTCTGAGTCCATCTTGGACTATCCTGGTGTTGGTGGGGCCAGGTCATCCACCACAGGTCAGGTGACTTGATCACCAGGGAGGGGTGTCTGAGTCCATCTTGGACTATCCTGGTGTTGGTGGGGCCAGGTCATCCACCACAGGTCAGGTGACTTGACCACCAGGAAGGGGATCTCGGTCTCTGGCTCGGTGCTGCCAAGGCTAAAGGTGGCTTCAGGCTCCATCTCAACACCTCGCAATCACCAGAGGTTGGTAACTTAAATGGACAAAGGTGGGATATGGTTAGGTTAGGTGGGGTTCTGGGTTACTTTGGCATATTATGGTCACGAGGTGTCCCAACAGATTTAGAGGGTACTATAGATAATGAAGTTTTAAATGAACATGAATATCCAAAATTAAATGATTTATTTCAAAAAAAGGATGATGAAGAATATTTAAATAATTTAGTTGAAAAAGTTGGAAAGAAAATTAAAAGCTTTAGTAATTATAAACGAGCTAACCAACCTAAAGATATAAAAGAAAAATATGAACACACTACAATTTTACAAAATTATCAAAAAATAATTAAAAGTCTTTTGCAATTTGGTGACATTACTGAATATAAATTAGGAACCGGATTATATAAAAATATTGATGAATTGGTTGATAAATTAGAAATATTAATGGGTGAAATAGAAGCAGGAAATAATGCCAAGGAAGTAAAAAATGAAATAGCTGACATTGCTGATATTTTATTAAAAAGAGGTATATTAAATATGTCAAAACATAAGTTTATATATAATAAATATGTTATTAACAATTGAATCACGAGATTTTGAAAATTCTGCTCATTTTACTATTCATTTTGCTAATCCTCTGAGAATAAAACCCGGTGCTAAATTAGCAATGAAAAGTTGTACTTTATGGTATTCTTGGTATAACTTATGTAATGATTGTAATAATAATCGTTTTAAATATCATAATGGTAGTGACTGGATAAATGTTACAATTCCTAATGGAATGTATGATTTTATAGATTTCAATAATTTCTTTGAGGATAAAAAACTACCATTAAAATTAAAAGTTGATAGACCCAGATCAAGATCCATTCTTAAAACAGAGGTTAAAATAGACTTGCGAGAAGGTGGCTTTCATAAAATTTTAGGATTTAATTCAAAAATATATGATGCTGGAACTCATATAGCAGATAATCCAGCTGATATTACAAATAGTGTTGATAGAATATTAATTCATTGTGATAAGGTTCGTGAAAGTTATATTAATTCTCATCAAAGTGATGTGATTTTTAGTTTCTTTCCTGTTGAAGACACTGGTTCTTCAATTAATATTGAACCTATTAACCCCATATATCTAACCATTAATGATACAAATAACGAACAATTAATATATGATATTACAATGAGAATTACTGATCAAAGAGATCGTTTGATTGATCTTAATGGTGAACACGTTACTTATGTTCTTGAAATTAAATAAATGATTATCTACAATAAGAAAACGCAAAGAGGAGCAGGAATTGGAGACATCATCAAGAAAATTGGTGATTTCATTATTCCAAAAACTGAGGATAAAAAAGAGGTAGCTGAATTTGTTGAAAAGAAACTTGACAACTTAGCAAAGAAGACAGAAAATAAGAAAAAATATCTTTATGGATCATCCGTTAAAAAACAAAGAAATAGAATAGATAAGATTTTAAAGGGTAAAGGATTTAACATTATATAAATGGAGATAGAAGCTCAATATTGGAATGTTTTAGAACCTCATATTGAAGATAATTCAACCAAGAGCTTTGAATATAAAAAATATAAAGATTATGGCGATATTATTCAAAGGAACAAACCGAATGACAAATATGAAATTGTCATCAAAGATTTAAATATATTTTTGTTAATGTATAAGAGTTTTCTAAATGTTGTTTTGAAAATAGTAAAAAATGATGGTACAGATATTGATGAAAATGCTAATGTAAGTTTAGTTAATAATGGTTGGAACATATTTAGCTCAATAAGATATTGGATTGAGAATGAATTAATTGAAGAGGTTCCAAATTATGTTGGTTTATTAGGAACAGTTAAAAATCTACTTGAATATACACCCGAATACTCTAATAGATGTTATGATTGATCCGGCAACACTGCCGACTCGACTTGTAAACACTCTTAGATATATAACCATGTTATAATAAATAGATGTTAATAAATAAATACTTAGTTCAGTTGCATTCTGCGTGATCAAATAGACACAAGAACAACATAAACAACATGGTGGCAGCGGAAAAGTGAGTACTTTTTCAAATAAATATATAATTGAAAAATATTAGTGAAAAAAAGAAAACATGGACTTTGTTAGGCCTAGTGAACTCGCCTTGCACGGAAATGTAGTGGAAAATTGGCGAAGGTTCAAACAGCGATTAATGCTTTATCTTGAAGCAACAGAAAAAGCCACAAAGCCTGATAAACTGAAAGTTGCCATTTTATTAAATTTTATTGGCGAAGAAGCCTTGGAAGTTTTCAACACATTTCATTTAAAAGAAGATGAAGCAGAAAATTTCGATCTTGTAATAAACAAATTTGATGATTTTTGCGAGCCTAAAAAGAACGTCATTTTTGAAAGATTCAAATTTTTTTCAGCGACCCAGAAGGATGGTGAATCCATCGATAGTTTTATAACAGAACTAAAAGGATTATCTACATCATGTGAATTTGAATCCCAAAAGGATAGTTTAATAAGGGATCGCATTGTGTATGGAATACAAGACAAGGCTTTGCAGGAACGACTCTTAAGAGAGCCCAATTTAACTCTTCTAAAAGCCATTGAAATGTGCAAAACAGATGAAATAAGCAAGCAACAGATCAAGATCATGCAGAACAACCAGAACATTTGTCAAATAAGAAAATATGAAAAGAAACACAGTCCAAAACAAAAATAAAAAGGATTGGATAAAAAGGTGTGGAAAGTCCCACAGAGCAAAAAATTGTCCTGCATGGGGTAAAAGATGCTCCAAATGCAAAAAGATGAATCATTTTGCAGCTTTCTGTAAAAGTTCAGCTATCAGAAGTCTGAATGATGAAACAGAAGAAACTGTATGGTCAATACATGAAGCAAAAGTAGTCCATACTTTGGAATGGAAAAAATCCATCATAGTGAATGGAAAGGAAATATGTTTCAAGTTGGACTCTGGAGCAGAAGTAAATGTTTTGCCATACACATTCACCAGACAAATGAAAGGTTTGGAAATATTTCAGACTAACCGAAAGCTAACATCATATACAGGACATGAAATCAAGATAAAAGGAATTGCCACACTAAATTGCAAAACTAAAAATAAGACGGAAAGTCTAGAATTTTTCATTGCTGATGGATACTATCAGCCAATTTTAGGAATAGAAGCTATTGAAAAGCTTTCACTAATTAAGAAATGTGATGCTGTCCAAACAGAGCAAAACAATTCAGCAAAAGAAATTTTGAACAGGCACAAAAATATATTTGAAGGCATAGGAAGACTGCCAATTGAACACAAGATTAGACTAAAAGAAAATGCAACTCCAGTTATTGCTCCAAGCAGAAAAATTCCTTTTTCCATTAGAGAAAAAGTTAAAGCAGAATTGGAACGGATGGAAAAACTTGACATTATTGAAAAAGTTGAAGAACCAAGCGAATGGACACACCCTATTGTAGTGGTACAAAAACCTTCTGGGGATGTCAGAATTTGCATGGACCCCAGGGAACTAAACAAATATGTTCAAAGAGAGCGCTATATTCTGCCAACAGCTGAAACAATATTTTCTGAACTGAAAGGTGCTACAGTTTTCTCTGTATTTGATGCATCATCAGCTTTCTGGCAAGTCCCATTAGACAAAGAAAGCACCAACCTGTGCACCATTGCGACTCCCTTTGGATTGAACAGTGCATCAGAGGTATTCCAGCGATGCATAAACAATATTCTTTCAGGTCTCCAGGGAACTGCTTGCTATATGGATGACATCTTGATCTATGGAAGCACAATGGAAGAGCACAACCGAAACCTTGAAACAGTTCTTCGAAGGTTGGAAGAAAATAATGTCAAGCTCAATGCTAAGAAGCAGCAGATAGCTGTCGACAAAGTAAATTTCTTAGGCCATATAATCAGTCGAGATGGAATAGCCATTCAAGCTTCAAGAGCAGAGGCAATACAAAAGTTGAAAAGACCTGAGAACAAGACTGAAGTCCAAAGATTCTTAGGTATGGTAACGTACCTTGGCAAATTCATTCCTAATCTGTCTGACAAGACTGCACCTCTAAGGAAATTGATAGGCAACAAGAGTGAATGGAAATTTGGAGGCGAAGAAAATGATTGTTTTGAAAAACTCAAGAATATGGTTTCGAATGCTCCAATATTGACATTTTTTGACCCAACCAAGCCAATCACCATTTCATCTGATGCAAGCCAATATGGTATTGGTACAGTGCTCATGCAAGGGGGACAAGCAATTGAGTATGCGTCCTTCAGCCTGAATGCAACTCAAAGAAAATACGCACAGATAGAGAAAGAACTTTTGGCTATAGTCTTTGGATGTGAACGCTTCCAGTACTATATTTGGGGAAATGATGTTATTGTGGAAACTGACCACAAACCTCTCCTGAGTATTGTTAAGAAACCTTTAGAAAAGCTTTCCCCAAGACTGCAAAGAATGGTCTTACGTCTCATGAGATTTCAAATATCTTTGAAGTTTACACCAGGGAAAAACATGTTTGTAGCTGACCATCTGTCTAGAGATCCATTAAAAGATGAGGTGGACACAAGCTATTTAGAAGGTCAAACTGAATCAGTGCACATGTTGCTGGTTACCACAGATGAAAAAATAAAGAGACTACAAAAGGAAACTCATGGGGACCACACCTTGATACAACTAATAGAGTATGCGAAGAATGGATGGCCGAAATATAAAACTAAGGTCTGCGATGAAGCAAAACCCTACTGGCAATTTCAAGAAGAAATTCATGTTAGTGACGGAATTGTTTACAAAGGAAATTGCATCATGGTGCAATCGACTCTTCGAAAAGAAATCCTGCAGGTTGTTCATTCATCACACCAGGGCATAGCAGCTTCCAAAGAAAAAGCAAGATCAGCATTTTACTGGCCCGGCATGATAACACAAGTAGAAAATGAAGTGGAAAAGTGCAGAACATGTCAGGAATATTCAAGAAAGAATCCTGAGGAGTCAAGAATAGCTCATAAAATCCCTGAATTTCCATGGGAAAAAATTGCTGTAGATTTCATGGAGGTGAGTGGAACCAGTTCCATCTTGGTTGTCGATTACCACTCAAAGTTTGTTGAAATCCGGAAATTATCAAGCAAAAGAGAAACCGAAACCATCATGCAGTTGAAAACCATTTTCAGGACTCATGGAATTCCAAGAACTCTAGTTTCGGATAATGGACCCCCTTTTAACTCTACTGGATTCAAAAATTTTGCTCAGAAATATGAATTCAAACACCAAACCTCCAGTCCCAAATATCCAAGATCTAATGGACAAGTTGAGAGGACAATTCAAACCATCAAAGGACTGATAATTAAAGCTGTGAAGTCAGGAAGAGATCCCAATCTGGCTTTGATGGAGTTCAACAACACACCTAAGTATGACTTGCCATCTCCGACCCAAATGCTTATGGGAAGATCTGTGAGAACTCTTTCGACATACACCCGACAACAGTTGAAACCACTGTTTGACACAACAAAGAATTATCAAAAATTGAGAGACCATCAACAAAAGTATGCAGGAAGTCCAAAGAGAATTTTGAGACCTTTGGAAGTAGGAGACAACATCATGTTGCAGGAAAGGCATAGAAAATGGGTTCCGGCAACAGTGACCGCAAAGCATGAAACTCCACGCTCATATATGGTGAAAACACCAAGTGGTTCTGAATACCGCAGGAACAGGTCTCACCTTAGACCGAGAAAGTTCAGTGTAGAAGACTCTGCCCCAACAAGTCAAAGTCCAAGCATTCCTGGATCTCAAGCAGGGACAGCCATGGATGACAACATACAAGATCACGGAAGACCCACTTCTGAAAACAGAAGAGCATATGATCCAAGGGAGAACGTTGCCAAGAAAGGTGAAGAATCATCTACTTCTCCTAGTGTGCGAACCCGCAGTGGTAGAACAGTGAGAAAACCTTTGCGTTATAGAGACTAGGAGAACTGCAATCCTTTTTATTTTTGTTTAAAGGAAACATGTTATGATTGATCCGGCAACACTGCCGACTCGACTTGTAAACACTCTTAGATATATAACCATGTTATAATAAATAGATGTTAATAAATAAATACTTAGTTCAGTTGCATTCTGCGTGATCAAATAGACACAAGAACAACATAAACAACAATAGAGATGCTAGAAAAGAATTTTGGTATCCTGATACTGATGATGGTACAAATAAATCTACGTTATCCTATGATGGTGTTGTATCAAAATTATCTGATGTAGACACTGCTGCAAAAGTGAAAGAATTGATTGAAAATATTAAACCTAATGTGGAATTTAACAAAGGATATACAGAAAGGTGGATTAGAACTAAAGGAATTAAAGAAGTTAACTTACAATTGGATTTATCGAGAATATTAGGATCATTTAGAAATATGACAAAGGTTAGACGAGGAGTAGAACACAAAATTGAATTAGTAAGAAATTATGATTCAAATATGTTGTTAGTTGGTGATAATGGAAACTATAAAGTCATTATTAAAAAGCTTGAATGGTATGTTCCAAAAGTTGAACCAACAATACCACTAATTGCTAAATTGGAAATGCTTTTTGCCTCAAATCAAAATATAAAAAATGTGTTTGAAGTCTGTGATGTTCGACGATCTGAAGAAAGAGAATTGAAAGATGGAGATTGGAGAACAGCTACTCTTCAACATAGACCAACTATGGTATTTGTGCTGTTTCAAAAACATGAAAAATTAGATAATTATAAACAAAATAATATGGTCTTCGATCACATGAATGTAGAAAGTGTGCAATTGGATGTGAATGGAAATCTGTGTCCATTACTACCAATTGAATCTGATTTTAGAGACAAGCAACAGAGTTATATAGAATTGTATAATTATTTCAGAGAAGCTTGTTATAGATATAAAGATTCAGAAGCTACAATCGTTACTTATGAAGATTTTATGAGATTGTATCCAATTTGGTGCTTTGATATATCTAGAGGAGAAAAAATATTTGATGGAAAGGAAACTGTAGATATTGTGATCAAATATAAGATGAGAGATGCAAATCCGGGAAAATATTATATATTTGCTATTATAGCATCAAATAGATTTGTAACCACAAACTTTATAGATGGAAGAAGTTTAGTAACTAAATAAATGGTTAATTTAACAGATTGTCAATGTCAGAAAATAAGATCATCCTTTAAAAATAAAACAGGCTGTGGTCTTCGACTTGCCGGAAGACTTATAAATTTAACATATCCTATGTTAAAGGAAATACGAGATGATTATTCAATAGGTAAAGGTGTGTATTTGCCTGGAAGAAAATATGGTGGATTTTTACCTTTTTTAGCTCCTTTTCTACCCCTTATAGGTAAAGCATTATTATCTGGTTTAGTTTCTGGAGCTACGGCATATGGAACCAAAAAAGCTTTAGGTGGTGGGAGTAAAAAAAAAGGGAAAGGAATATATCTTCCTGGACGAAGATAATGTTAAGTAATTATGATTTAGAAAAAATGTTGAAGAATGAAAAAGGATTCAGTGGTGTTTATTGTAAAGATCAATTACCAAAACAAATTAAAAACTTTGAAAATGGAATTATAAATTTAGATAATTCAGAAGGAAATGGAACTCATTGGGTTTGTTATTACAATAGTCCAAAATTTAAATTTATAGAATATTTTGATTCTTTTGGTATTGCTCCTGCTGAAGAAATTAAAAAATTTCTTAAAACTTCAAAAAAGAAAATTCTTTATAATACTTCACAAATTCAAGATATTGATTCAACAAAATGTGGATATTATTGCATGCAATATATCAAAGAAATAAATAAAGGAATTGAACCATATGAAGTTATATACAGTAATAAATGGTCGGTTGGAAAAAAGATCAATTATTAGGAGGCGATCTTGTAGGATATTTACAAGATAAATTTAATCCGCCTGAAATGCATCTTCCAGGATATAATTATTGTGGACCTTTTACAAAATTGAGTAAAAGATTGGCTAGAGGAGATAAAGGTAAAAATCGAGTAGATGAGGCATGTAAAAAACATGATATTGCATATTCACAAACTAAGGATACTAAAGAGAGACATGTTGCAGATCAAATACTTTTAGATGAAATTAATTCAATTCAAAATCCAACTTTTGGAGAAAGAGCAGCTAGATTTGTTATAAATCCCATTATTAAAACTAAGAAGAGATTTGGATTAGGAATTTCTAAAATGATTTGGTGTTTGAAATGTAAAAAGAAGACTAAAACTTCAAATGAGAAAGAAAGTAAAGATAGGAAAGGCAGAAAAAGAAAAGAAGGAATATGTGTTAATTGCGGATCAAAAAAGTTTCAATATATATAAATGGAAGCCTATCTTGAAAAACGAATTTATGTTTACAGGAAGAGTTGTAATTTTTTCAGCAAAATAAACATTGGACTTTTAATTTCTAGAGGAGTTTTATCTTCGAGTGGATTAGCTGCATTTGCATTTGTTCCATTAGCTGCCTTGAGTTTGAGTGTTTTTGTTGTTGATATAATTGATAATCAAATGAAACTAAACGAAAGAAAAGAGGAATATAAAATGGCTATGAAATTCTATAAGGGATTATTGAACAGTTTTAAAATTAATAATGATGAACAAGAAATATATAAGAAAGTAGAAGAATTCATTAAAACTTTACAATTTTTACCAAGAGAGAAATATATGAAAGCAGCAAAGCTTAATGGTTATCAATGGATATAAATGTATTGTCTTAAGTGTGAAAAGGACACTGAAAATCAGAATGAAGAAGAATATGGAAGGTTGATGATGAAAGCACCTGATGAAAAAAGTCTTGAAGAAATTTACTACAATCCAGAAACAGGATACACTGGCATCAATGATCTCATTAGAAAATCAGGAAAATCTCAAAAAGAAGTAAGAGAATTTCTTCATAAACAAGATGTTTATACGCGACATAAGCCTATTATTAGAAAATTTGAAAGAAGGAGAGTTTACGTATCTGGAATCGATGATCAATGGCAAGCTGATTTAGTAGATATGCAAAGGAATAAGGATAAGGGATATGAATACATTCTTACAGTAATTGATATTTTTAGTAAATATGCTTGGACAATTCCAATTAAATATAAAACTGGAAATGAAATTGTAGAAGCATTCTCATTAATATTTAAAGAGCGCCTTCCTGATAAGATACAAACCGATAAGGGGAGAGAGTTTATTAATAAAAATGTTCAAAATCTTTTCAAAAAATATAAAATCAAGTTTATTACAACGGAGAGTGAAATGAAAGCTCAAGTAGTTGAGAGATTCAATGGAACCTTAAGAGGTAGAATGGAGAAATATTTCAAAGCAAATAAAACAAAAAAATGGTTTAATGTTTTAGGGTTGTTAATTAAAAATTATAATTCATCTTATCATAGATCGATAAAAATGACGCCAATAGAAGCATGTAAGAAAGAAAATGAGAGTAAAGTTTATAGGAATCTGTTTGGGAAAACTGGTTTAAAAATATATGAACAAAAATTTAAAGTTGGTGATAAAGTTAGAATCTATGCTTATAAAGGAAAGTTTACTAAAGGTTCTAAACCAAATTTTACTAGAGAAGTGTTTGAAATTAGTGAAGTTTTGAAAACTGCTCCGATTACTTATAAAATTAAAGATCAAAAAGGAGAAGAAATTGAAGGAATGTTTTATGAACAAGAATTAGTAAAATATTTATAAATTTTATTTCTATATAAATGGATGTATTTTATTTTGACAAAGAAATAGAATATTTTTATAAGAGTTTTAAGGACATTAAAAATAAAGAAAAAGTAAAATCATTATCCGGTAACAATTTGACTTCACTTCAAGGTATAGAAAACTTAGTGAATTTGAGAGAATTAGATTGTTACGAAAATGAATTGACTTCACTTCAAGGTATAGAAAACTTAGTGAATTTGGAAATATTAAATTGTTCCGATACTAATTTGACTTCACTTCAAGGTATAGAAAACTTAGTGAATTTGGTTGAATTATATTGTTGTGAAAATAATTTGACTTCACTTCAAGGTATAGAAAACTTAGTGAATTTGGAAATATTAAATTGTTCCTATAATAAATTGACTTCACTTCAAGGTATAGAAAATTTAGTGAATTTGAAAAAATTATATTGTTCCATTAACAATTTGACTTCACTTCAAGGTATAGAAAACTTAGTGAATTTGGAAAAAATAGATTGTTCCAGTAATAATTTGACTTCACTTCAAGGTATAGAAAACTTAGTGAATTTGAAAATATTAAATTGTTCCAATAATAATTTGACTTCACTTCAAGGTATAGAAAATTTAGTGAATTTGAGAGAATTAGTTTGTTTCGAAAATAATTTGACTTCACTTCAAGGTATAGAAAACTTAGTGAATTTGAAAATATTAAATTGTTCCGATAATAATTTGACTTCACTTCAAGGTATAGAAAATTTAGTGAATTTGAAATATTTAAATTGTTCCGAAAATAATTTGACTTCACTTCAAGGTATAGAAAATTTAGTGAATTTGAGAGAATTAGTTTGTTTCGAAAATAATTTGACTTCACTTCAAGGTATAGAAAACTTAGTGAATTTGAAAATATTAAATTGTTCCGATAATAATTTGACTTCACTTCAAGGTATAGAAAACTTAGTGAATTTGGAAAAATTAGTTTGTTACAATAATAATTTGACTTCACTTCAAGGTATAGAAAACTTAGTGAATTTGAGAGAATTAGATTGTTACGAAAATGAATTGACTTCACTTCAAGGTATAGAAAACTTAGTGAATTTGGAAAAATTAGTTTGTTACAATAATAATTTGACTTCACTTCAAGGTATAGAAAATTTAGTGAATTTGAAAGAATTATATTGTCACAATAATAATTTGACTTCACTTCAAGGTATAGAAAATTTAGTGAATTTGAAATATTTAAATTGTTCCGAAAATAATTTGACTTCACTTCAAGGTATAGAAAACTTAGTGAATTTGGATGAATTATATTGTTATGGAAATTATGAATTAACATCAATAAATGAAGTATTATTTCTCCCTAGACTAAATGATATATATTTCGATAGATATAGAGTGATTTTACCCCCAGCACTGAGAAGAAGATTTCTAGAAAGAAATAAAGCAAACATTTATAATGATTCGCAAAACGTACACGATTCTACAATTCAAAAATCTTTAAAGAATTCAATCACAAATATCATAAATACAGAAATTAAATACGATTTTTATCAATGTATAAAATTATTAGATATTAAACCGGATTTTAAAAATCTGAATGAAACATTAACCTCTTGCCAAATGACCTTTAGAGAAAAATGTACGATTGTATTCAATAGAATATTACAGAATGAAAACAAAGACGAAATTAGAAAAGTTTTGATTCAGGAATTAAAAGATGGAAGCGATAAATGTTTTGTTGGACAGGTTACAAGAATCATAAATGTTTTGAACGGTTTTGATCCATGTGTTTCTATAAATATTTCGGATATTGAACAAATAAATATCATAGCTAATAAGATATATAGAGAATCTAAAAATGATGAAGAATATAGAGAGAAATTTATAAAAGAGATGAAAGAGAGGGGATATGAGAATTATGAAGAATGGTTGTATATCTAAATGATTAAAAAAAGGCGTTGTTCAGGCGTCAAAATGATCTTTTTTAGCGACTTTTGCTTTAATTTTCATTACTTTAAACCAAAAAATGGTTTATTTTCACATCTTCCAAATTTATAAACTGCGCTATAAATTCCTTAGCACAGTTTTAATATTAAAAATATATCAATTGATGCTTAAAAATGTTATTTTGACGCTGCTTTTTGATGTCAAAAGTAGCGTCAAAATCTTCCATAAATTTGACCTTTTTTCGTTTTTTACATATGTTTTGATGTTGAAACCTCGAAAATGATAAATAGGGGGCTGCGCCAGAAACCCCGTGATATATACGACGGATAAGGCACAATTTGGATTATAGATTATAAACACAAGTGCTTTAATTATAAACACTGTTATATAACAGTAACTATTTAAAACATGCTGTAGTAAAATTTATCATTCAGTACTTTTGTCTGAAGATGGTAGCAACGCTGTTACCGAAACATCACACACTATTTATGGCTGTATTTTTCTGTGAGTTATCATTGATAAGACACAATTTGGATTATAAACACAAGTGTTTTAATTATAAACACTGTTATATAACAGTAACTATTTAAAACATGCTGTAGTAAAATTTATCATTCAGTACTTTTGTCTGAAGATGGTAGCAACGCTGTTACCGAAACATCACACACTATTTATGGCTGTATTTTTCTGTGAGTTATCATTGATAAGACACAATTTGGATTATAAACACAAGTGTTTTAATTATAAACACTGTTATATAACAGTAACTATTTAAAACATGCTGTAGTAAAATTTATCATTCAGTACTTTTGTCTGAAGATGGTAGCAACGCTGTTACCGAAACATCACACACTATTTATGGCTGTATTTCTCTGTGAGTTATCATTGATAAGACACAATTTGGATTATAAACACAAGTGTTTTAATTATAAACACTGTTATATAACAGTAACTATTTAAAACATGCTGTAGTAAAATTTATCATTCAGTACTTTTGTCTGAAGATGGTAGCAACGCTGTTACCGAAACATCACACAGTATTTATGGCTGTATTTCTCTGTGAGTTATCATTGATAAGACACAATTTGGATTATAAACACAAGTGTTTTAATTATAAACACTGTTATATAACAGTAACTATTTAAAACATGCTGTAGTAAAATTTATCATTCAGTACTTTTGTCTGAAGATGGTAGCAACGCTGTTACCGAAACATCACACACTATTTATGGCTGTGTTTTCTCTGAATCAACTTCCAACCAAACAAATGATATTCTATATGATAATCTACACATATTGATATATGGGGACAGATATATTTACGATGTATTAACCCCCCATCTGTTATAAGATGTTAGAACTATTTTTGACGTATAAGATTCTTTTAAAAATAAATCAATTTTCTACTGCCCTTACTGCAATACTAAAATTTCTTAGACATCCTGACTGCTCTCAAATAGACATTTCAGATGGCAGAAAGTGCCATCTAGAGATATAAATCAAGAAAAACTTAACATGTGTGAGTTTCGTGCAGTTGACCCTCTTCCAGGCTGTTCCTCAATGACTGAAAAGACTGGTCAAAGATGCTTCGTGCAAAATTAAGAAATGGGTAGTTAAGGCCAAATTTGCATAAATATGCTAAATCATGTGAAAAGTGAGATAAAGAAGAGAAGGTCAGATGTTGATATGAAAAAATAGGCATATCTTAATAACTTCAAATCTCTTACACCAGTCTTTTTTGGTGGTTGAGATACAGCCTGCACCATGCTGACAAAGGCTAACATCCTACGTGGTTGTTTTTCTTGATATATCAAGAAAATGGGTTGGCAAAAACACTCATGGACAAAACTTGAGGAAGATATACCTTTTATAATCTACTAGACGGGTGACCCGGGCTTCGCCCCGGGATTGACCCATGTGCATATCTACCCGTACAAAAGCTACATACCTATACTTTCGATATTTGCGGACCTATAATGAGTTATTGTTAACAATAGATTATTTAAGGAGCGACCCGCTCCAGCACAATAGTTACAAAAACCAAAAAGCAAGTGGGGGGGGGGGGCAAAGGTGGCGTGATCGTAGCCAACCAATAGGAGAGCGCCATTCCAAAAAAAAAAAAGCAAACGGTGACAGAGATGAAGAATTATTAAGAACGCATGACGCTCGTAACTGTATATAGAATATCAGGATTCAGACAATAACTCTGAAAGATATTTGATACACAGTGACCTTTATTGAAGACAAACGAGATAACCAAGTGTGAACAAAATTTACCTCTGTCTCCTTTTAAAAAATAGATGACCGGTGACATCAAAGACTTTCCACTTCCTTAAGTCCGTAAGTGTATCATGGAATAAGCCTAAATCAATGTTTAGTTGATATTTATTCCACTAGATGGCAGTCCACCATTCTCATGTAAACAGTCAGGATATGTCTACTACCTGACCTTTTTCTTTCTTTTTCACACAAATTAAGATGTCTTCCGCATGTGTCCAACATCCATGAGTTCTGGTTTTTGTTTTAAAAAAAATCACAAATTTAAAATTAAACCATAAATATTAAGCAATTCATATACGGTTTTGAAAAAAAAAGATAATAAAACCTCAATGAAAGGACACTCTCGCTAAAAGACACCTCTCAACAAAGGACAGTTTCATTGTTAAAATTACTATTTTCACTATTTAGCAACTCTCCGGTAAAAGGACACCTTTCCTTAAAGGATTCTTTAGCTCTGCAATTAGGTGTCCTTTACAGGGAGGGTATACTGTAGTAGCCAATACTATAACAAAATGCTGTTTTATGTATTTTCTGCATTTATTTTCATCAATTTGATATTAAAAAAATAATCTCACTGCACCCAAAAATCCGCTCTTTAATCATGTTTCATGACACAACAATATGTATATCCTTATTTTTGAGTCACTGATGGCTCACTTCATAAATCATTCTTGCAAAAGTCCAACCCCACCAGCAAGTGCAAGTAACCAAACAGGGCTCTGGTACATTTGTAAGTGCAAAGTCAAACTGCTTTTCACATGTATAGGCATGTGGTGCACTTAGAGTAAAATCAGACGCTAACTTCTACTACCCACTATGATTATCATGGCCTGTACCACGTGTGTACTAGGGATAATAAAACTAAATCAATTTTTGAATAAGTTTCATGTGTGGTACTCTTCCCTCCTATCTCTAGTAAAATACAAGATATGTTTATTAATTCCAGGACTGGTTGAATTTTAATGAGTATCATTTGATTTTTACAAAAACACAACCATTTATTTTCTACATATATACTCAGGTAAAATTACATTTGGTTAAAACCCCAGCTTTTCCTTCGGCTAGTATTCTATAATGTTTATATAGGATGAACGATCTGTAAATAATTGTTTGTTGTTAAAATTGTTATCTACGTTACTCTTGGTCAGTGACACCTGTAATAATCAAGTTGAGCTGGACTTTAAAACAGCTAAGTTTTATGGAAGCTCCAAGAGCAGCTCAGTTCCAGTTAGCTCCCAGGTATCATTGGTTCTTCAACCTGCGTCCACGTTGGGGCCTATTCTTTATACCTAACTAGCCGAATGACCCAGGCAACGCCCGGGTTTTACCCGATTGAATGTTTTTATTCAAATACTATTCGTTACAATTATAAATTGGCACCGTGGATGTCACTTTTGTGAAACGTCCCGCTCCAGACTTTGTGTGTTTTTGAAATATAAAAATAAATATGTAAATTTTCACAACGATATTTGAAAATTATATTATTTTGATTTTCAAATACTATTCGTTACAATTATAAATTGGCGCCGTGGATGTCACTCTTGTGAAACGTCCCGCTCCAAACTTTGTGTCAGAGAAGCGATCTTTTCATAGAAAGATGATCTGGCTTTTGTTTTCTGCTCGAATGAATGTTTTTCTGTTAGAATTTTGTTCCTGCGTACAAAATAATGAACTGGTTTCGCCCGTGGTCTCTGCTTTTTGGAATTTTTCCCGATATAATTTTCTATCTGATAATCAAAAATGATACAGCAATATCGTCATTATCATTTTCTGACTAAAAATATATAGTTTTAATAATTGATTTATATATTTTTTAAAATAGCCTATCGTCTTCCCCGTATTTTTTTACCTATGTATGGAAATTTTGGTTTGAATTAGTGAACTACTGCGAATTTGTATACCGGACATGCAAACAAACATTCATTTATATATATATATATAACATATTCACATCTAGCGACAGTTTAAAATATAACAACATATCAATCAACATCTTACACAGAACAACATGTCTACACATACCTAACAATATCTTTACATCTAACAACATCTTACACAGAACAACATGTTTACACATACCTAACAATATCTTTACATCTAACAACATCTTACACAGAACAACATGTCTACACATACCTAACAATATCTTTACATCTAACAACATCTTACACAGAACAACATGTTTACACATACCTAACAATATCTTTACATCTAACAACATCTTACACAGAACAACATGTTTACACATACCTAACAATATCTTTACATCTAACAACATCTTACACAGAACAACATGTTTACACATACCTAACAATATCTTTACATATAATATAGATTCTTCCCTGCTTTTACACTTTGATTTAATCAATAAGGAATCAAGGGTTTCGTTACTTTTCTTATTTATTTTATTTCTTGAGCTTTCGGACCAACACGGAGAAGTGTTGAAGGGCATGTTAGCCTGAAAACTCGAGAAATAAAAGAAATAAGATCCCTTGATTCCTTATTGATTAAATCTTTACATATATATATATATATATATATTATATTTAAATAAAAAGATAAGATTGATTTTCTATATTTGATCATGTTGAGGATTATGGTAATGCTGGTGCAGTCGTGGCTATAATATTGGAAGAATAATGGTTTTGATCAGATATTGCTTTATTGAGCTGAGAAATGATTCATATTAAAAACATAATTTTGTACAAGTAATGCCTGTCTTAAGGCGTATAAATATATAAAACAAAAGATTATTTACATAATTACAAAAACCTTGGATCGGCCAACGGGGAAGAACAACAATCAGTTTATATGGTAAGCGTGACCTCTGGCGGTCGATTTATACAGAGTATTTATATCTATGAAATTATAACCTTAAATAAAATAACATTTTAACATATAACATTATTAAATAAAATATTTCAATATAACATTTCAAATAATATATTAATATAACATATATATATATAACATGTATATATATATATATATACTAGCGGACGTACCCGGCTTCGCCCGGGTTTTACCCGAGTAAAAGTTTGTCTAACGAATCTCTCGATAAAGTGAACATTTTTTCCCGGTCCCTTGAAAAATACTCGATAAGTTGAATAAAATCAATATTAATTGGTTCCCTCGGTAATTGGAAGTTAAAGGAATAGTATCTTGCCTTGGAATTGTATCATTATTCTTGTATGGATGTACCCGGCTTCGCCCGGGTTTTACCCGAGTAAAGGTTTGTTTAACGAATCTCTCGATAAAGTGAAAATTTTTTCCCGGTCCCTTGAAAAATACTCGATAAGTTGAATAAAATCAATATTAATTGGTTCCCTCGGTAATTGGAAGTTAAAGGAATAGTATCTTGCCTTTGAATTGTATCATTATTCTTGTCTCAAATAAATTGCCGTGTCATCCTGAATTTTGTCTTTCCTAATTTTCTACATTACAAAATCATCGTATCATCATGATAATATTTAGAGCAGATTGTTGAATTATAACAGATAAATTAGAATATTTTCTTGATTATTTCTAGGCGAAAAGTTATTTCAAAAATTTTATTTGCTAGAAACCTTCCCAGTACTATACTAAATAACTTCCCAAAGTTTCATGGCGATCCAATGAGTGGTTTGGTCAGGCATAAAGGACAAACAAACAAACAAACAAACAGACACACATACATTCATTTTTATATATATAGATTACATATTTACATATCCCAACATAGTTACATTCAAAAACATCTTACAGATGCAAGAAAATAAGACCTATATTAAATTATTTGGATTAGGTCTTATTTTTTGTATCCATAATCCAAATTGTGCTTTATCAAAAACATCTTACATATAACAACATCTCTTTACCCGTCTTACAACATTTCTAAATCTAACAATCTCTCTCTTACACATTTAACAACATCTTACATATCTTTACATCTAACATCATTGAGAAGGTGTACCTTCCATATTGATGAGACAAAGGCGGGATGTAATGCTCAGCTGGTTTATTTGGTGCCGTGCTGGGCTCGTGGTCCAGTCCAGGAAAGTCATGATGTTCGGGGTCTCGCCGGGCGGTTGTAGGAGGGGATGGAGCTGTAACTGGACATTTCTAATCGCCGGGTCGGCGAGACCCCGAACATCATGACCTTCCTGGACTGGACCACAAGCACTGCACCAAATAAACCATCTTAGTAATACATCCCCGCCTGTGTCTCATCAATATCTTCCCGGTATCGAAAGCCTCAATTTGGACATTGAGCAGAATCAGAACATCAAAATTAGTAGTTAGGTTCCAACGTTTGGTTTCCTAAATCCTCATTTTATCTTCAAGGGACTGAAGAGAGATCCCGAAATATTGAGAAATTAAATAATTAATTTATTTGACATTTCAAGAGAGTGAATGCCGCGGAAAGACAAATGCATAAGGAAGGGACTCGGTGACGTAAGGAGGGAGCTTAAAGAAAGACATTTACCTAAATGTTAACTAGACATGATGAGGGCTTCACTGTGATATCTAGATACATAACACAGAGGGGAGTTAGAGGCTGTCTGTCTTCTCTTACCCCATCAGTCTCTTACACCTCTGACACAACTTCCCATTCCGACAGCTCGCTGTACTCTGTGTAGAGTACTCTATTGGCAACAAAGTGGAATGGAGCGGACTAGAGACTGACTACAGCCCTGCTGATACTGACAACGCTGAAAGCCGGACTTACGTCAACACGCGAGGCCTCCCATCGGAGTTTTGCGCCAGAACCAGCAGTCTAGTAATCAGTGCCTAGTCCTGGGTCTGTGGAGCGAGCAAGCTATCGGAGGAGGGAAGTTGAGTTCCAGTCCACGTGCACACGGCCGCCGTGGAATGGACGATAACGACATTCGCCTGACCGACCCGAAGGAAAGGACATGTTATGTCATTACCTCAGAGGTGTAAGCACTGACCCCCCAGTACTGTCCAGTCACTATACTATATCCTGACAACAACGCCGTTAGTAGAACTGGAACGAAGACAAGTCCGTGGCTCCCCATCTGGAACATCTGTTACACACAGCAGCCTAGAATTCAGACTTTATGGTCAACAAATAAGTATTGTCACCAAGTCTCTTCTTTATCTTTTGTCTTCACCTGGCTTGTAAATCTTTGTCTCTCTCTTATTTCTTAAAATTGTCGATTTCAACCTAAATAAGTACGAGAGAGTTAACGTGAAAATATAAACTTCAGGATCTACCTTACACACGAAGTTGACACCTCGTATTCAACAACCAGATAAAGTGGCTGTAGACGCAATTTTAAAAGTATACAAACTTTTTAGAAGAACCTCCTCAGGAAATCAACAAATACCACGGCAATTACATTCCATTTAACCTACCAGCTTTGCTTTATTTATTTATTCTTTCGTTCCTCAATTGTTCTCTTTATATTTTCTTTTTAGAAAATAATTCTAAAATATTTACATTCATTCATTTATAAATTGGTAAAATTATTTTTCTTTAACACCACTCTACTGAGTAAGACAGTTTTGTTGTATATACAATTGTTTGTTGTATATACTTGTATGTTCTTCTCTTCAGATAAGACTTTGATATAGTCTAAGAGCTGGGAACACTCTGTGGGAGCCGAGATTCAAGCCTGCTGGGATCACAGACCACGGCAAACATACAAGCGGAGCCTGGAGATGACCACCGCTGCGAGGCGCGGCAGATCGGCAGAAGTCAATCAGAACCCAATAGACATTCTAGGATGTTGTCCTTTTGTCTTCCTTTATCGACTTCCTATAAAAATGTAGCTAATACGTAATACTAATAAACACTAACCTTAAAATAATTTTCTGGGCCATCGCTGGACTTGATAAATCGACACACCACAACTCTCTAGGTTGACAACGTCTAAAGAAAGATATAGTGATGGGCGCCAGAACACTTTTTCATACATGTGATGACAGATTATCTTCTCATCTAGATTGATCCACAACATGAATAAGTGGCAGAACATTATAAAATTGTTTTGAATCTGTTTAAAGACATGAATCTCTGGGTTTATTTTCCATGCAGTCTAATGGTCCAATCTATTGAGTCAAATCACATTATATGCTTAAATCAAATATCCGGTCTGCTTTTCACATGTGTAGACATGTGATATACAGTAAAAGCAGTCGCTAACTACCCACCATGATTATCATGGCCTGTACCACGTGTACTAGGGATATATATATATTTGGTTGCTGCTGCAATAGATTGTTGTAGAATAAACCCAACTTCAGGTTGGTCCAATTGGACAATAGAATGGACCTGTAGCCCATCAGTTGAGAAGTTTCAAGAAAGAGGCGTTTCTATCTGAGATGGATAGAAGATTGGATTCCATTGCTCTACTTGAAATATTTAATGGGAGTAAAAATTTGACGATTATAGATAAATCCTTACCTGACATCTTCTTCATCTTTGATATTTACTTTAAAATAAGAATCTCTTTGAGTTGTATCATTTTGTTCTTCAGTGACATTCTTCAAAATTAAAACAAATGTTTTTCTTTTGGAAATCAAATAGTAAACTTCGGGAAATTTCTTGAACCCCTCTTCATTCTTAATACAAGGATTTTTTTAGGTATATTTCTTAATTAATTTGTTGGTTACTCTGTCTCTTTCGTCTGTTCAAATTCAATCAAACATCTTGTCAAAGAATTATTCAACTTAATTAGATTTTTATGAACTGCAAATTTTGTTATTTCCTTTTCTTCTTCTTGTAGATAAACAAAAGTAGATTTTTAGTGGATTCCATTCGTTGTTGTTGTTTTCGTAAACTTAAACTGAAGAGAGAGTTTGTAATTCATTAGTGTGTTCTCTCATTCCCCGATATACATATCAGATAGAATTATTTTAGATATAAAATATTCAAATAGAAGCCTATAACAACTATTTTCGAAATATAAAAATATATATATTCCTTAAATAAAAATGAATGATCACAACCATTGTTATATTTTAACAAACTCCTCTAACTTTAGTTTATTCAAAGTGTCTAGGATAAATCTTTTCTCTATCATCAATTCTTTTGATATTTATTCTCTTGTCAATGTGAAAACAAAATTGACATTAATTTCTTGAATGAATTTGTTTCTGGAAGATATATTTGTTCTATTAGCGATGTTCTTTTAAAGTTTTTATCATAAATTATTTCAATAAAAATATTACTTTTTATATAGTATTTATAATTTTTTAAATGTAAAAAAAATAATTCTTGAGCTATTTCCTTTCTGTATGAAAATATCGAAGAAGCCAATGGATGTGTATAGAAATTTTAAGGATAAATATTCCGTTTATTTAAATATCACTCATAATATTCTCTATGGTATTTAAATTAAATATTTTGGCTGTGTAAATTATGACGTGTTAGTCCATCACACATGCTGTAGTGAAACTCGTGGATATCCAGACGGAATCCAAACATTACTCTGAAGAGTTAGAGCAGGAAACGATATATCACTTTGAAATCGACACCATATATGGTGATTATGGTGTATAGGTGATTAGTTATTTTTATAACAATTTGCATGTATATTTTTCATAATAGATTTTTTAATATATATGCTTAAAAACAAATTTCTAATGTATATTACTCATTAGCCAAAACTTGTATACAATATATTGTCGCGCGCTGCCCCTCCGGTTATTCGCGACTACGTCGCTTCCTCCTACGTGGTTCACCTACCCGGGCTCCCGTTGCTTTCCGTCTGCAGCTCTACCCTGCAGACCACCCAGATACTCTCCGAGAACCTCACTCGAGTGGATCTCCTTTCCTCTGGCAGTATCTTTCGGCCTTACCACTGGTAGGGGGACACGAGAGACTTACCAGAAGAGTAGCGACTGTGATGTCGGAGAGAGAGAGAGAGAGAGAATCACAACAGCAACCAGCACCAAGACTTCTAATACTCCCTCCTTTTTTTTATTATCATTTCCACTACACATTACATATAACTAGAATAACATTTAACGGGTATTTACATTACGTTACCTCCTAGAGCCAATATAAACGTGTATTTACAAACATTTGCCCCAGGAAACAGGACCACAGCAGTCGGCGATTCTCACATTATTTCCAGACCGGAAATAGACGAAAGCGCCATCTATTGGCAGAAGTGGTAGGTGTTTTGAAGGCCCATATACGCGACAATATATTTAAAATAACTTATTTATACTGTAAAATGAATACTATTTTATGTATAACAAGCTATCCTAGAGAGCTTTTCGGGTTGTGTCTGCGAGCATCTCGGGCCGCTCGGACTTTTGTTGAGAAGTTCTTGTAATAAATGATATCATTCTAAGCTGTATCCACAACGAACTCACATTGATTTCAAAGAAACCTTGTACGCAATCATCGACAGCTGAAAAGCGTCGTAACAATATATCTCTGTTTATGTATAACTAGCGCAATAATCTTAATTATAATTTGAGTCATTCCTCTAAAGGAGTGTCTCTATTCTATGACACAAACAAATATATATATACTAGCCGAATGACCCGGGCAACGCCCGGGTTTTACCCGATTAAATGCTTTTATTCAAATATTATAAATTGGCGCCGTAGATGTCATTCTTGTATAATATATAAATGAGTTTTAAAAATTGTAAAAAAAAAAAATGCATCGGCCGGGAATCGAACCCGGGCCGCCAGCGTGGCAGGCGAGCATTCTACCACTGAACCACCGATGGTCATGAAAATTTCCATCCGTGAACTTCAGACAGTGAACTTCACACAGACAGAATAAGGCAATTATATAAGTAGATATATATAACTTGTTAATATAGTAATCATCAATGCAATGTCTTTATATCGGTGTGATAATACAAATATATAAGCTTTCATTGGGCGAATAAACATCGTTTCCATTTTAAATCTATAAATAAGTCGCCAACATTCCTCTAGCATCAGTTAGAAAGATGTAAGAAATGGAGGAGAGTACAGCTATATTAGTGGATGTGATGACGAAACTATAACAGAATATTCGAGTTAGGTTAGCCTATTGGAAGCTACTCGGTTAGAACACGGGGCATCACTGCTAAGAGATGCGGAACGTCTAGAAATGAAAGTTGTAGGAAAGAGGTAGATGTGTGAGAGAACAACGTTGCTACTCACGGACTGACGTAAACACCCAGAGAAGATCTAGACAGGTAGCCGAGATAAACTCAGCTGTTGATCCATCCACCTAAGTTCTCGGTGTCAGGAGATCCAGCGGGCTGAATGGAGTCTCCATAATTTGTCCGATAATCCAGGTGGGGAGTCCAGCGGGATCTAGCGTAGATTCTCTCCATGTTCAGCAGGTCCAGGTGGTCAATATTGGCTTTAGACATGCCCAGTTGTTGCGGCTGTCAGCAATCAAGGATGCTAAGTGAAAAGATATAGATTTCTATTCCACTTTCTGCTAATAAAAACGGGTTTTAGAGCTCTCTGTGATTTGATGGACGATAACGCGTCATTTTGAAAAATGGAATTGTGATTAATATTAACATAAAACTTCACCACTGAAAAATGGATAATAACATTATTTTTAAAAGCATTTATTTAACTTGCTACCATGTTTGTCCACAAATTTTGTAATCAATGTATAGCACTCTTACAGAGCACCATTTTTAATGTAAATTATTGACAAGAAGTCAATAAAATTTGTTTCAATTGTCGATTGTCAGAGCACCTAGATATCTGAAATTTAGTACAATTGTTCAAAACTGATTACTTTGCAAGTTGACAAAATTTCAGACTTCTGGGTGGCCTGGGGTGGTCTGCAATGGAATAATTTGAATTTCTATATTTACTTTCAAATTTCAGATAAATTTTAATAGAGAGAGTGCTACGGGGGTATTGGCATAGTAAAGGAAACGGTTCCAACCTCCGTTAACAGATGACGCGCTTCAAGACTTGAGCCGATTCCTTCTGGTTGAACGAAGCGCGGCATGAGTCACGCGCCGTCTGGTTTCGAGAAACTGTTGTTTTTTTGAAAACTAGAAGCGATAGAACGTATTCGGAATCCAAGAGCTGCAGAGGGGAATGTACGGCGATACTGCTGATAATCTACGACTGAAGAAGCGGCGTTGTCGCATAAAGGACCAAGGAGTAACACGCGACAATATACTTTCAGAACACACAGAAGACTGAAAAATTTGTAGACTCGCCCTACAGCTAGCAATGCAGGTTGACAAAATTTCTGACTTCTGAGTGGCCGTTAATGGGCTATTTTCCTTAATTATTTTTATATTGTGATTAAATGTTAATATTACAAATGTTAATATATTTCCCCTAGAAGTATGTTATTTACTAGAATAGTTAAATCCTACTGTTTCGGATACGATCACTGCCTCACTTACTAAGTTCGGAAAGCTTGCCGCATCCTGGATATGTCTGGCCTTATCTAAATAGTTGTGACAGAGTTTGACTATCTTCTTGCCAGACTTCTTCTGGTCTCCAACCGAATTGAAGCCTATTTACTTCCTTAAAAGTGCCCACAACACCAGAAACCATGATGACACTAATATTTCACCAACACCCGATTTATAACTGACACACTTTTATTAAACTTACACATCCTTATATACATAATTATATTTACAAGTATGTAAATCTTCTGAATGAATAAGCAAAAAAAAAAAAAGAGAAATTTACATAACCGGCGTCTCCACCTACAAACATTGCAAGTTTACACTATTTCAGACTTCTAGGTGACCGCGATTATCAGACGATAACGTACCATCTATATATAATAAATGGAAGAATTAAAGCACGAAGATTTCTTTTAAAATATAAAACAAACTTCTACTGTCCTTACTGCGATGAAAAAAAAATATATTAGGAGGGCTTAGCTCATCAGGGGCGAAACCGCTGGGAGGGTTCACCACTAATGAGCCAAGCCCTCCGATTATTTTTTCTCTCATCGGAGTAAGGACAGTAGAAGTTTGTTTTATATTTAAAAAGAAATCTTCGTGCTTTAATTATTCCATTTATTATATTTTTAAATATTCGCTAATATAAAATTGAAACAAAAAACACATTGGTGATAATATTTTTATATCTGCAAACAATTTTGAATCAAAAACAGCCACCAACTACCCTTTGTATGTTGGACTGCAGAAATGGTGAACGAAATTAATTTTTATATAGCACTAGACGAAAGGCCCAGGCAACGCCCGGGGTTTACCCGAGTGCGAATACATTTTAAAAACGTTGTCTTGGGTGGTCGCTATTGACAGGGTGGTCTGTATAGACAGGTGGATGTATCACACAGCTGATAACAGGGTTGTCTAGGGTGGTCGCTATAGACAGGGTGGTCTGTATAGACAGGTGGATGTATCACACTGCTGATAACAGGGTTGCCTAAGGTGACCGCTATAGACAGGGTGGTCTGTATAGACAGGTGAATGTAACACACTGATGATAACAGGGTTGCCTAGGGTGACCGCTATAGACAGGGTGGTCTGTATAGACAGGCAGCTGATAACAGGGTTGTCTAGAGTGGTCGCTATAGTCAGGGTGGTCTGTATAGACAGGTGTATGTATCACACTGCTGTTAACAGGGTTGCCTAGAGTGACCGCTATAGACAGGGTGGTCTGTATAGACAGGTGGATTTAACACACTGATGATAACAGGGTTGTCTAGAGTGGCCGCTATAGACAGGTGTATGTATCACACAGCAGATAACAGGGTTGTCTAGAATGGCCGCCATATACAGGGTGGTCTGTATAGACAGGTGGATGTATCACACAGCTGATAACAGGGTTGCCTAGAGTGACCGCTATGACAGGGTGGTCTGTATAGACAGGTGGATGTATCACACAGCTGATAACAGGGTTGTCTAGAGTGGCCGCTATAGACAGGGTGGTCTGTTTAGACAGGTGTATGTATCGCACAGCTGATAACAGGGTTGTCTAGAGGGGGGCAGGGAGGCCACGTGTTCGCTGGCAGCCAATGGGCGCGCATTCTATCCGTGAGCTTCAGACATACAGACAAACAGACAGAATAAGGCAAATATATAAGTAGATTAAATAGTTGGAAATAAACAAACATGTTCAATACTTCGGAATGAAACTCGCGAAATTCGTTTTAAAATTATTTGACCAAATAATCGTTGAGATACCTCGCCATAGAAGTTTCAGGGATGTCTTTTTTTTTTTTTTTGTGATATGAATGATGATGATTACAAATTTACGTTGAATTCCTACACAAAAATAAATAAATAAGAAATACAGATATTTAATTTGAATAATTATGAATATATTTTCAGAAATAAATTATGAATATCCACTTTAAAAAATCAAAATGTTTCAAATGGCGATATGTACAATATATATTATTCGAAAGGGAAGAGATAAGAGACCAAAAAGGTTCTTTATAAAACTTGACATATAAAACTAAATGTCTAAACTTATGTTGGTTACAGACATATCATAGACGTGTGGACCAAATCGACGCAATGAAGCAAATTTTCCTGATCTTAGCTGACATTCAGTCTTGGTATACTTCTCTTTTATGAAAATTCGAAAGTATTGTAGACGCGTATGATTCTTATAAAAATTAAACAATTTTCCATTGGAGTAAGGATAGTAGATATTGCTTAATTTTTAAAAGAATTATTTGCGTCTATAATAGTTTCGAATTTTCATAACAGATGGTGCGCTAATGCATCAAATTTCTTTTAGCTCTATCTAACAGATAATTTTGATGATGTTTTTCAGATGTCTGAATCTAGTTTATATTTGTGAAATTTATCGTGTAGAGAATGGGCGGGGTAGGTGCTTCAATAAGACAGCTCACAATACAAGTAAATCAGTCTATCTAGTTCATCAGTGAAGTTGTTTCTAAGTAGAATACATTCTTGGCGCTTTATTTCAGAGGGCGCAGATGTAATGTAAAGTAATTTGATATCAAAGAATTAAGACAGGATTGAATAGAGAGTGATTCTAAGATGTAAATATAAATTTAATTATTCTGAAATCAATAATAATCATATGGATAATTTAACATAACAAACGGTTAATGTTTTTGTATTGTTCCTAGCTTATAATATAACTAGCCGAATTACCCGGGCAACGCCCGTGTTTTACCCGACTGTAGATGTTACAACGGTGATCCTTAGGTCGCTGGTTCAAATCCGGCTCGAGGGAGCCGGCGAGCACGTGACCTCCCTGTGCGCGCGCATCCGTGACAGAGGCCGATGAGGAAAGACGGTCGTGACTATATATAGGGATAATAAATGGTTTAGCTGCTTAAGAGCTTGTTTTTGACCTTTAAATAAATTACAACACCAAGTTAACATTACACTAAGTAAACATATTGCTTCTTTTTATCTAGAGTGTTCACCTTCTTGTAGCTTCATACTGCAGCCATTTATATTGTAAGGTAAATTTTGTGGGAGCAGAGAGACTTCCTTCAAGCCTGCTGAGATGACAGACCGTCGGCTAACATGCACCTTAGAATATCCATTGGGTTCTGAATGTCTTCTGCCGATATGCCACACCACACAACGGTGATCATCTCCTATTTACAGGCCCCGCTTGTATGTTTTCCGTGGTCTGTCATCCCAGCAGGCTGTCTCTCGGCTCCCACAATATCACTCCTGTAGACAATGGACAATTTAAACAGTTTTATTATAAGACGAAAATCTACTTATCTACTAAACTAAACTACAAAAATCTACTATCACTTCTGTAGATGATCTATAAGTAAATGTATTATAGATTACTTTTAGTGTCAGATCATTTTATACTCTTCTGACTGCTCTGACAAACTATAATAAGATATAATATTTTAACTCCGCCTTTTCCAGTCTCAAGCCCGGATGAAAAAGGAGGGGGGGGGGAGCAGTAACAAGCTCGGTAAAAAAAACCTGGGCTCAGCTGGCCCGGGCTTGGGACCGGCAAAGGCGGAGTTGTATGTGTTTATACGGATAGCATTCAACTGGATGTAATCGGAGGTTACAGAATGCTTCTTGAACGAGTCATTCTAATATAGTGACACACTATTCTAAAGGCTATCTCGACATCTACCGAACTGATTATCATCTTTTATAATATTTATGTTTATTTTAATGAATTTCTGTCATCATGGCAATTAAAATTGATATTAGAAATTTGCTAAAACAATTATCTTTAGGGTCAAACATTCACTCGAGAAAAGCCTGGGTGAAGCAGGATAATATGGCTAGAGTATATATACTTATATAAATAAATAATTTGCATATATTGGCCCTAAATTAAAATTTACTATTTAACCAATATATTTCAAAGGGCAAATCGCTTCTTTATCAAGGTTTGTCTGTGATTTAAACTAAAGGAATATTGGTTAAATAATAAATTGGCAGTAACAATAAAGGTAACCCAGGCTCCTGGAGCGCATCCATAGATCGCCAACTACCTGGGCTTAATAAATTTTAATTTAGATCCAATATGCGTATTATAATTATTTATTTATTTATATATTATAGATTTATCCATCTTTAAAATATGTACAGTTAAACATGTCTATAGCGCCCCCTCTAAATAGCGCCTTCCTCTCTATAGCGCCCGATTTTAAATACGTAGTACGATGCGATTTACATTAAAAGTGACCTGTCTATAGCCCCCTCTCTCTATAGCACCCTATTTTGGTGAATTCCAAGAGGGGGCGCTATAGACAGGTTTAACTGTATTCATATATTAGCCTTTTTTTATATTAATAAAAATAAATCCATTTAAAATTCACAAACATTCTCTTATCTCGCAGAATTGAATTAATCAAAACTATGTAACGAACCAACAAGTTGAAAAGAAACATGTTTAATATTCTTCTGTTTGGTATTTCATACAACAAAATATATCATCCATTTTATACACTCATATAAACTGTAGCCATCTTATTGGTCTGAAGAGACACTCGAAAAACTTAATATGTGTTGTTCAAAGAAATAAAAGCTATTTTAAATGTATATGATATTACATATATATTCATAAATATGCATATATACATATATATGTGATTTATACATTATGGAACTTTTCTACAGCGTCGTTTCAGTAAAGAATGGCTTGAGCTGCACTGAAACACACAAATCCGGTTAAATAACTTTTTTATTATCCCATTGTATAATTATACAAGGTCATAGAGACTAAATTCATAGATCAAAGGTTAAATAACTACAAGTTTGAAGCGAAATATTTTAGCATATAGAAGATATGGAGCAGGCATTTGGGTATAACATTTCCATCAGCATCGATTTTATAAAAACAACAACAAAGAGTTGTCTTGATCTAATTCAACCTATGATGAACTAAAAGTCTAGTATTTATTGTTTC
Source organism: Cordylochernes scorpioides (assembly GCA_030710605.1). Taxonomy (NCBI): domain Eukaryota; kingdom Metazoa; phylum Arthropoda; class Arachnida; order Pseudoscorpiones; family Chernetidae; genus Cordylochernes; species Cordylochernes scorpioides. The sequence goes on from CP092882.1 coordinate 52,729,055, forward strand.
ACACAGAAATTTCATTTCTAAATCAGAGAGAACTAGTCCTCTCTAGTTCTATACAGTTAATTTTCATTAGAAAGTTCCCGCTTTTAACGCTAATTTTTCCAAGTCGTGAAAAGAAATTTTTATAATATCCCACTTTGATTCTGTTTAGGAAATTTAAGCTTATTCTATTATAGTAGATCTTTACGGTTCTCTGCTTGCGCTCGAAGAGTAAACATCGGCTCTTCTCTTGTCATGAGGTCTCTAAAGAAAAAGAGAAAACTAGTATGCCTTCTGAAAGTTAGATCAACATAGAAGCCCTGGAGGTCAAATATATGACCGTTGTCTCCAATCACTTCGATATTTTGGGCGCTCCCTCAACCAGCCTTTCCTCAGAGGACTCTCTCTAACTGGACTTATTTCAATGCATCGAGAGGCGGACCGGGCTGATCAAGACCCTCTACGAAGATGTGAAGAGCTTCTCTTCCACTGTGGTCGACTTCCTTGAACTGAAAAAAATCCTGGGCCAAACTAAGAAGCCCAAGATGGCCCACAAGCCGTCCAAACATGCCCTGCTCTCGCCTTCCAGTATTCTGTCGCTCAGACTGCGAAATTCAACTTGCAACTCCCGCCCCAGCTGCTGTTCCTGTGGCTGCCTCTGCTTCACCCCGAGGAAAGATGGTGCTCAACGCCCAGCAACCCGGACACTATCCCTGGTGTCAGCTCTTCCCTGGCCAACAAGCTGGAAGGCGTGAAGGTCCGCTAGAAGAAGGAAATCTTGCCGCGCATCTTCCTCTTCAGGGTGGACGAGGATACCATCAACTCCACCATTGAGAAAACTTTCCTGTCCACTCCAGCCCGTCAGCCAAATTCCTGGTGACAAGATGGTTCACGTGGCGCATTGCTCGGCCACGAGGAACGGGACTTGCACGACCTTAATCGAGATGGACAAGGCCACCTTCAAAGCCCTGGGTGCGCGCGAAATGATTGTGGTTGATGGAATAATCCTCAATTTCAAAGACTCCGTTCGCGTCTGATTTCGCTACTGTGGCTTCGGCCACAACTCGGCCCAGTGCTCCAGGGCCCCCAAGTGCTTCCACTGCGGTGGAGAAGGCCACAATGGTCGTTCCTGCTCCTACCTGGCGAACCCGCGCACTGCAAAGTGCGCCAACTGCTGTGCCAAGGGTCTTCCAGACACCGACGAAGCGAGAGCTGCATCCTGCCCAATCCTGAGGTCGAAATTCATCAAATTCTAGGCTTCCAGGTGTATGACGAAGTGGCCTTGCTTTTCAATAACAAGTCGCCGCTAGTAGTCATCTCCACCGACCTGTAGTTCCCCTTTGACAACGTGACCACGAAACATCTGTCGAGGAAAATCGCTTGATGGGAATCCTGCATAGGACGATCTCCAGATGGTCACCGTACGTCCGTGGCTTCTTCCTTGTCGGGCGAGCGAGAGCGATCAACTCGCTGGTACTGGCGGCGATGCTACATTATCTGCACGGCTACCTGCCTGGCGACGCCACTACCGCCAAATTGCAGGTCAGGCTGACACGGTTCGTGTGGAGATCCTGCCATCGCGTCGTCTGACTCCCGGGAAGTCTAGTGGCACGTCCTGTGTCCGTTGATGGTGTGGGGTTGTTGGACAACAGCACCCAACTCCAACTCGCCTGCTTCAAGGTTGTTCAGCCTGCACGCAGAGCTGTAGGTAAGAACGTCTACTCATGGCTAGCGGAGTCCGAAACCTGGATGGCCCCCTTGTCCTCGGGTTCCTTGCTGCTGTCCCGTCGCCGTCGGCGGGTGGTGCCCACTCCCACCCTACTGAACCTGTCTCTGCTAAAGAGATTCAAGCTAAGGCTGCACCAACCATCAAATCTTCTATCTCCAAACCTAAAAAAACAGCCTCCTCACACATACCACACAGTTATAGCAGGGCCCATGTCAGCAGGACATCGACCACAACCCATGACTGGCATAGAGAAGAGGGAACAAGCTTATTTTTCCACAATTGTATAGCAGTGTTATTGGTTTCTAGACTTAAGTCAGATCACCGACGGACAATGCCTCTCCATAACGGTTGCAAGGCTTTCCCACACCATGTAGCAAGTGTATCTCCCAGCCTTCAGCCCCATCATTGACTACATCGGCCCATCCATCGGTGAATCCAGTAAACAATATTGAAAACCTCAATATCCATACACTTAAGACTTTTATATGATTGAGAGTAAAAAAGACACCTTTAAAGACTTTCCAAATTTATCAGATAAACTTATCTGTATATATATAAACCTAAAAAGGTTTACATAATCTATATTTCCTATCTCTTCTAGTAAGTGATCCATAGATATGTGTTGGTTTTCATTCTTGTTTTTCATGCGGAATTTTACCTTATCTTGTATCATGTAAGAGACGTTACCATGGAAATTTTGCCGTGAGGATATTGATCAATAAAAGCAAAGGTCGCCTCTCCCATAAAAATAAACGTTAAAACTTGACGCAATCTATTGACCGTCGCCGCAAACTAGCGGCCTCGGGTCAGTGACAAAACCACAACACCAGCTTTGGAAAACTGAGAAGCGTCCACCTGGAGACCATGGTTACCAAGCTGGTGTTACCGACAGTTTACGGTAACGGTCAATAGATGGTGTCTAGTTTTGACGGGAGAAGCGACCTTATAGATGTTACCATGTTCTACAAGTCATACTTTATTAAGCAAGATTCGCTCACCTCTGGCAGCATTCAAAGAGCTGATCTTCTCCTCTCAATCCTGACAAAGCTGTGAACACAACCAGGTTACATTTAAAATACAATATATCGCGGCTGATGATTGTAAAACGAAAATTGAAATTATACCGCGAATGTTTCTTTTATAAAAATCGAAATTTATTTTCAAAGAGAAATAGCGACATTTCTAACTTTGAGGATGAGGTATGGAAAGGTGAAACATGAAGAGTAATGGCGAACGGAAAAATAAAAAGTGTCCAGGGGCGGGAATCGAACCCACACCCTTCTGCTTACCGGGCAGGTGCCTTGTCCACTCGGCTACCCTGGACGTATTTTTCCGTTCGTAACTAAAACTTAAAGTAACATTTAAAATACAATATATCGCGGCTGATGATTGTAAAACGAAAATTGAAATTATACCGCGAATGTTTCTTTTATAAAAATCGAAATTTATTTTCAAAGAGAAATAGCGACATTTCTAACTTTGAGGATGAGGTATGGAAAGGTGAAACATGAAGAGTAATGGCGAACGGAAAAATAAATAGGTGCCACACTTTCCTCTTTTTCATAATAACATAGTTTTTTTTTCTGTTGCAGGTAGACAAGGCAGAATCTACTTGTTCACACAATAAATCACTAAATCAAATAAATCACTAAATCAATTAATTAAATCAAATACTTGTTCACACAAGAAATTGAGAAGCATGCAGTTATTGTCTCCTTGGTTGCAGGACACAGAAACTGCTGCATTCTTGAAAGTCGCCCAATCATTCGTTTTCAAAGTTCGAAGAGAATTGAGAGCTACAAAGGGTGATGTGACGGAAGTTTACCAAAGGAAACGACATTTTCAACGTTCTGACAGTATCAGGACGCCAGACTTTATAAGTCATGTCCAATCTGCCATCGATGAGGACCCTGGGAAGTCGATGAGTGCACTCACCAGAGAGCTGCAGGTTGATGAGGCTACTATCCGACATGTGGTTCAGGAGAACATCCATTACAAATCATACGTGATGCGAAGAGGACAGTTCATGTCCAAAAGAACCAAAGTGAACCGCTTGACCAGAGCCAAGCGCCTTCTGAGCCAGGAATGATCTGTTTTTTTCTTAGACGAGAAGAACTTTGTTCAGGAACAGAAGGTAAACCGCAAAAATGATCGGTGACTGTATAAAAGGCCTGATGAGGTACCTACGGTCATGCATACCAAGCATCGTTGATGGTTCTTGATGTTTTCAGTAGTGAAGTTGATTTGATGCCTCCACATTTTTACTCTCGGTGCCAGAGTCAATGCCGTTGGTTACACCGAAATGTTGACCACAGTTATCAAGCTTCAGATCGCTACTGTAGCATGTGGGAGCCCGTATGTTTTTCAATAAGACTCAGCACCATCCTATAGTGGATGCAATGGCAAACATTCCCAAGACCCGTCTTATTAAAGCCTGAAGTCAGTGTATAGAAGCTGTTATTGTCTCTGATGGCGGGTTCATTAAATGATGTCGTCCTTTAGGTATGTGTTCGTTTATTTCTTGTTAATGATATTAAGTTTTTGGAGACAAGGGATTCCAAGAGTAAACTTTGGCACTTTAGCGTGATATTTTGATAATGGCATCTGACATATTGAAAATGTGGCCGGTTTGTGAAATATCATTGAGTGTAGGTCTTTTGTTTCTCTTTGTTTCTAATTTGGATGGATCTTCCGGTTTCACCCAAATATGTGGCATCACAATTTTGATATTCATTAGAGCAAACTGCGTTGGTTTGAATTCCTTTGTCTAATAAATTTGGTAATTAGTTTTCTAAGGAGTTGGACTATGGATTGGGGGTTGGTAAAAAGGTTTTGATTCCTAGTTTCCTTAGGGAGTGTGCAATCTTCTCGTTATCATAAGAATAGGGAGAAGGAATATAACATTTTGTTCCGTGGACGTTGGCTTTTCTTTTTCGCAATGGATTCAAAAACTATGTTTTTGAAGTTTGATGGGTAACCTTTATTTTAAGGTTCCCGAAGATATTGCATTTTTCAAACTTTTTGAATGCAGGTAAGGAATAATGAGTATGAAGACTTTTGGTAAAGGTCTCGACGACTGTGATTTTAAGACCAATTGGATTATAGGAATCATAATGGAAATAATAACGTTTTGAATCTTTCTTATAGTAAACTGAGGTATGACATCTTTCACAGGGGTTCTAATTAGAAGAATATAAAAAAAATGGTAGAGTGGCCTTGGTTCATTTCAGTTTCCATGGTGAATGAAAGGTAGCTATTGTAGTTATTTTAAAATTTCTAAGGATTAACCTCTCATCTCCCTGATAATACTCACAGAACAATATGCTGTCAACATATCGGCTCCACATTTGAATCCTAAGGTGGCTTTGATCATTTATCTAACTTTCTCATGAAAACCCCGGCTGCAACAAGTGACTACCCATAGGCGAGCCATATATTTGTTGAAAAATCTATCCTTCAAAGGAAAATTTCAGCACGTTAAAGCAAGCTTGATACATAGAAGCCATTTCATTAAACTGTGAAACTACGATGTTTTTTTGTAACGATTTTGGAATTTGGAACAACTGATAATGCTGTGAAATTGTCCTGAAAGGATGTGAGAATAAATTTGATCTCTACAAGGGAGATAACTATGCCAAAGAATCTCAATTCCACAGATAAAATCAAATCATAATGAAGAATACTGAAACCAGATCCATTTTTTAAATACGTCGACTAAACCATAATTATATTATGATGCATTAGCACGTCATCTGTTATGAAAATTCGAAACTATTATAGACGCGTATGATTCTTTTAAAAATAAATAATTCGAACCCTACATCTCTCTACTGAAAAGTCCCACATAATGATAAAATCGAATAAACCCTTTATTTAACCGCAAAAATACTAGGCATAAAACCTTCAATTCTGAGATCTTTAGAAGTGGTAGCTTCCTTGATTGCAAAAGGTTTCCCGTAAAAACCACTAAAGAGGTCTCGAATCTCGCAAATAAACTAGTCCAACAACAACAATAAAATCGATATCCTCTGAGATGTATGGAAAGGTCAAACATTTCTCAGGTTTTGCTTGTTTGGAGTTAAGAACTAGACAATTAACACTAAGCTCCTTGAAGGCTTCCATAGCGACAAACTTCTAAGAGCCTCCATGAGCCGAACCATATCAAAGTTGCCCACTGCCCAAAGTATAGAGCTATACCAAAGTCTTCATGGAAGATGGCGATCAGAAGGCCAACTTCTTGGGTAACCGTGGTAAGATGCCAATGGCACGACTTATAGTACGCTATGAAAGATGCTACTCTCTTAAACAATGTTACCGCTGCTGTAACTTTGACCACAGCCTGCCCTACCGCCCAACCTATCTTCTACAAGGCACTTAGGGAAGTATTCCTATGCTGTATTCAAACTTTTCATTAATGCAGCTGATCAAAGAACTGACGTCATACTTCTACCAGAACTTCCAAATAAAACTTTATATGGTCTTATACAAACTTTACCACATTCTTCCCAGATGTAATCTTGTCCTCTCAAATCGGACAATCATGCCACCTGCTTAGCTCCCAGGATCCCGACATATCAACCATCCTAGTCCATCTAGACAGTCAGGGTTGTGATTTTTTCAGCTTAATGATATACCAGACCTTACCGTTCTCCCTTCCATAAGATTCAGTTTTACGTACATTTTCAGTGCGGATACCAGTGCCCACTCTCCAACTTGGAGCCGTGAAGCTGTCCTTGGGATCAGAATGAAAATTTTGCATTACTCATGGGACTGCAGTTCTTGGGAGTCCCCGAAAGCTACAGCTGGTCCAATGGAACTCTCTCAGCCTCCATAGACGTCACATGATAACAAACTTTTTTGCTGTCCACGTTGCCAGAATCTGGGTAACTTCTGGGAATGAAACTAAGACAGTGACACCATCCAAACCTAACACTATAACCTGGTAAATTTTCATTCATATTGTTCAAATGCTGTAGTTTTCAATAAGGATCAAATCAATACACAGTTCTATTTTTAATTTTTCAATACTAGCTGAATGACCAGGGCAACGCCTGAAATTTGCCCAAGTACATATTTACCCAAGTGTATAAAAATGCTGTTTTTTTTTATTTATTTAAATATTCGTTAAAATTATCCATATAGATAATACACTAACAGAGTTATTAGTTGCAATGTTTTAATCTATCTCCTCCAAAGATACTGAACTATACATAGCTATCTATACAACAAAATTTTTGGTATTTTTTACTTCATATGTCACATTTATTTTTATTCTCCAAATATTAGTATGTGTATATTTTATTTGTATTTATTCAATTTTCTAATCGTAGATCTTTTGCTTCAAATTTTACTTTATGTATTTATTATCACCAAATTTTACTTTGTTTTTAAAATAAGTGTGTTTGTATTATTGGATTTATTAATTTCTAAGGGGGTCGGTAGAAGGATGGTCTAAACCATTGGTTTTCAACTGCTACGACCCGGGATCGAATCCTGCATTGGGCACTTTTTTATAATTTAAAAAAAAATGCTCCAATGGCCCCCGATTCTTGCAAAAGTCCAACCCCACCAGCGAGTTCAAGTAACAAAACGGGGCTCTGGCACATTTGTAAGTGCAAAAGTCGAACTGCTTTTCACATGTGTAGACATGTGGTTCACTTACAGTAAAAGCATTCGCTAAGTACCCACCATGATTATCATGGCCTGTACCACGTGTACTAGGGATAATAATAATTAAATTAATTTCTAATGGTAGATATTTCGTGTTTCTAATTCAATTGTTAATTACTTTTCTGTTTATAATCAGAATTACTTCTCTGTATAAATTTTCCTTGAGGATCTAAGCTGGATACCCGGGATTTATCCATTTGAGTATCTGCCCGAATTTATATACTTTGCTTAGAAAGTATTTTATTTAACCTTACTTGAAATGCTGCTTATAAGAAATCAGAACATATCCATTGCAATTTTTAAGCTACAGCTGGTCCAATGGAACTCTCTCAGCCTCCATAGACGTCACATGATAACAAACTTTTTTGCTGTCCACGTTGCCAGAATCTGGGTAACTTCTGGGAATGAAACTAAGACAGTGACACCATCCAAACCTAACACTACAACCTGGTAAATTTTCATTCATATTGTTCAAATGCTATAGTTTTCTATAAGGATCAAATCAATACACAGTTCTATTTTTAATTTTTCAATACTAGCTGAATGACCAGGGCAACGCCTGAAATTTGCCCAAGTACATATTTACCCAATCTGTTTTCACAGGCCCTTTGGGCTGCCCGAGTCACTCGGCTAGTATATTATAACCCAGCTTCACCCTGGTTCTTCTTGAGTGAATGTTTGCCGAAAGAATAATGCGTTAATAAATATTAATTATTATGAGATTTTATATCTCATATGGTTAAACCGTTTGGTTTTAGACCACTAGGACCCGGGTTCGATTCCCGCATTGGACACTTTTTTCTGTTAAAAAAAATGCTCCAATGGCCCCCGATTCTTGCAAAAGTCCAACCCCACCAGCAAGTGCAAGTAACCAAACGGGGCTCTGGCATTTGTAAGTGCAAAGTCGAACTGCTTTTCACATGTGTAGACATGTGGTGCGCTTACAGTAAAAGCAGTCGCTAACTACCCACCATGATTATCATGGCCTGTACCACGTGTACTAGGGATAAGCAAAAAAAAAAAAAAAAAATCTTATTATATATACAGTTAAACCTGCCTATAGCACTCCCTCTAAATAGCGCCTTCCTCTCTATAGAACCTGATTTTAAATACCTAGTACGATGCGATTTACATTAAAAGTGACCTGTCTATAGCACCCTATTTTGGTGAGTCCCAAGAGGGGGCGACAGGTTTAACTGTGTATCACATTCTAAGATAAAATAATTTGAAAATGAAAGAAAAGATAATAATATAATGCTACATTAATTTGAAAATTCTTACGACTACCAATTATAAAGTGATAATGATATAATTATAAAAATAATATTTGTTAAAGCACAATATTCATCTGACAAACATTCACTCAGGAAGAAGCTGGGCAAAACTTGGTTATTCAATCCCTATATAATAATTTGACCATTTTACTACTCCAAAATATTAAAAGAAAATAAGACCTAATCCAAATAATTTATTAGTGTGTGACGTTTCGGCAACAACATTGTCACCATCATCAGACAAGAGATTCTTTAGGTCTTATTCTCTTTTATTATAATCTATAATCCAAATTGTGCTTTATCATACTTCAAAATATGTAAAATAATTTGGTATTTTTCTTGACTTTATTTTTTACAAGGATTATATGTTAATTTATATATTCAGCTATATGCAAATTTTTCCGAGTAAAAAATATCAACTCATTTATAAACTAGTGTATAGCGTAGACGGCCGTACTGAAAGGATTCAATTTTTATAACACGTGCACTATAATAGCTCCCGCACCCACATACAAAATATTCGAAGCAACTATCATCGCGTTCTGCACCCAAAGGCAAGTTCTTTTAATGTACAATTTGTGTTATTAAAAAAACTTGTGTCTTTCCATAAGTGAAAAAAAAAGTGTGATTCAAACTGTGGAGGATGTACAATTAAAAAAAGATGTCGCTAAACATTTTGGCATTTTACAATCGACACATTGTCGAATATTTTGAAAAACAAAGATCGCAGCATTACTCACGCCAGGGTAAACTTCTCAAACTCTTGCTTGAGAAAGGGCAAGACCCGAAAGTTCCCAATAAATTTATTACTTTAAAAACTTGCAGTAAGTCACTTATTTACTCCTGTATCAACATAGTATGTATATCCCGAAACTGTCAAAACTTCAAACTCTTGTTTAATTGATTTTTTCCCTTCCCTCTCTCTTGGTTGTTTAAAGTCTTATTATTTTGAACTATTGATAAATAGAAATTTCTCTGGTCCCTGAGTTCCAAATTATCGAGTCAACTGTATTTGTAACCAACATATAAAGACAAGGAAGGTGACAGGTGTGTTAATACCAACTTCCATATCTAACAAAAAGAGGGGATATTATACAAGAAGCATTATACAAGAAGCTAGTAAACAGACAAAACTTATAATAATGCACATCTGGAAAGTGTTATTTAAAAACAATATACAGTGGAACCTGTGTAAAGGACATCTAGTTGCAGAGCCAAAGGTCCTTTAACCGGAGAGTTCCTAATTAGTAAAAATTGTAATTTTGGCAATGACCTTTGTAGAGAGTGCCCTCTCATGTAGGTTCTACTGTATTAGATATTTAGCCATATCTTAAAAAGCTTTTCCCATTCAAACTCACTGAAGTTTAGAAGAACCACACAAAAATATAGATAACCTAATGAATCAGTCAATAGCTCAAAATGCCACACAGGTTCTACTGCATATACATTCAAATATGAAGGGTCAGAAAAATGCAAAACAAACACTGATTTAAATACTCAAAAATACATTTTATTAATAATTTACATTAATTTTGCTATATATATATATAAAGAAATGTACTATATATACACACAAATATTTGGACAAAGTTTCAATATCTGCAAAAAAATGTCACATAGTGTAAATAAAAACATGACGTAATGATAATAAAAAAGAAGCCTCTAGGGTGATTATTATGTACAATGGAAGTAACCTAGCCGGGGGTAAAGTAGAGGGCTAGTCACCGACTGAGGCTGTGCTCCCGCGGTGTCAAGTTGCCCCCGCGATGGAGAAGCTGGCTGGGGGGCAGCTTGGAGAAGAAAGGATGGTCCAGGGCTTCACCCAGGGAGACCCTCTGGCCAGGCTCATATTGCAGCATGCTCTCTATGAGGTGGAACAGCTGCTGGTGGTCGTCTTCTTCGCTCAGCATGTACTTCTACACATCCCAATTCTGCTTTAACTATTTATTCTATAATAGGATTTTTGTACAAGGTTAATTTTATTCAGGTTTTGGCTGTTTCCTATTGATTCCGTGTTCTACTAAAGGTGATTGGTATTGCTTGATTTATCTATATATATATATATAAAAATGAATGTATGTGTGTGTCCTTTATGCCTGACCAAACCACTCATTGGAACGCCATGAAACTTTGGGAAGTTATTTAGTATAGTACTGGGAAGGTTTCTGAAAAATAATTTCTTGAATATCTTGAATATCCTTAGAGTTATTTGCAGATTTGTCGATTTAACTCGCAAGCAGCGCCACCATTGCGACGATAAGTTTTTTTTATCTATAAGTTTTATTATCACTAAGTTTATTATCTTGAAGATTATTTATCAAAAGTAAGATTATCTCAGGATGACACGGCAATTTATTTGAGACAAGAATAATGATACAATTCCAAGGCAAAGAAAGATACTATTCTTTTAACTTCCAATTACCGAGGGAACCAATTAATATTGATTTTATTCAACTTATCAAGTATTTTTCAAGGGACTGGGAAAAAATGTTCACTAGATAAAACGATGATTTTGTAATGTAGAAAATTAGGAAAGACAAAATTCAAGATGACACGGCACACAGGGACCGGGAAAAAATGTTCACTTTATTGAGAAATTCTAATTTACGAGTTTCAAATTATCAAAATACATCTATTGTTTTTTTTAAATAAGTTTATAGAGAATTGTTTTAACAAACCTTTACTCGGGTAAAACCCAGGCGAAGCCGGGTACAGCCGCTAGTTATATATATAAATTAAGATATATAAAATATCCTTTTCACATATTTAGGCATAAATGGGTTTGGGTAATTCATCAGCCTAAGACATCAGTTATTTCTTTGCAAAAACACCATTCAGACAGTTGATCCCACAACTTGCCAGGCCAATGACCATTCTTTTTGCTTTGGATGATGCATACAGGAGTGATGCAGACAATTGAGTGTTGTCACTCACTGTAGTAATACAAGCAATTTATATTCAATATAATTACATGGGGGGGGGGGGCGAGACAGACTAATGTTCTCAATATTCTCTATCATTGACTGATCACTTTTAGAAATAAAATAACCACCATGCACTTACCCTCAAAGGCTTACAGTTCTCCTTCACATAGCGACCAGCTGAGCTCTTGGGATCCCAATCCAAATGGCCATGGTAAAAGTACTTGGTCTTGGTGCGACGGCTCATACGGTGAGGAATGGGTCCTAGGATGCGCTCCATCATGGCAAGATGCTCCTTGTTGTCATGGGTTTGGAACATGGTGATGCCCAGGTAGAGTTCAAAGAGGATGCATCCAATGCTCCAGACATCACAGGCTTGGTTCCAGCCCAACTCCAGGATTACCTCAGGGGCCCTGTAGTGCCGGGTGGAGACTATGGTGCTGTGGTGTTCATGGTCAAAGGTGGCTGATCCAAAGTCAATCAGCTTGATTTGGGTATTTTTCACTCGCCTCAGATCTCTCTTCTGTCCACATCACAGCAGCTGATAGAACCACGAGTAGACACAACAAGGACGATAAACTAACCTTTTTAGAGTTGTAGCTGGTATCATATTCAGAATTGACAAAGAGGATGTTTTCAGGCTTGAGGTCAGTGTGAGATAGATTAATCTCATGAAGAACTGGACACAACAATGTCATTGTAGCAGGTGTGCCACCAACTCCTGTGTAACTTACAATTAACAGAATAGCAGAGCTGATATCCAATGTGGCGCACATGGTCCAGTGGGTAAGGCTGGTAGTTATTGTCTTTCTGAAAAACCACACTCCAATATAGAAACAACAGAGCTGTGGTGAGGTAGAACTTACCAGGAAGTCAAACACACTCAGTCCGAGCATCTCAAAGGCTATGCACATGTGTCCATGATAGTCAAAGTAGTCATACATCTTGACACATTGGCTGCCAAACACACACAAGAGTTTAGCGATAGGTAGCAAGTTATATAGAGGAGGCACTTACTGTCTGCTCTCGGGATCTCTCTCTCGAAGCTTCAGCAAAACATTGATCTCCAGCTTGGCAGCTTCTCTGTACTTCTCCACATTCTTTATGATCTTCAAGGCAACTATTTGCTTTCTGAAACCCACCAGCTTTTACACCACCTGCCCCACTGAGTACAAATCACAAACTTACCTTACTACATCCATCACTTTCACCACTTTCCCAAATGTGCCTTCACCAAGGGTGGCCAAAATCTTATCTAAAATGGAAAACGCAAACAGGCCCCAATTAAACATCCAGGGTAAATAAGTAGAAGGGGAAAAACCCTATCTTTATTATTTAAAAAATATTAAGTAAAGAATAAAGAGCTTTAATAAGAGATAAGATAAAAAGTGGAATGTTTATAAGTTACGTTAGGGATGGATAAATACATCTCTCTTGCAGCACATCTCCATGGCGATAGATCAGGTGTCCATCTTCATCGTCCTCCACACTAGGGGCTCGAGATGACGCCTGCCAGGGGACGGGGGTCGCCAACCAACATCATCCCGAGGAGCACCATTGCCACCGACCGGGTCCCCATTATTGTGCCATTGTACCACCGAATTTCGCCACCATTCATGGGCATGGACGGGAGAAGAGATGATGTGCATAGAGCAAAACGATACAAAATGGAGGGCATGTTTGATAAATAAATAAGGCATAATGGATAGTTTCATAAAAAATAAATAGAGGGGAGGGGGATACAATAATAAAGGAATTACAATGGGGTAGGGGACACATTGGTACAAAGAGAGCAAAATTCATTTTCACCTTTTAAAAACAAGGGGGCAAAATAAGTAGATGAGAGAGGAGGTTAGATCATTAGCAAGAAGAAAACAAATGGGAACCCACAATGCAACAGCAGAGAGCTAAGAGCTGTGAAGTGGTGGAAGTTAGGGTTAGCCGCTCCGTTTCCTCCAGGCCAGAGGCCGGGCAACACAGAATACTCAGCCTAGCCGCCATTGCGAGGGAGAGCCTGGAAGCGACGCACGCTACACCAAAATAACTCCTTGGCTTGAGGTCTTGCCAATAGGGTGAGACCTTCTCACGAAATAGCTATTTTAAGAGTAATTAAAAGGTGAAAACAAATTGTGCTAGACTTAATGTATGAAAGGTTGGGTAAATAAATAATTTTGAGAGCATGACAGTTATCATTTAGGGTCAAGCAGTCAGTCAGGGGGAGGGGAGGAAAATATGATGCAACAAGGGTGTTTATTTTTACATTGGGAGTCCAATCTTTGCCTGGTCTTTGACATTTAGAGCTAAACATGGAATTTCATTAAGGGGCTGACTGTTGCAAATAGACTACTGAGAGTTTATCATTGAGGCTTAGGACCCAACATCACTTTGATTTAGCTTTCAAAGGAAATCCTAAGACTACAAAAAGAGCTGCCAATTATTTGTGACACTTTTTCCTTTTTCTCATCAAGAAATTAATATTGTGATTGTTTGGCTGTAGCCATTCAACTTCAAGACATTTACCACCATCACCTAGTAAGGGAGAAAGAAACTTGTTAGAATACTAACCCTAGAGTGACTAGGCGAGCGGTAATAACGCCCATGATGCCTCTTCCTCCTATGGCGATAAGAACCATCAGAAGCATCCGACTCACTCCCATGACGATAATGCTTTCGCTTTTCAGGGTAGCGATGATGGTATCTAGAGGAGTGATAGTGGTCCAGGTCATACTCATCCTTGTAGACTCTGCCACTTCCAAGTTAGACCTGAGCCAGGGGACTCATCTACACCATACTTACCCTCTTAAGTGGTATTGTCTATCATAGGAAACCCTGTAGCGCTTGTAGCGGTAAGCTTCCTCGCTATCCCTGGATAGCATGTCAGATGGGGAATGGGGGCGCTTTGATCGAGGCATCTGCACATCCAGTCAAAATTTGAGGTTTTTTTTCTTGAAGAGTTGTTATGTATGGTTATATTATTATACCAGCTGTGATATGATAACTAGATATTTTTTAAATTATTAATTTATATATTTTTTTAAAGAGAGTTTGATCTGGATGTAGGCAAAGTTATTTTTTAAAATTATCTTCAACACACAAACATCTACACATAATATACTTTTTTAAATCTTCCACTACAACAATCCACTAAAGTGCTCAGACATTGGCATATATAATGATCCCTTTGTTAATCCACCAAATTTGAATTTAAAGCCCAATTTAAAAGTAAGTCAAGTTTCTTTAATTCAACACCCCAAGGGATCAAAATTTCCTGATGAATTGAAGTAAATGTTGAATTAAAGAGATTATACTGTATTACATCTATAGAGTACCATCTAGGGCGATGATGATGTTCATATTGAAACTGAAATTGTACTTATTTGAATTCTTTATTATATAGATTTTTTTTTTTTTGCTTTCAGATTTCAAAAATACATTTTAATAGGATTCTTTAAAATGATTAATAAGAAAATTCTAAAGGTTAGACCTTCTATTTGTTTGTTTGTATTTCAATGACCAAGCAGAAGAAAATTGACCTCCACAGATAGAACAACCTCCCCACTTGATCTAAATAAATATCACCATTATTGTGTAGTCTCCTAAGAGAATATTAATAGATATTATGGTCTCGCACTATGCAGGCAAAGTTCCCTTATATATTTAATGAATATGAAAGTTTACTTGTGTGTTTGTTCTACATTCATGTTTCCACAATACTTGACCTATCCAGATAAAATTTTGACACCATATTGAAGTTGGTCAAGGAGTCAGTTACCAGCTTAAAATATGCAAATTACTCGGGTAATATGTAAATTTAATTTTTAAAAAGCAATAAATGGCACAGCTATTTCTGTGGCATAGTTGATGGCAGGGATTCTCATAGACCAAAAAAAAAAAAAAGTTAACAAAATGATCTGTGATATATTATTACTCTACTCTGTATTATTGATCATCATCTTGTAAACAACAATATACGTATAATCGAATTGTAAAAAGAATAAAATAATCATAGTAGCTTAAAAATAGTGTATCTTTCATTTATCTATATATATATATATATATAAAGTGCAATTTCTTACAAAATAATTTTCACCATTAATATTTAACAATTAATAGAAACGTATCAAATGGCGACGAAGAATTAACGTAAGTATGGCCACCACTAATTTAAATTATCCAAGGTTTCGTGAAGGTGAAGATCTAAATTGTTATTTGGAACAATTTAACGTTTTTAACGTTTGATAGTGCAATAAATATTGCAAATTCTGTAGAGGCAGCGAAGTCACAAGTAAATTTGATGAAAAATCCTGGTCATGATATTGATAAGTTGAAAGCCAGATCTAAAAATTTTAAATTCCCATGTAAATACAATAATCCTTGCAAAATTTGTGGAAAGTCTAACCACGATACGAAGTTATGCAAATTTAATAATGCTCAATGTTATATTTGCAATAAGAAAGGGCACATTGCTCCAGTATGTTGGAATAAAAAATCGGCCCAAAATTCTGGAATGAATAAACCCAATCTGAATAAATTGAATACTATTCAGTGCAACACATTAGAAAACGCACCAAAAATATTGGTAAATGTTAAAATCGAAGATGCAGACACTATAATGGAGGTTGACACTGGTGCAGACGTGTCTGTAGTTTCAAAGAAATTTTTTCTTACAAATCTCAAAAATGTCACTCTAGAGAAATACAGTGGACATTTGAAAAGTTTTTCAGGAAATATGATACCAGTTTTTGGAAAATGCTTGGTAAATGTTAGTTACAAAAACTATCAGGAAAAACTACCCCTAATTGTGACAGGCCAGTTTAATAACCAAACGCCGCTACTGGGCAGAAATTGGATAAAAATTTTAAAAACTGATTGGCCCAATTGCGTTTTTGATATCTGTAATAATATAAATGTAATTTCAAATTTAGAACTGTTTTTAGAAGTATATAAGAGAGTATTTGAAAATAAAGATTTACCAATTCAGGGCATTAAAGGTTCAATATCATTGAGGCCAAATGCTAAGCCCAAATTTTTTAAATTTAGACCAGTACCCTTTTCCATTAAAGAGAAGATAGACAAAGAACTAGACAGACTTGAAAAAAGTCAAATAATTGAAAAGGTTAATGCTAGTGATTGGTCTACGCCTTTAGTAACGGTAATAAAGTCAAATGGAGAACTACGTTTGTGTGGTGATTTTAAAAATACTTTGAATAATTGCATTGAAGATGAGAAATATCCATTACCTACTATAGAAACTATGTTGGGAAATCTAGGAGGAAACAAGATTTTTACCAAATTGGATCTCTCCTCCGCATATCATCAAATTGAAATGGATGAAGCATCAAAAAATCTGCTAGTGGTATCTACCCATAGAGGACTTTACCGATATAATAGATTGCCTTTTGGCATCAGTCCAGCTTCAGCCATTTTCCAGAGGTGTATGGACAGCCTTTTTCATGATGTTCCCAACACGGTGATATACTTAGATGATATTTTCATTGGTTCTAAAGATGAACAAGAACATTACAGAATTTTAAAAATGATCTTCGATAAATTGAAAGAGCTAAATTTCACCCTTAATAAAGAAAAATGCTTATTTAAAAAAAAAGACATTTGTTTTCTAGGTCATATTATAAATGAAGATGGTGTTAGACCAGATTCAAAGAAATTGGAAGCATTAGAAAGGTGTAAAAAGCCTTTCGACAAAACATCATTGAAGAGTTTTCTAGGGATGTTGAGCTTCTATTCAAAATACATACCTAATATGTCAACCTTGGCTGATCCTCTTTATCAACTCCTAAAGAAGGACAATCGTTGGAAATGGTCTAGCCAATGCGAAAAGGCATTTCTGAATTTGAAGTTAACTCTATTAAATTCCCAGGCGCTTATTCACTATTCAATGAAGCTTCCATTAACTTTAACCTGTGATGCATCTGCCTATGGCATAAGTGGGGTCTTGTGTCATATTGTGGAAGGGGAAGAGAAGCCAATCACCTTTGTTTCCAGAACATTGTCAAGTGCAGAAGTCAAATACTCTCAGACTGAGAAAGAAGCACTTGCTATTGTGTTTGCAACTTCCAAACTGAGACAATACTTGTTTGGGAGAAAATTTGTGTTAAAGAGTGATCATAAAGCTTTAACGACTGTTTTTGGAAACAAAAGACTTCTTCCGCCTTTAATTGCAAATCGCTTGCATAGGTGGGCTTTAGAGTTGTCAAATTTCGATTTCGATATTAGATATACAAATAAAGATACCATGCTCTGTGCGGATGCATTTTCAAGACTTCCACTTGAGGAAATAAATTCAAGGGAAGACAACATTGATTTGGTGACACATGATATATCATTTTTAAATGTAACTCCATTGGACCACCTCATTATTGAAGAAGAAACCAATAAAGATCCGGTTTTAAATAAGCTCAAGGAATATCTATTAGAAGACCCTCAGTTAGCAAAAAAGGATGAAACAATGAAACCATTCCTTTCAAAATTGGAAAATTTTTCTGTACTGCAGGGATGCATTTTTGTTGATTCTAGGGCAGTGATTCCAAGAACCTGTCAAGATCAAATGTTGAAGTTACTTCATCAAAGTCATATAGGAATCAATCGCATGAAATCTCTAGCCAGATCTTCGGTTTGGTGGCCAAAAATGGACAGTCAAATTGAAGAGTTTGTGAAGGAATGTTCTCCCTGTATGCATCATCAGACAGCTCCTCCCGCTGAGAACACACCTTGGCCCAGGACTAACCAACCGTGGCAGCGAGTTCATGTTGACCATTTCTATTTCAGAGGTGATTGATATTTATTAGTAGTAGATGCAAATTCAAATTGGATTGAAGTATTTCCAGTTAGAGGTACTACTTCGCAAGAAAATATTAAGCTTCTACGGGAGTGTTTCGCCAGGTATGGATTACCGCAATGCTTAGTGTCTGACAATGGCCCCCCCTTCAATTCGATTGAATTTAAGGAGTTCTTACGGAAAAATAATGTATACCACTTAACCTCGCCAGCATATAATCCCTCGTCTAACGGAATTGCTGAAGTTTCGGTAAGAATAATTAAAAAATCTCTGGAAAAGTCGTTGGAAGAATCTCCAAACTCAAATATGGACTGTATTTTACAAAATGTTCTGTTTAATTATAGAAATACGCCTACCTCTTTAGATAAGCCTCCTGTAGAACGTCTCCTAAGTTATGTGCCTAGAACATTTGTAAATTGCTTGAACTCTGAATTTATCCAGAAGACTTTTGGGAGAAATGAGTGTGGAAGGCGACATTTTCAAGTTGGAGATAAAGTGCTGTTTACAAGAGTAATACAAAATAGGCGCAAATGGTTCAAGGCCCAGGTGATACGACGACTAGGTTACAATGTTTATCTAGTAAAGAACCTAAAAGGCACATTTAAAGTGCATGTCAATCAGATGAGGACAGGTTCAGATACCAAATATGCTGAAGATTCTGATTGGACCTTGGACAACGCTGGAGCAGGACCTCACCGACTGGAACAAGACCCTCAAATTTCCACGTCACCTCCACCTAGGAGATCTACCCAACCTCGATGCCCTCCTTGCCGGTTTTCTCCAACTATGAACAATATAAGGAAGGAGGAATGATCTGTGATATATTATTACTCTACTCTGTATTATTGATCATCATCTTGTAAACAACAATATACGTATAATCGAATTGTAAAAAGAATAAAATAATTATAGTAGCTTAAAAATAGTGTATCTTTCATTTATCTATATATATATATATAAAGTGCAATTTCTTACAAAATAATTTTCACCATTAATATTTAACAATTAATAGAAATGTATCACAATTATGTTTTAAAGGGCTTTAAAAATCCTATTTTGACCTATATCAAAAGTTTCTTATAAACTACATAAATTGGGGCTTTCATCCTTCGTAGTCTTCACAACAAATTTGCTAAGGCAATAATCAGAGGTGCCCCATGCACATCCACAATATTTCCTTTACAGGTTGTCCCTTATTCGATAGCTCTATAGAAGCCTACATTGGTGCTTCCTATCTTACCCTCCTTTACGAAGGATATTATACCAAATCACCATTTATACTGATGGATCACAACCATCAGAAGGAGCTCAAGTTATTCTACCACTTCCCATATAACTTCAGAGTGGAGCATTCCAAACGAACCATAATTCACCTTTGCCGCATGTACACCACTTTGTGCTGTCTTGTTAATTTTTTGTTTGGTTTATGTAGCCCTTGGATTCCACAGCTTAATCTACAACCTGCATTTTACACCAAATGTACAACTCTCCTGCGGTATTGTAGGAAATGAACCAGTAGACCAGGTGGCAACCTGCCACCTGCAGAGATTGCCCACCAAATGTGGACAGATATTCACCACTCCCACAGTTAAGGTTTGCTCCAAGACTTCAGCTCTCATTGCTACATGTCAATACGTGACAGTAAACTGACTGTCACATGACCTTAATAACCTATCAGTATTGAGTTGATTAGCCAAACAGCGGGTTTTTTTTAGCTTGGAGGTGTTAGCCACAAAAATTCAATATTAAATATAAAATTGAGGGTTCAAGCTATTAGGATGTTTTTTTTTTTTTGTTGCCATTCTCTATTTTTACATTTAAAAACATTTAAATATATCAATTTACATTTTGATCATTATTTTTTATATACACACAAATTATATTACTTTTATATTTTGTTTGAAACCGATTTACTGATGGTAATAAAAATATAATTATCCAAAAAAATGAAAATTTGATAACTAGGGAAATAAAAAAAATGACACAAATAGGCTTTATTATTATAAAAGAAATTACTTTTAAATGAATATTCCCCAGCAGTATAAACATTTAATACAAATGATGCACCAATATTCTCTCTCTGGAGGGCAGGGCAACACACTTACTCCAGAACAGAGAATAAGTTCTTCCATCCTGGTTTTCAATCAAAATGTCATTGATAGGATTGAGCATAGCTCTCATAACCATGCTCACAAAACCTTTCTCCACTACTTCAAGGGCGGCTACAGATCATTTGGGACATATCAACACCTCCCATGCCTCAATTATGCATTTGGAACTTAAGCTTTCCGTACAGCAACTGTTATTCCCTCATTAGTATCATGAACTTTTATCTATCAAGATATTAGGCCCATTAAAATTTCTCTATTATCAATGCGACCAGCTGAGCATAAATATTAGTCACAATATTTTATATGACATCTATGACATAAATGGTCTCTATAAACATCCCATGGTGAGGTTGGAAGGTGTAAATTGAGAAGATGCTCATGTCACTCATGGGAATACCTAAATCAACTGAGCAATTAGCTCCTCTGTTTCTTCATCTGAAAACACATCAGAATCTTCATCGGAAAAAATATATAATTTTAATATCAAGAGTTTTCATTTTGAGTTGATTATTTAAGATAGAAAAAAATTTGGATTTTTATTTTAGAAAATTTTTACACTTTAACAATTTTTTTGAGACTTGAAATGATTTTTAAAAAAAAATCATTTTCTTATATTCATTAATTCAGATATCCTTGGGGCTGTAACTTCAGAGATGGGAAGCAGATTAACTCTTATGTTGCTTTGACAGTCTCTCATTTTGGACATATTTATTCTTCAGGTACAGAATTAGAATCTACATGCCTAGCAGGTCTTCTGCTGAGGGATGTTTAACCCTGTCAGTGGCTTTGTGTCGCTATCTAGCTGATAGCAAGCCACTACAGTTAGTTTCTGTGGGGTGGGGCAGGAGGCACCAGTGTCACGTTTCCTGGAAATCATGTAAGAATCTTGCAAAATCATCTTCCATTTCCTCTCTCGCCTCAAATTTAACTTATTTTGCATCTACTTTGTTCACTCGCTCAAATTTACTTTTTTGGTAGATTCTTCATTAACAGAAAATGTTCTTTTCGATGCTGATATTAGTTCCTAAGCTACCGAAATTCACAAATTTGAAGAGTCAGGGGAACATCTTGAAGAGATAGATATTTTCATTATTAAGATTCTACACATATTTTCCCCTTATTGAAGAATGTTCTAAAATAAGTTACCTAATTGGGACCACTATTCCAAACTGACAAGGAATGCCACAGGAACTAAAAAAAAAGCCTTTCGGTGAGGCAAACTCATGCTTTCAAAAATGTGGGAAGGATAAGCATCTGGTCCATCTTGCCTCTTCATTCCACACAGATAGTCACCAGGAAAACAAAGTTTTTCAGAAAAAATTGAAAAGCCAACTGCCATTATAGACTACACTTCGAATATGGGAGGTATGGATGTTATTGACCACTTTTGTACAACATACAACTTCCACAGAAAAACTAAAATGGAGAAAACTGCTTTTCAGGTGTCTAGAAGTGGCTACTGTCAATTTGTACATCATAAACTGCCAGAAAATGAAAAAATAGGGGGCTAAAGCCATTCAACTACAAAAAATATCGGCAACATTTAGTGGAAGAGCTTATGGAACCCTGGCAGAATGAATACCTAAAACATATGAAAACTTCAGCAAGCTTGGAAAGAATGGACAATCAGTTCCACAATGCTAACATTAAGACTGCCAAAGAGCCGCAGGTCTGTTCTTCACAATCTACACTTGGTGGATAGAAAAGTAACAGGTTTTTATTGTGAAACCAGTGGTGACAAACCATTTTACGGAAATACCATACTTTATTGAAATATAAATATATTATTTTGTGCTTTTTTATATATTATTTTATGCCCTAATAATAGATATATTTCCATTATAAAACATGATTTTTTTCTATTATACTCATGGACATAAGTGGAAATTTTTTAATAGACAGAGGCAATTTTGTTCTTGTATCTCATGTCTTCAATAATATAAATGCTAAAAGGCACAACTTTTGTTCTTGATTCTTTGTTCTTTGCCAGTCCCAAGCCCGGATGTAAAAGGAGGAGGGGGAGCAGTAACAAGCTCACTAAAAAAACTGGGCTCAGCTGGCCCAGCTGATAGTACCCTGTAATCTAAGGATACAGGTTGAGCAGCATTTGTACTCTATGTTAGGAGCGGCTGCACATGGCGTCTGTTCCTCGTGTCAGAGGAACAGGAATTATTTTGGAGCTAAGTCGGCTTGCCACTGAGTAGTGGTCCCAGTCTTAATGACAAAGGCAGATGCTTTCTACATCACCCAGTCATGATGGTTGTAGATAAGAAAGAAGATGAGTCTATATTTGATAATATGGGGATTTAAGATGAGATGCACAAGCAGATTGTATTACATGCACAGTAGAGAGCAACTTCTACACTTATGTAATCAAATGTGCATGAGGATTGGAAGAGTTAAGGTTGACATTAAGCAGTTAGAATTGGTTAAAAGCCTATTAACACATATGTACAGGACCCAGAGATACAAGATGTGACTAGGCTTTCCTCAATAAGCTTTAAACTCAAGAAAATCAGATGGAAAAATAGAATGGGGGTGACCAGCTCTATTTTGTGAAGGTGCAGAAACTAGCAAAAGCAACAACCTTGGCTACAACAGTTGTTACTTTATGTTGTTAGTATAAGCTCCTGTTTTACCTTATGTTTATGTTTGCCAAAATAAACAATGGGTGGCAGGTCCAAAAAATATTTGCCACCTTGTGCTGACTAGTTGGCAGCAACCATGTCAAAACTTTCCTTGGACTTGAGGGAAATTATGGCTTGGTTTAATAATTGAGTCTCTCTTAGGAACAACTACTTATAAAGCCAAGTTGTTATTTAAAGGGGCAGCTAAATAGTATTTTTTTTTTAACTGAAAACTGTCTTTCAAATATGTGTCTTATCAGAAGTGTCCATTTACATGTAAGATCTACAATTTCTGTTATAATTCTAAGATTGAGGACTTGGCTGTAGAATTGAAGGTATCTCAAGTTCTAGAATAGGAATACAGCAAAACTTCCAAGTTTTTTTGGGAAATAAAATGGCAAACAAATCATAAATAGACATCATATTTAATTGCTAGTAGAAGTTTATTTGTGACCTCACTGATCAACTCTCTAGATCAGGGGTCAGCAACCTGCAGCTCATGAGTCACATGCCAATCTTTGGATGTGAAGCTGGGTGTAGTATTCCACATTTAGTTGATTTATTTAATAACCCTAATTTGAACAGAACCTAACCTGAAACTAACAACCTGGTTCAAATTCACATAAATAGGTACCGCTCAGCAAGAGCAACCTAGTTCATGATAATTGAACAATGAATAATATGTGAAGGTTATTCACATATTAAACAATTTTTAACACCCGGTTCATGACTGTAGGGAATCGAGCGTGTTACCCTCTCATCCACCGACTTATGAAACTAACAAACTATAACCAATCCTAGCTGGAAAAACTTTAGCTAATCACAAAATGGCTTAACACCTTACATTAAATTTGGGGGGATAACAAAACAGCCTTTCCTGCACCTCTCTATATATTTTGTGGGGAGAGGAAAGAAACAAAACGGCTATGACTTCATTTGAACAAGTGCTTCAATCTGCCAACTAAGGAAAAAGCTTTGGTTATTTAAGTTTCCTTAAAGCCCTATATGGCTACTTCCTTTAAGTTTTTTTAAATCTGAGGCATCTTAAATATATTTTTTAAATTACCAATATTTTTTTAGGCCAGAGAAGTATCAGTGACCTAATAAAAATTTGGATTTAAATTGGTATTAAAGGCTCTGGTATAAAAGGTCAAAATTATTTTTTAAGTCAAAACATATAGGAATTTGTGAAAAAAAAAATTAATACGATTTTATTTGTTACATTTTAGAAAAAAAAAATTCAAATTACGTTTCCTATAGATTTTTTACAATTAAGAAACAAAATTATATTTTACTGGTCATTTAATTGACATTACATTTGAATAATGGAATTTTTTAAAAATTTTGATTTTTCTGATGCTAATTTTTTAAAATCCTAATATTGTAAAATTTATTTTGTTGTTCAGTGGGTTCTCAAGGTTGATCCTACGTGACCTAATTACTGGTTTTAAAAAATGTTAAAGTTTCAATTTTATACTATTGAATATTAGATGTTTTGAAAACATCTGCTAAACTTATTTCTAAATATTAAATTCATCTAAAATAGAAATTTAAAAAATAATCTTTAAAAGTTGACATATACGAGTTTTCAAAATGGCGTCGTTGTAAAAAAAATCATTTTGACAACACTTTATTATTCTTTATATCTATCAAATATACTATTAAACTTACAACTTTTAATCCGAAGAACTCCAGGTCGTTAAAGGTAAAGATTTACAAAGAGAAATGAAAATTATTAATTAATGATTAGGTATTTAATCTTTCAAAATGTCTTTTCATGCAAAGGCGAGAAGCAAAGGTAACACGAAATTTCTAGAAACACAGTAGTCAAATATTTATTAAATTTTGAAAAAAAAACTTTTTCAAAGAGTAATACATACAATTTTAAAAAAATTTGAAATAATTAATAAATTTATATTTTAAATATTTTCTATTGATTTCACACTTTATTGACAACATTTAACGTTTTAATAACAATATTATAAACTTTTTTTTTACACATCGATAATATTTTACACTTTATAATATCGACATTTTACACACTTATTTTTAATCAATTTTTGCTTTAATTTAGAATTTCAGAAGATATACAATAGGTTTTATACTGTTACAGTCTGAGAGCAATTTATAAAGTAGTTTATTGAAAAAAATATATATAGGTTATTACATAATTAAAAAAAACTGTATTAGAAATTATAAATATATTGTGGCGAAGAAATATTTTATTATTTAATTTAATATTATTCAATGAAAATATATCCAACAGATTATAAAAATATATATTAATCTGTATTTGTGAAATCATCTTAAAATATTTCTTTGCTTACTTGCTTAAGATTCTCTAGCTGTAAATAGTTGGGGGCTGACCTGTTAATAATTGTCGACTCGTCGCTGTGACGTCATCAATAAATACTTTTACATCTTAGGATATTTCAAGGCTTGATTTCTACGCTACAACTGGTGGAGAGACTGGACCGATACCCATTAAGAAATAAAAGAAAAATTGATTCTGTTGAACCAGAAGAAACTTCTATGAATGTAAAGAAGGAAGGTACTCAGGTAAGCAACTACGTTGTTCAACATCTGCCAAGGAACCCTTCCATTTTCTCCGGGGAGGATGGTGAAGATCTCCAAAAATGGTTAAAAGGGTATGCACGTGTGGCAAGGTACAACCATTGGGACGAAACCCTTTGTCTTAATAAAGTCTATTTTTATCTGTCTGGAACTGCTCTCAAATGGTTTGAGAACAACGAAGAAAGCATACAGACTTGGAAGGAATTCACATTTCAATTAGAGAATGTGTTCGGAAAAAAAGAAAATTCAAAATTGCAAGCGGAGAAGAAACTTAAAACACGGGCACAATTAAAAGGTGAAAGTACCGAATGTTACATCCAGGATCTCCTGTGCTTGTGCAAAGAGGTTGATCCTCAAATGAGCGAGGAAGATAAAATCTCCCACCTCATGAAGGGGATAGCTGAGGAGCTTTATCAAGCACTCCTACCGAGGGATGTACAGAGCACCGAGCAATTCATTACAGAATGTCGCCGTGTCGAAGCGCTCCGTTGTAGGCGAGTAACCCCAACCAGGTACGAGCGCCTACCAAATGTAGCCTCTCTCTGTGACCAGGATGACGGAGAAGATCTGTCATCTTTGATTAGGCAAATTGTTCGTGAGGAGGTACAGCGGGCATTAGGCTCTCCTCGGGAGGAACCAAAAAATGCTACAATCGAAGAAATTGTAAAGGAGGAGATTGGAAGAACCCTGGCGCCAATCTCAAAGTCTAGGAGAAGTCCCCCTCAGAAGGAAAGACACCGACAGTTTTTAAATACTAGATATGAGGCCGATACGATAAGACCGCACCCTGAACCTCGATACCCAAAACAAGGAGGAAGATGCGACACCAATGATTGGCGTACAACTGAGGGAAGGCCAATCTGTTTCTACTGCGGACGCCCAGGTCACGTCGTCCGCTATTGCCGTGACAGGAAGAGACTCAATGAGGAAAGGAGAAATGACTATTTCCAAAGAAAGCAAGACGCAATGGTATCCTACAACTCTCGAGCTGAATCTCAGGACCCCAATGATGAATCATCGAGGAAAAATTTCAGTCGCTACCCCTACCCCATATACCGGTCGAAACAGACAAAATTTCTCACCTGCTAGAAGATCTAGCTGGACGCCCCGCCATTAAAACTAGATGATAGACCACATTGGAGGTGAGGCCGTAAAGTTAAAAAATCCCCCCTTGCCGACCACAGTAGAAATTAGAAAAAGCTACATTGACGTAAACATAGACCTACCAAGTCCTCATGAAGAAGATATCTCAACTGAAAGAAGACATCCACCGCAGTCACCTGAAAATATCCCTGGCCATAGTACTAGTTCTTGAGACTGAGGATGTAAGTCTCCTTCTGAGCATCGGGTCGATGCTCTCTATAGGAGGAGGCTATGTGGCGAAGAAATATTTTATTATTTAATTTAATATTATTCAATGAAAATATATCCAACAGATTATAAAAATATATATTAATCTGTATTTGTGAAATCATCTTAAAATATTTCTTTGCTTACTTGCTTAAGATTCTCTAGCTGTAAATAGTTGGGGGCTGACCTGTTAATAATTGTCGACTCGTCGCTGTGACGTCATCAACAAATACTTTTACATCTTAGGATATTTCAAGGCTTGATTTCTACGCTACAATATTTATTACAAACTAGTGGATGTACCCTGCTTCGCCCGGGTTTTATCAAGTAAAGGTTTGTCTAACGAACATTTGTTAAAACAACAACAAACAACAAAAAAGCCTTTATTTTGGGTCACTGACCCTATACAGGATTCACCAGAGGTATGCATAAGAACAAAGCAGTGAGACAAAGGAAATAACGATATATACAGAGTAAAAAGAGAAAGAAAAAAAAAACAAGAAAAGGAAAAAAAATAATAAGAAGAAGAAAGAGGGAAGCAAGAAATCAACACAAAAAGAGTAGCAGTAAGAAAGTGAGGAGTGAGTATCACTTGGCCTTCTTCTGAGATATGGACTTGTGGAAACCATAAAACGCCGTAGCAATATACTTATTCTGGGTCATATTGTCAATTATTGATGGAAGTGAAGCACAGAGTTGCCCAGTTTTGAGCATAAGGGTTCTTCTTTCTTCTTTCAGAGCAGAGCAATCAAAAATATAGTGAGTGATTTCATTTTTCAGTTTTGAATTACAGAAGGTACAAGTCGGGTCCTCACCGCAAAGCATCTTGGTGTGGTTTTCTCTAAAAAAAACTTGAAAGTATTCTAACTTGTGCGAGTAGTCTTACATGTCATGAAAGATATGTGAATGTCTTTGTAGTGAGAGTATAGCTTAGATTTATCCATTCTTGTAAGGTCGTTTTGTATAGATTGGTCTGCCGCTGTTTTTAAGAGCCCTGTAATCGCGCTCCTCAGCGTTTCAGGGTCATCACAGGAAACAAGTGCAGGGGATCCATTATTGTTAAGCAGATTGGTGAGTTTTTAATGAAACCGATGGGTGTGTCCGAAGCATTAGACAGTTCCCGTGTTCTATTAAAACATATACAACATATACCATATACGTGGCAATCTGTCACTGCTCATATTCAACACCCGCAGCCAATACTTCAGGGCTAATTTTAAGGCTGTTACACTTGTAGTGTCCCAAAGCCAGGACCTCCTACATCTAAATGACTAAATTCCATCCTTTGACTTAGACAAACAAATGTAACACTCGCCAAATACTTACATCAACATGTACAATAACCAAATTTACACTCAGATATACACTCGATATTGTACGACGAACACTGGAACCCATATAAATAATCAAAATATGTAGTTTGTTCCAAGATGAAATTTTGGGACGTAAGATACGCTCTTACATTACATCATACACGGTAAATATTGTATACACTCAGATTAACATTTGTCTTGTAATTGAGCATCGATTATAAAAACATTTATATCTTGATCTCCTTTAGCATATAAAGAAATTCAGGTGTATACATATTCACCGTTTATGATAAGGCAATGAACCTCTTATAATACACTCAATATCTATAACATACGCACCAAAGTTTATGTGTGATCTGTGGTTTTATATAGACATTAGTACACATTATAATTTACCACATCAACTTTTATTCGACAAAGAAAGGGATTTAAAAAAAAAATAAAATATAAAACAAATTGTATTTACTATGACATGACATAATTAGGTAAAAATGTAAATCTATAACACCACATTCAAAGGCGATCTTGCTTGGGCAAGATAATCTATCTATTAATGCAAGAATAAGTCCCTCTCTCAATATGAACTCGCCATAAATGGCAAGGCGTCTTTATCAAAAAAAAAAAATCCTTTATACCTACCATGACTTCGTCATGTATATATATATATCTTTATGATAAAAATTTAGATTGAAACTTACCTAAACACCTCGGCTACCTACTTCTCGCCCTATGAGAAATTTCGTCTGCCCCTCTCGAAAGCCTCGTCCAAACTGAATCGTCCTTGCTCCAGCCCCCCAAAATTCTAGCCCCCTATCCCTTTTTTTCAGCGCCCTCAATCCCTAACTCCCACAGAATAATAAATCTTGAATATACTAAATTCTCGAAATATTAAATAGAAAAAATAATATTATTATAGTAAAAATTTAAGGAATAAAATAATATTTTATTAAAAAATATTATGAATTAGAAATATTCTAACTCAGCTTATGAAAGATCAATTTAACATAAATATTAACCAAAATTCAGAATTTATCTGTCTTATTGAGATAAAATATTATTTTATTAAATTTTTATTTTTAAGGAAATTATGAATTAGAAATATTCTTACACGGCTTATGAAAGATCAATTTAAACTAAATATTAACCAAAATTCGGAATTTATCTGTATTATTGAGATAAAATATTATTTTATTAAATTTTTATTTTTAAGGAAATTATGAATTAGAAATATTCTTACACGGCTTATGAAAGATCAATTTAAACTAAATATTAACCAAAATTCGGAATTTATCTGTATTATTGAGAGATAAATTTAAATTAATCAATGGAATTAAAATCCAATCTAGGATGCTACCCCTCTGAGAGACCTATATGCTAATTTCTTCTTTAAGAAATCCCAAGAATACTAATAAATGGTCCCCATCTATCAAAATGTCATGTCACAGGTCATATATATACAAGAATTAAAAGGGAGGTTTTACAAAGTCGCATGCTGGATGTCCGTTTCTTCTTGTTGAGGTGGCTTCTCCACTGCCCGTCAGCTCTCTGCTTATGTTGTGGTTGGACTCCTGCTCCTGTTTTCGTCGGGCTCCTGACCAGGGCTGTGCCTTCCTTGATATATCTTAGTATCCACGGGTATCCGCGTCCAGCGCTGCGTCTCCCTCCCGGCTTGGTCTTTGAACCACCGTCGGCCATTGCCGTGGGACATCCATCTGTACACCAAACACTTTCGGCGAGACACTGCGCGTATGTAAATAGGATGTAAAAGAATGTTTACATCTTTGTTGGGTCTGTTTGATGAAATGTGACCCAACAATTCCTCCCCTGCCAGAGTGAAAGAATGAGTTTATTTCAATTCATATCTGATCAAACACTCCATGAGAAAATATGAAATTGGGAGAAATGCATTCTTTTACGATACCACTATGCAATCACTGACACTCCGGCAAAGGGGGGACAGACGGGCCAGGGAACCTGGGGCAGGTTAATTCATCGTGATTACAGAAGGAAGTTCTACCCTACCATTCTATGGTCAATGTACTAAGCCCATCCCTTTGCTGTCTGTATTCCATGGAGTCTTGACCCAGATGTGAGTCGAGACCACACATCCCCGACCGCAGTCCCAGTGGGTGGAGAAGGGGTGGTCTATACACAGGTTCTGTGCAAAACAGATTCTTATGCCATTCAGGTTAACATAATAATTATGGGCGCCAAGGAATTGTGTTTGTATGGTAGACATGCCCAATTCCTAAAACACATCTAAAAAAAAACTTTATTAGTTCTATACGATACATATGGCAGCAAAGGAATGGCTATACATGTTCAAAATGACAATGATAGTAAAAAAAAAAATCTAAGGTTACAGCTCCTATCGATGACATTAAAAAAATAATAGGGTAAAACAGAAACGTAAAAAAAAAAATATACTTATTAGAGCTGCATGGATACTATACAAAAAAAAAAATGGAACAATTCGGATATACGCGATGTTAGATAAAAATAAAAAATAATTTGCATGGGTATTTACTATAAGTAAAAAAAATGGTTTGATATATATATATATAATGAATACAAATGAATATATAATTGTGATTAAAATCTTTATTCGGTACATTTGTCCGAAGATGGTAACAACGCTGCTACCAAAATGTCACACATATCTATGATATGAATCGTGCTTCTACATATACGAATATACATGGATATAATAATGAGAACAAAATATATGATATATGATGATTAACTTTATTAACATCATGAAACGCGATATCCCAAACTCAGGGATATTTGCGCCAATACATTTCACTGCATTACAGCAATTCGGCTATATACAATCCTGTTCAATTCATTATTTTACATAAATTAACTAAAGAAAATTGTCCAAAGAGAAAAACAAACAACAAAGCAAAACACACAGAGCAAGCATCGCAGTTCTTTTTTTTTTTTCTAAGATTCCTTCTCTTTTTTCCAATTCAAGAGAAAGTTGTATATGTGTTTACAAAATTGATCAAAATTTTTATACTTTTCTTTTTTGTCTACAAATTCATCAAGCTGTCCAATACGACCAAATCTATTTTCCCTAAAATCCCGGAAAATTGGGCACTCCAGAAGTAGATGTCTCGCGTCTTGAATTTCACCTCCGCAGAAGCATCCTGGTTCCTTCACGGCGCCGATAGTTGCCAAAAATTTCCCAAAATTGCCATGATCTGTAATGAATTGGATATTATAAAAATTTGGACGGAAAAATCTTGGAATTCCTAATACGAAAAAGCTTCTGAAAATTTCATTAGTGTTCTCAAAAATTTCATTCATTTTTGCGTGTAAGAATGATTTGACTATACTTGGAGCATGGGGTTCGTAAGTAATTAGATCTTCAATGGACATTTGAGCTAGATCAAATTTGATTATTCTGGATTCTATATAATCTGTTAGGAGTGGAATTTTTGCCAAGCTATGCACACAGTTTGATGAAGTGGTTTTGTATGCTCTAACTGCCCATAAAATGATCTGGTACTGGATGGAGTTCAGTTTTTGTTTACAACGATTGTTTAAATATTTGAACCAAATTTCAGAACCGTATGTAAGTACAGGCCTAATGATTGTTTTGAATAAAGTTAACCTCTTTTCA
The DNA here is from genome assembly GCA_030710605.1 of Cordylochernes scorpioides. Taxonomy (NCBI): domain Eukaryota; kingdom Metazoa; phylum Arthropoda; class Arachnida; order Pseudoscorpiones; family Chernetidae; genus Cordylochernes; species Cordylochernes scorpioides. The sequence goes on from CP092882.1 coordinate 52,761,024, forward strand.
GTGTCTAAACCCCACATATTGCCACTTAGTGAACATAATAAATTTTTCATACGTCCTGCCTTACACAGAATATCATTAACATGCGGTGTAAAGTTAACTTTGTTTTTCCATTTGTGATTAGAAAATTTCATTCCCAGAATTTTTACTTGCTTGACCGGCATTATTATATTGTTATTAACCTTAATAGGTATTTTTTGTCTGTTATGTAGGTATAGCATATTAGTCTTCTCTGTACTGATCGTTAATTTATTTCTATTACACCATTGGATCACATAATTTAAGGTGTATTCACTTGCGGTTTTTAGTCCTTCAATAGTCTTATTCCAGCAAATTATTGTAACGTCGTCTGCATAACATATAATATCTGCATTCATTGAATCAAAATTTATCAACAAATCATTTAGCAAAATATTCCATAGAAGTGGAGATAAAGGTCCACCCTGTGGACATCCTTTAGTTAGTTTCTTATAAAAAGTTTCTGATTCGTATGTAAATTTCACCTCCCTTTCATTATTCAAATAAGATTTTATGATCCGTATTAAATCTGAAGGAACATCATCATTATCCATTCTTTTTATAATAGCAGGCCACCATGCATTGTCGAATGCACCCGCAATATCTATAGCTATCAAGGAAGTCAATTCTTTTTGTTTATGTTTCAATATAGTTTCTATAATTTTATCCATTCCAGTAATTGTTGATCTAGATTTCATAAAACCATGCTGCCTTGAGCTCATTAAATTATTCTCTAAATAATAGTTACTTAATTTATTTTTTATTATATTCTCAAATGTTTTAGATAGATTAGATGTCAATGATATAGGTCTATAACTTTTATTTATTTCATAATTCGTTTTGTCTGGTTTAGGAATTATTTTTAAGAATGATTTTTTCCATTCATCCGGATAATATCCCATTTCTATACATTTATTGAATAATTTATGCAGAATTGGGATTATTTTTATTTTAGCCTGTCTAATCATATTGTTACTAATGTAATCAGGGCCCGGTGCTTTTTTAATATTTGTTTTTAAAATTGTTTCCTCTATTTCCTTAGATTCGATATAAACACTACTTTTATTTTTATATTTAGGCGTATAATTTCTAATGTCATGTCACAGGTCATATATATACAAGAATTAAAAGGGAGGTTTTACAAAGTCGCATGCTGGATGTCCGTTTCTTCTTGTTGAGGTGGCTTCTCCACTGCCCGTCAGCTCTCTGCTTATGTTGTGGTTGGACTCCTGCTCCTGTTTTCGTCGGGCTCCTGACCAGGGCTGTGCCTTCCTTGATATATCTTAGTATCCACGGGTATCCGCGTCCAGCGCTGCGTCTCCCTCCCGGCTTGGTCTTTGAACCACCGTCGGCCATTGCCGTGGGACATCCATCTGTACACCAAACACTTTCGGCGAGACACTGCGCGTATGTAAATAGGATGTAAAAGAATGTTTACATCTTTGTTGGGTCTGTTTGATGAAATGTGACCCAACAATTCCTCCCCTGCCAGAGTGAAAGAATGAGTTTATTTCAATTCATATCTGATCAAACACTCCATGAGAAAATATGAAATTGGGAGAAATGCATTCTTTTACGATACCACTATGCAATCACTGACACTCCGGCAAAGGGGGGACAGACGGGCCAGGGAACCTGGGGCAGGTTAATTCATCGTGATTACAGAAGGAAGTTCTACCCTACCATTCTATGGTCAATGTACTAAGCCCATCCCTTTGCTGTCTGTATTCCATGGAGTCTTGACCCAGATGTGAGTCGAGACCACACATCCCCGACCGCAGTCCCAGTGGGTGGAGAAGGGGTGGTCTATACACAGGTTCTGTGCAAAACAGATTCTTATGCCATTCAGGTTAACATAATAATTATGGGCGCCAAGGAATTGTGTTTGTATGGTAGACATGCCCAATTCCTAAAACACATCTAAAAAAAAACTTTATTAGTTCTATACGATACATATGGCAGCAAAGGAATGGCTATACATGTTCAAAATGACAATGATAGTAAAAAAAAAAATCTAAGGTTACAGCTCCTATCGATGACATTAAAAAAATAATAGGGTAAAACAGAAACGTAAAAAAAAAAATATACTTATTAGAGCTGCATGGATACTATACAAAAAAAAAAATGGAACAATTCGGATATACGCGATGTTAGATAAAAATAAAAAATATTAAAATGGGTATTTACTATAAGTAAAAAAAATGGTTTGATATATATATATATAATGAATACAAATGAATATATAATTGTGATTAAAATCTTTATTCGGTACATTTGTCCGAAGATGGTAACAACGCTGCTACCAAAATGTCACACATATCTATGATATGAATCGTGCTTCTACATATACGAATATACATGGATATAATAATGAGAACAAAATATATGATATATGATATATAGAAATAATAAAACGAATAGATATGCACTGAGGGGTCCAGGTTATCTCACTAGTATCTCAAAACTCGTGTAATATCTAACAAAGATAAAACTTGTCCTTACTAACTTGTCACTGGGAGTGTTTGTCTGGCGTGTTCCCTGCCTCTCTCAATACAAAAGGAAGCTTCTCACAACCAGATTACTTCCAAATTACATTACCTGTGGTTGAAATCTCTCCCACCTTTGTCCTTTATTTTAACATGTAGTTTACCCCTACTATACATTGTTTAGCTTATCCATAGAATGTGTACTCATAAACTTTGACCAAAAAAAAAAAAAATTTATATTCGATCTTCCCAAAAAAATATTAATAATTCCTCTTCAAATCTGGACCGCTATATTGGCTTGTTCTGGCAATCTGCTTCAAAAGTTCATTTTTGTGTCCTATTAATTTGAAATTTAACCTATCTTATAATGAATCACTCAAAAAAAAATTCTATATACTAATTGATGTTTAGACTTAAATTCGTTCTAACTAAACGTATGGTAGACTAATAGTCTTTAATTAAGTGAATAGCTCTTGCTAGCCTGGGGCGATATAAAACGCAAAGAATCCGGACAGTCCATCTGTCACTTTGCTATCTGGTACCTAAAAATCTGTAGACGGAATCGCTTCGTCTAATCATAACTTGTTTGTTACATGCTCAATTGTTAACCTTCATTAGAAAACCCCTTTAGGCTTTTACTTATAGACAAGGAGTTACAGGGAATTCGATTTCTCTACCCAGCGCATGTTTTCTAAGCTCGTCCATCGGGGAATTTGTTCCGGGCTGCGCAATATATAAAAGAGCTCCCAACGTGCCGATCCTTTCCAACCTCCCGACTGTATCACCCTCATCTCAGTCACGCCCAAAGCGTCGTAAATTACGATGTCAGATCGGTTACCCGAGGTTTTCGTCGCTTTACACTTAGTCTGCGACGTCGGCAACTGAATCCCCCCACCTAGCACAAAGTTCACCTGATACCTCTCCGTTCCCTCTAATGAGGAGAAGTTTTGTGGGTTTTCTGGTCTGATCATAACCTCCCACAACCTTCCAGTCTGAGAATCGAGATATGATCATTATCTACGACTCTTAAAATTCAAGTTGATATAAATAACAAAGAGTACTTGATTGCCCTAGTAATAGAAATTAAAAATTTTATACTCCCGAAAGGGGAGACCTAACAAAATGGAGCGAATACCTTTCCTAACAGTAGAGTTGTACAGCCCTGTGAGGCTATCGTTCCTAACAAATAAAGAAATCAAATTTAAAATTGAACCTATTGGTTCCCTTATCCTATGCTAAAGTACCTTTGGTCTTTACAGTATAATTGTTTTTAACCTTCTTACACATTCATTAAACCAATCCATTCATACACCCTCCCCCCATCATTCACGGTTTGCATACAAACTAAAGTTAAAAGCTGCTACACAAGCCAAAGTACTATAATTATCATCATTGATAGATCCTAATAATAACAAATTTTTCAGGACAAATGTGAAATCAAATAAAGTTATCTAATTAAAACAAAGTGGGGACTAAAGCCCTATTGACTTAAATAAATGCCTCATACAAACTCTACATAAAAGTTATCTATACGTGGATAAACATTATTTATATTTAAGCAAATTAACAAAATTGATTGTTAACAATCAAATGCTGAAATCTAACCTAACACTTTAACTGTGTGTCTCACAATTTGAAAATCTTCTTATCTTGACACTTGGTGTCTAAACAAATGAATCATCAAACTAGCACTTAAATGGAGCGAACTGAACTTCAAGTATTTACCTCATTGCCAAGATATGATAGGTCTACAAGTGTTTTTGCCAACGCTTCTTCTTTCTCTGCTATTCAGCTAAACTCTTTCTTTGGACTTATAGGGCTTTTGGTACCCAGCTCGTTCTGAAGTTTAACAACAGAGGTTACTTGTTGCTCTATCAATTCTTAGATTGTAACTGCATTACATACTCTCATTAGAAACCCCCTTTAGACTATGACTTAAAAAAAAAAAACAAGGAGTTATAGGGACTTTTTATCCAGCACATGTTTCAAGTCTTTCCACAGAGAATTGGTTACAAGCACAGCAGATATCTAAAGCATCTAAGTTTCCTAATTAATCTTGAAGTTGAACCACTGTTCATAACCTTCAATAAAAAAAATTAAAACAAAATATACTGTCGAACTCAGGTGTTAAATCACAACATGCTATTAACACAGAATAGCTTCTTCAAAAAAAAAAAACTGAAATCTCTTTAAGACCTCAATCTAGGGCCTTTAACTCACATTCTAACACATTTTACTATGATCAAAATTCAACTAGCTCTAGTACACATTCCATAGGTAAAATCATTGGCAACCAGAACACGATCTGCACTCGGTGGGTTTCTTGACCCTGGTCGAATGGCGTACCTCAACGCCGCCAACATTGCCACCAATGTCTCTATTAACCATCTCCAGCGGGTTTCTCAAGATTGTCGTCTCTTGTGGTCCCTCTGGTTCTACTGTTGGATAAGATTGTAACATAACAATAAAAGAAACTAACATTTTCCTACATCGTATCCTGACAGGTTGTACAAGCTCTTCAACGGTGTGTCATATTAAAACAAGGTTGTGAGACAACTCTTAATCATATACTATACTAAAGTGAGGCTGAGCCAATTCTACACTAGGAGAACACGAAAACCCAAGATGTCGTTCTTGCAGCGAGCATGGGGCCCTATCACAACCCCGAAGTACAAGGACAGACTGCCTAAGGTCTTGTGACCGACTAGTAAGCAGCGGGATGCCGTTTCTCATGTTGAGGGAGCGATGTCAGTAGGACTAAGTTTCCTGGTATTCCCTCTTATCTGGCACGACCGGTCGGGGTAAACAGTGGCGTCACGTGAAAGGAGGAAACATCTGATTCCCCCCCTCTTGCTCTAACTGCTGGGTCGATTTGGCTCATGTAAATAGTAACTCTTATTTTACATCTAAAATCTCTCATATAGCTCATTAAATAAAACGGTGTAAAAACGGTGTACTATATAAGGATGAAGTTATGGCAATTTCTCTAAATGACACATTAACACTAAAACAAATTGTGAAAATCTTTAAAATGGCAACAAACACTATAGCAAGGTTGTGAGGCGATATGCTGCACAAAGGCAATGTTGAGACAAATAACACACAAACACTGAAACATGGTGTTAAAGCTCCTTTCAACACTTAACACTAGAACACACGTTATACAAAAAAAGAACTGCAAACTGTTTAAAGTTCACCATGACACTAAGACAAAATTGTTAACAAAAATAAAGTAGAAAAAAAAACTGGAAGTTTAGAGCACACGTTATAGTTTAAAAATAAAAAGAAAACTGCAAGCTCTTCACAGTTCACCATAACACTAAGACATATTTGCTATTTAATATATAACCTAATATTGTAATTAATACAGACCCATGTATATAAATTAGTGTATACAGTCGCTGAAACTTATGTAAATCAGCATACACAAACCCCCAGTGCATAATATGTCTTATTTTAAAAGAAATAGTTCTATCGAGGCGATATTGCGGTCGACAGCTACGCTTTATACATTAAATGTACTTTCTTCTATCAACCTTTATCTACTATTTACAAAACTCTTTATCTAACCCTTTCCAATTCTTTCCCTTTCAACATCTTTCTATCTCTTTCTCATCAACATTCAACGCTTTCTCACTCCTTTTATCACTTTCAACACCTCTTTCATTGTTTTAACACATTCCACTGTCTTTTCATCCCTCTGGTGTTTCCTCGAAACCCGTCATCGGGATCTGGATCCCGATCTATTATCACTCTTAATTTTGAACTACTCTAGCGGCTATCCCTCCCCTGCCAGCTCTATACAAAAAGTCTGACACTCGTTCAGGGCGGGAGCCATCGCAGAATTTCGAGGAAAATTCCAAAGAACCCGTTTCCACCCCTTTAATCTCCCCTTCGAGGAGATAAGCTCTTTCTGGGTATATTGAAACTAATTAGCCATGATGGCCTTCTGGTAGCGATGCTGTTCTCACTTCCTTTACTGTGTATCAGGATGAACTATTAATTATTTCTAGTGTAATAGTATTCCTATAGTCTATCATTTATTTTTTTTTTAATCCTTTATGCACACTGGATTAGGTATTTACCTTGCTAATGACAAAGGAAAACCACTATACTTCGAGCCAGTTAAAACGTAATAAAGTTAGATAATTATAAAACTATTTTAGAGGCGTAATATTATTTTTAAAATAAAACAATTTCTACTGTCCTTACTGCGATGGAAAAATTAAATTCGCAGTAAGGACAGTAGAAATTGTTTTATTTTAAAAAGAATATTACGCCTCTAAAATAGTTTTATAATTTGATAACAGATGGCGATCTAGTACATCGTAAAGTTAGATAAGCAGTTTGTTTCAGCTAAATAGAAAAGGTAGCCTTGTCAAGGGAATTGGGGATATATGCATGTACAAAGTCAGTTGCCCTACAACTCTGTTGACATTGGCATGAGTAGCCCTGAAAACTTCAATATAAGATCTTAAATTTTATGGTGTCACAGGTGAATTCTATGGATGACTGTTTCTTATGCAGCTTCCCTTCTTATTGTTCCTTCCCCCATTCCAGCCCGAACTCCTGTTCACTGCTTGTTGGCTTAAAAAAAAATTGTTGTCGATTGTTGGCTTATCCCTCTTACACCTTTCATTATATCGTGTAATTTATCCTGACCTGGTTTGATTTAGCGCACCTTCCTATCGGAATTTCGTCAGGGTACAGTGCTGGACATTTAGCATGTATACGTTGTAATGGTATCAAAGATCTTGCCTCGTTAAGACATGGCTGTCGCAGTGATTTCAGTGGTATGATGGAGTAGAAACCGAGCTTTAGACACATCTGATCAGATTCGGGTTGGCTCTACTATATCTTGCGTACTTTACTTGGTATGTCCTTTAGTTGGTCTTGAGAGGTCTGAGCGAAAATCAGGTGCAACGCCTGCAGATGGATGTATATAGAGTAAATCTTTATATTTTATAAATGATGCATATATTTCCGATGATTTCTTTACATAGTACCACAGTGACCCTTCCTTCAGCAGATTCATGTCAAGTGGCTTATACGCTCGGTAGCGTCCATTGGGATATAATGTTTTATATTATTCTTCACTCACGTCCACCTTCGTGAGCATCATAGTCCTATTATATAATATAGAGGTTCTACATACAATATTGCATGCTCCGGCGTCCATTGTTCATACCACGCAAGATATCCTTCTTAATCTTCTATGCCTATTCCCGATCTCCCAGGAATGTAATCCTTGCTACTGGTTACCACTGCCTAATACCACATTCCATAAAACTATGAAAACCGATGTCGAAACGAGTCTTAGGCCTGTTCTCCTGTTATAAGATCCTCCTTTGTTATAGACCTCTGCTGTCCAAACAATCTGGAGTTGGTGAAATAGATAAGGGTCTCTAGAAGGGCTTATCAAAACCAGTCAAGTGTAAACATACACGAGGTGCAAGGCTCACTATTATTGTTTATCTAAAGTTATTCGAAACTATACATTTGATAGGTTGCCAGGTTTGCATATTGCATTTAGTTCTGAAATAATGTTATTAGCTTCCAAGGATGCAAGATGTAATGAAACGATTTCGTCCTTTGGCTGGGTTAGGGAAAGAAACAGCGAATTTCACTACTTCCAAAAAAAAACTTCCTATTAAATTCTGTACATGGATCACCACACGATAAGATCATCATAAGATTGGATACGAAACAACTAAGCAATAAAATATAAGTACACTAAAAAAGATTTTGGCACCATTTGGTTGTCCATATCTACCAAAGATGATTTGTTAATATTCGATGATTATTGTAATCCCCATTACGCGGAATAACTGCTTCCCTTGACAAAGGCACACACCCGTCTATCAGAATATATCTTGATGCCCACCTTCCATTGCCTTATAAAGGTCCAGAATTACTAACAAAAACAAGAGCTAAACACTTACTGATCCTAATTTCGTGTAATCTCATCTTGCCTTCTGCTGGCAAATATTTACGGTAACTTAATACTTATTGAGATGTTTTATCTGTCCTCGACCAAGGGGAAATATTCCAGACGGGAAGGTTTCATGAAATCTTTCTTAAGTTAAAAAAAATTTTGCACGTTTATTGCATTTCAAGGTGACCTCATACCAGTGTACACAGGATATTTAAGATCATATGCAGTTGGAGGCATCATGAAAAGAATCGGTTGCCCGACGTGCCTTTTTAGCCGCCATTTTGAAATTTCGCTGTGATTGTATTTCGACATGTAATCATCTGTAGTAAATTATGCCATATCTAAAATTATGATCCTATTCAACGTTTCAATGAAGCAAGCAAATCTATACGCCTTCCTAAGATATCGGGGTTAAGTTTTAAACGAAAATGCATATTCATATAAGGTTAACAAAATAATCAAAATACTGTATTATTATTTAGTATGCGTTTCCAGGGATCTATAACGGTTGTTACCAAAAAGAAAAATTGATCACTACACAAAATAAAGGCTAAGGAAGAGAATTTCGGGAAGGTATGTTTAAATTTGTTTACGATCGATATTCAAAGCGAACACTTAGACCTGGACATTCTGTTCATATATGGACATAAAATTAAGATAACAATCATAATATCGAATAAAAGAATGAAATACTAGCATGCTATTAAACCTTTAGGATGAGATCACCAGACAATACAGGAAAACAATGATTGAAAACGTTTATAAATTAATTAAGTCCATGAACTATATGCATTAGATAAGAGGATAAATGCTCCAGATCATTATATTGAAACGTTAAATACCATATAGATAAGAGAGGACAAAAGGCACAATCTGGCAAAATCATCAAAAAAAAAAATGTGCCTCCATATCTATCGAGTGGAAAATTTTGTGTTGGATAAATTACTTGAAATAAATCGTTAAGCCTTGGTTTACAAATTATAAGTCATGTTGAACCTATAAAGAAATAATGGTGAAGAATTAAGAAGGGATGGAACATCTCAAGCGTGAAGCCTTAAATACAGAAATATGACTGGAGATCTTAATAAAATTAAACAAATCCATAGGCACCTATGTGTATATACAACCACTCTATAGAGTAAATATACACGCGTCCATCGACCGCCATTTTGAAAATTTTACCGTGATTCGGTCGTCACGCAGACATTGTGAATTATACCATATCGAGAATAAATTGGCAATTCAACGATTTAAAGGAGCGAGCTAAGCTATACGCTTGTCTACAATATCGGGGTTAGATTTTAAAGGAAAATCGTATATTCACATAAAGTTGACAAAAAAAATTAAATCAAATACTGCGCATGACACTGTACCTTAGTCAAGAGAATGAATGCTTTAAACGGGATGCTGAATAGTACACACAATATTTAGTCATTTTGTAAAATCAAACTACTAAGGCCATAAAGGCGTTTCTCCTTCCCATACCCAAGAGATTGAAATAAAATATGGAGCTTGCCCCTGGATACATCATATCTATTCAATGCCTGATTTAAAAAATATCAATAAGTGTGCATGTCCAATTGCGAAAGGAGATTAAAATAAATACATAATGCAGATTCATCTAAAGTTGCTAAGATATAATAACATACAAATACAAATTAAATAATCAAAGCTAAAGACCCGAGAATAGATAAATTAAATACATAAGATTATATAGTAAAACGAACATTATGTCTAAACAAAAAAAAATGCAAAATACTTCGAGGTAAGTGTTGTCTTGGTTAGCAAGAAATCGGCAAATCGCAAGATTACAAAAAATAAAATGACAAGCGAAATTATTAGGATAAATAAAGATTTAAAATATATAGAAATAAAGGGAAAAAAATCAGTATGAAATAACTTGAAAGAAATAAATCAAAAGATTGATTGTGAGCCTATTTGAGGTCAACTTAACCGCGTGATAAAGTACGTTTTTCCTTCAAACTAGATAAGAAAAACAAAGATCTTCAATCTTTGTGTTTACATTGATAAAGCTCGACATTGGAAAGATAAGAGAAGACCAGGTGTACTATGTCAATATCAAAGTTCAAAACATCTCCAAATTTATCAAGTGGAACCAATTTGCAAAAAGAAATAATTAAATATTAAATCTATTAAATCTTGAAATAAGTCGTATTGACCTACTAATAAAGGAAATATCGGTGAGAAACTAACGGAGATGGAAGATTTCAGGCATGAAGCCTTAAATATAGAAAATACAAAAAAATTTTGAAATTAATAAATCGTACGTCGATGCAAAAAAAAAAATGCCTTGAACTATTATCTAGATAACGTTAAATATTACAAAATTAAAGAATAGCTAGGAGGGTGTTCTAATAAAATTCAAAATATCTTTAGTCGTATTGAGTGGAAATTCTTTGGGACGGAATATAATTGAAAATTATTAAGCTGTTGTAAAAGAAAATAAGCTTCATTTATCTTATAATAAAGAAGGCAATGATGAAAGACAAAGGAAGATAGAATATTCAAGACGGGAAAAACCTACCCGCAAAAGCGGGGAGGACAGTAAGACCAACCTTTCAAGTCGAGAGCTGGCAGCGGACTGTCCTCTCATTGTTTTCTCACTTTCCAGCTAAAGTCTGTACATGTGTTTTTTTCACATGTCCTTCCCCCCTCGAAAAACATCTTGCATGCACATCTGTTGTTTTTCACGTCAATCATCCCCCCTCTCTCCAGATGTGGACGCTACTCCAACTTGTCAATCAAAAGACATCCCTTGAGATTCTAAATTTGGAGCTCGTGGGAAATTCTCTGGTTTCTGAGAAAACAATATTTCTAGGCTTAAGTTAGCGTCCCTAAATTTCATTATCTATACAAAAGAAGGAATCATTTCGCCAATATTCGAAACTTATAAAAAAATGGTACACTTTAACTTAAGACGCTTCTGTAGATTTGAAAATTGAAAGGTTAGAACAATATATATATGCTAAGCTCAAAACAAATTACAATACAAAGAGACAATTGCACAAAAAAAAAAAAACGCGCCGTGAATAACGTATTTTCCAAAAAAAAAAATAAAGCTTTATCAAAAACCAATGATAAGCAGAAAATTGCTAACAGTTATCCAGCGAAAATTCATAAAATTGACAAAAAGGCGGCATGAATAACGTATTTTAAAAAAATAAAGCTTTTATCAAAAACCAATGATAAGCAAAAAAAATAACGGTCACTTCTTCTATCGAGTGAAACTGAGAAATAAAAAAGCTCGTGGGTTTCTATTTAAGCCTAACGCATTTCTCTTATATACTAACAATTATCCAGTGAAATTCATAAAATTGTAAAAGGGCGGCATGAGTAACGTATTTAAAAAAAAAATAAAGCTTTTATCAAAAACCAATGATAAGCAAAAAAAAAAAAATAACGGTCACTTCTTCTATCGAGTGAAACTGAGAAATAAAAAAGCTCGTGGGTTTCTATTTAAGCCTAACGCATTTCTCTTATATACTAACAATTATCCAGTGAAATTCATAAAATTGTAAAAGGGCGGCATGAGTAACGTATTTAAAAAAAAATAATAAAGCTTTTATCAAAAACCAATGATAAGCAGAAAATTGCTAACAGTTATCCAGCGAAAATTCATAAAATTGACAAAAGGCGGCATGAATAACGTATTTTTTAAAAAAATAAGGCTTTTATCAAAAATTCATAAAATTGACAAAAGGCGGCATGAATAACGTATTTTTAAAAAAAATAAGGCTTTTATCAAAAACCTATGATAAGCAGAAGTTGCTGGCGGCATGAATAACGTATTTTAAAAAAATAAAGCTTTTATCAAAAACCAATGATAAGCAAAAAAAAATAACGGTCACTTCTTCTATCGAGTGAAACTGAGAAATAAAAAGCTCGTGGGTTTCTATTTAAGCCTAACGCATTTCGATAATATGGCATGCATTTTCATATTTTAAACTTGAGTAAATTTTTTTTTTTACAATTAAAATATGCAATGATACCTAATTTCTTAATCTCAGGGATTCACAGGCCTACTTCTTGCAAATTTAAATTTTATTAAAATTTGTCATTTTCGGAAGACTTCGGCCCCACGTTAAGTGGCGCTAATTGTAGTGTCCCAAAGCCAGGACCTCCTACATCTAAATGACTAAATTCCATCCTTTGACTTAGACATACAAATGTAACACTCGCCAAATACTTACATCAACATGTACAATAACCAAATTTACACTCAGATATACACTCGATATTGTACGACGAACACTGGAACCCATATAAATAATCAAAATATGTAGTTTGTTCCAAGATGAAATTTTGGGACGTAAGATACGCTCTTACATTACATCATACACGGTAAATATTGTATACACTCAGATTAACATTTGTCTTGTAATTGAGCATCGATTATAAAAACATTTATATCTTGATCTCCTTTAGCATATAAAGAAATTCAGGTGTATACATATTCACCGTTTATGATAAGGCAATGAACCTCTTATAATACACTCAATATCTATAACATACGCACCAAGGTTTATGTGTGATCTGTGGTTTTATATAGACATTAGTACACATTATAAGACACTTATCCCTGCAGCATAAGACACTTATCCCTGAGACTTATAGTTTTGAACACACATTATAATTTACCACATCAACTTTTATTCGACAAAGAAAGGGATTTAAAAAAAAATAAAATATAAAACAAATTGTATTTACTATGACATGACATAATTAGGTAAAAATGTAAATCTATAACACCACATTCAAAGGCGATCTTGCTTGGGCAAGATAATCTATCTATTAATGCATGAATAAGTCCCTCTCTCAATATGAACTCGCCATAAATGGCAAGGCGTCTTTATAAAAAAAAATCCTTTATACCTACCATGACTTCGTCATGTATATATATGTGATAATATGTTGAGATCCTTATCTGTGATGAGGGATCCTGTCGACTAGCTGTAATAATGCGTTGAGATCCTGACGACTCTCTGTAATTATAGGTTGGTGTTTGGTAAGCCTGTTGTAGAACCTCGTCGACTCTCGCTATAAGTTGTGGCAACCGAGGGTCAAACCTGTAGTAACCGCGAGGGACAGTCAGGGGTGGAGAGTTTTCCCGTACCTCTCTGCACCTTGTAGGATCTTTAACAGTTCTCACAGGGTACAGGCAGTCGTGGTCGAGGCAGAGTGGAAAACTGGGGAATGTCCACACACAAAAAACGAAGAGACACAGTTGAAAGAAAGTTCCTTGAATAGATAAAAAGCGAGCCAAGAGCAAAGATGGAGATAGAAGATTCCTTACTGTTTTACATGGTCGATGAGTTGGTGACAACCGGCGACAAGGGGTGACGCTGACCGGGACTGACTAGAACTGAAAATGGCTGTTGCTACGTGGGGTCCTATTTAAACAACTTTTTTGGACTAGGAAGTGGACCAGGAAGTATTGCCTTTCTGCACGTGTCCGCAACTCGACTCTGGCAGCGGTCTGGGCTTCCATCTATCTTTAGAAGTTACTTTGTAAATCTCTCTCTGGCTCTTAACTCAGTTTTTAATCTATTATATATTTTTATTTATTCATCCTCAGTACATTACATATGGGGATACAAGGACACACGTCAATTATGCGTATAATTAGTTCTATATACAACATGACAATCTTGTTATAAAGATTATAATATATAGGGTTGTTGGTTTAAATTATCATAGATGGGCCCCGTGAGTGAAAGGGTTTATCCGGGTTTAAGCGGGTAAAGCCTCTCTAACACAGGTAAGTAATTAAAATTTCTTTTAATTAATTAAAACTGTGTGGGAAAAAGGGCTATAACAAGATGTTTATTTGAATATATCTGAAAATTATCAAAATAAAACTTATGTTTAATTTAAAAGTTATGATATTCATTATAAAAGAGAACTGTAGATAAAACCTTTGTTTGCTAAAAAATAATGATGATGTTCTAAGAGATTGTTGTCGGGCGTTGGAAAGGGTTAGGGGTTGAAGAATATGCAATTGTAAGTGTTGCACAGACAATCAAATACTGAGATCCAGGTGCAAAGCGAGGATATAGACTTGTGCGTCTTCCTAGGCAATGTTTCACCTGTGATCCTGTATAAGGTTACAGTGCTTTGTCACAATTGTAGGGTTATTGGGTTGAAAAGTTGTTGAAGAAAAAGACTTAATATGATTGAAAGGGGTGGTAGAGCCATGCGATAAGTAGAATTGTTGGAGCGACAGTAAGTGGTCTGACTTGACTTGAAATCAAAGGTTGATTGTGGTCCGCTAGAGCTGAAAAAAATTGAAAATTGAAAAATGTGAACGCTTTGTGCATGCGTTGGTGATGTGCTCTGCGGATGATTGAAATAAACTTTTGAAACGTGTTCAGACCAAAAAGTCGAGACTTGTACTTCTGGGGAACGGTGTTTTCAAAGAGTTTGTTGAATTAAGAAATCAAAAAGAAAAAATGTCAAGCAGTACTGTCGTTTCTACGATGTCGTTTCTAGCAATGGCTGAAATAGGTAGTGAGAAAGTATAGGGAATTAGTTAAAGAATATGATTGTTGAAAACGATTGTTGTATGCCCGATAGTTGATGATAAACAAACATTGTCATATAATAAAGTATTTAAACAAAAATATAGTGAATAAAAAGATAGAAATATGATTGCGGATAACAACAGTATAAGTGGATAAGATCGAACATGTAATATAAAAAAGACATAACAATGAATTAGCAAAATATAAAAGATATAATAATGAATTAGTAAAATATAAAAGATATAATAATGAATTAAAAAAAATGATTATTGAAAGAATTAAATGTTTTGTCATACTAAAATAATATGTTGGAATAAAAATTTGATTATATAATTGAAAAGTAAAAAAAAAATAAAAATAAAAATAATTATTCAAGATTTTATACAAAAAAATATAACATAATTAAAGATTATTAATGATTATATAAATGTTAAGTAGTGAAAAATGGAACAGAAATTGTCTCTTTGGAATAAAAGTTAAAAGAAAACAAAAATATTCGTTCCTGAAAAAAAAAGAAAGGAACATATTCACACAATGTCTAGGTGTAGGTCCAAGATTATTGGTGTCTTTAGTTTGACCTATGGGGAGGCAATGTGGTCCTATGTCGCTTTGGTCCGGTCTGAGAAGTTGGTCTTTGCCAGATCTTCCCGATTATATTATGTGAGACCAGACGGGGAGCGATCTTGATTCTTAAAATTGGATGGTATTGACGAAGATGATTGTAATATATAACAATAAAGGGTTAACATTATATAAAAGATGGCGTTCTAGTTTAGAAAAAATATTCCATACTGGGCGTGAAAATAATGTAAAAGTTGTAAAACACACAATGATAATTGAAGGTATAAAGTTTAATGATATTTTTTTCAATATTAAAATTCAAATTAATAAGTAAATTGGGTAATGATTGGTAAGTCAATTACTTATAAGTGCTGCAATCTATTCGTCCTGCGAGTTGGACCACTTGTTTCAAGTACAGGCGGACTGCAACTGGAGGTGTCATTTTAACATGGCGGTTGTAATTGGTGTCGATATCAACATGTGTCATGCCCTTTGATGCCTACCGACATAGCTGGGTTGTTTATTTACGTAGGCGGTCCTTTGTTGCCGACCCTTTGTTACCGACTGTCACATGATCCCATGTCTGGCCTACGTCCCGAGTTGAGTTATCTCCTCTTGTCTGTTTGAAAATATAGTCTTCTCGGTGTTCGCAAGTGTTGTGTTTCGACGTTGTTGCGGACTTATTAAAAAAAATGTTATTCAATGATGTCAGGTTAGATGTGCGTAAAAGTGCGACTTCAACGTAGACACGCTTTTGGTGAGGTGTCACAGGCATGAAGGCGTCTTGGGCCTGTTAAGTGAGAAAATTGTGGTGGTGCGCTGTGTAACACTAGTCGGTGAATTGTATGGAAAGGTGTCACGTGAAATCTTCGTTTTTGGTACAGCATCTAACCAGTTTCCAAATAAATAACAAATTTTTTAGTCATGGGTGGTTGTTGTACGAAACACATCGAGAATTTTCAGATTGTTATAGAGGTGGTATGTTTATCGTGAAATCTTTGTGTTCGCGACGATATGGAGCTCGTGTGGCTCGAAATTGGATGTTGTTAAATCGCGCGTTAATAGATGGTGGCCAATTGGAGAAAGTAAGGTGGAAATGTGTTGAAGTTCGTTCCGAGAGATGTGTGAATTATTAATAATTATGCATGTAAAAAGAAAAGGACGAGGGAGTGTAGCTATGCTGGAATTTTTAACTTGTTTTGGGGAAGGACAGTTACTTTTCTAGTTGTGCTTTTGAAGATATTGTATCTTTTGATTTTTGTATTTTTAAAAAATGCGTTTCACCTATGTTTATTAAAATTTGAATATATTTTTTTAATCGTTGCTTATGTTAGTGCGAAAATTATACTTGTAAAAGGGCAATGGCATGATAGGGATTTATAATTTGAATGGGGCGTGTACATAAAATAGTGAACATAACAATGATTTTTTGCAAAGTTTTGTGTATTTAATTAAGACATTGGTGTTTTTTGGTATAAAAATAAGGTATTAAGAGAAACACACAAATAAGTTTAGAATTATGATTCGAGTAATTTAAATATAATATGATTTTTTTTTAAACTGTAAGATTGCAAGTAATGAATTAAAATTTATAAGTTGCTTAAAATAAAGTAAAAATTGATAAATGAGGGTGTACAATATTTAAAATTTGAATTGAAATGCTATAAAAATGGTAAAATTTGATTTAAAAAATAATTACAGTAAAAATAAACATTATATTTATGGAAAATCAAGTTGTTAGCATGTAGAAAGAGTTAAGTAGATTTTTTAAAAACTCACAGTTTTTATGTTTGTTCAGTCAGGAGACTTGGTCTTTGGTTGTTGTCCTGATGACGTGGAAGGCGTCTTGTAGAGCTTGTAGAAGCTTGTGACTTCTGTTTGGCGATGGTGGCATGTCGTCTGGATGGTAGCGTTGTAAGGTCGAAGGTGGGTAACTTCTCACCGGCTTATTTTGCGGGATGTTCGGCTGTGTCGTTGAGGGGAAGATTGCTTGGTCGATTTGTTGGAATGGCGTGCTTGTTCCTCCATCTTGCTTCTTGGCTCTTTTCTATCTGGACAGTCTTTACCTTCTTCGTTGTGGTCTCCTTCGTTGTGGTAATCCTGTCGACTCTCTGAGATAATAGGTTGGGATCCTTATCTGTGATGAGGGATCCTGTCGACTAGCTGTAATAATGCGTTGAGATCCTGACGACTCTCTGTAATTATAGGTTGGTGTTTGGTAAGCCTGTTGTAGAACCTCGTCGACTCTCGCTATAAGTTGTGGCAACCGAGGGTCAAACCTGTAGTAACCGCGAGGGACAGTCAGGGGTGGAGAGTTTTCCCGTACCTCTCTGCACCTTGTAGGATCTTTAACAGTTCTCACAGGGTACAGGCAGTCGTGGTCGAGGCAGAGTGGAAAACTGGGGAATGTCCACACACAAAAAACGAAGAGACACAGTTGAAAGAAAGTTCCTTGAATAGATAAAAAGCGAGCCAAGAGCAAAGATGGAGATAGAAGATTCCTTACTGTTTTACATGGTCGATGAGTTGGTGACAACCGGCGACAAGGGGTGACGCTGACCGGGACTGACTAGAACTGAAAATGGCTGTTGCTACGTGGGGTCCTATTTAAACAACTTTTTTGGACTAGGAAGTGGACCAGGAAGTATTGCCTTTCTGCACGTGTCCGCAACTCGACTCTGGCAGCGGTCTGGGCTTCCATCTATCTTTAGAAGTTACTTTGTAAATCTCTCTCTGGCTCTTAACTCAGTTTTTAATCTATTATATATTTTTATTTATTCATCCTCAGTACATTACATATGGGGATACAAGGACACACGTCAATTATGCGTATAATTAGTTCTATATACAACATGACAATCTTGTTATAAAGATTATAATATATAGGGTTGTTGGTTTAAATTATCATATATATATATCTTTATGATAAAAATTTAGATTGAAACTTACCTAAACACCTCGGCTACCTACTTCTCGCCCGATGAGAAATTTCGTCTGCCCCTCTCGAAAGCCTCGTCCAAACTGAATCGTCCTTGCTCCAGCCCCCCAAAATTCTAGCCCCTTATCCCTTTTTTTCAGCGCCCTCAATCCCTAACTCCCACAGAATAATAAATCTTGAATATACTAAATTCTCGAAATATTAAATAGAAAAAATAATATTATTATAGTAAAAATTTAAGGAATAAAATAATATTTTATTAAAAAAATATTATGAATTAGAAATATTCTAACTCAGCTTATGAAAGATCAATTTAACATAAATATTAACCAAAATTCAGAATTTATCTGTCTTATTGAGATAAAATATTATTTTATTAAATTTTTATTTTTAAGGAAATTATGAATTAGAAATATTCTTACACGGCTTATGAAAGATCAATTTAAACTAAATATTAACCAAAATTCGGAATTTATCTGTATTATTGAGATAAAATATTATTTTATTAAATTTTTATTTTTAAGGAAATTATGAATTAGAAATATTCTTACACGGCTTATGAAAGATCAATTTAAACTAAATATTAACCAAAATTCGGAATTTATCTGTATTATTGAGAGATAAATTTAAATTAATCAATGGAATTAAAATCCAATCTAGGATGCTACCCCTCTGAGAGACCTATATGCTAATTTCTTCTTTAAGAAATCCCAAGAATACTAATAAATGGTCCCCATCTATCAAAATGTCATGTCACAGGTCATATATATACAAGAATTAAAAGGGAGGTTTTACAAAGTCGCATGCTGGATGTCCGTTTCTTCTTGTTGAGGTGGCTTCTCCACTGCCCGTCAGCTCTCTGCTTATGTTGTGGTTGGATTCCTGCTCCTGTTTTCGTCGGGCTCCTGACCAGGGCTGTGCCTTCCTTGATATATCTTAGTATCCACGGGTATCCGCGTCCAGCGCTGCGTCTCCCTCCCGGCTTGGTCTTTGAACCACCGTCGGCCATTGCCGTGGGACATCCATCTGTACACCAAACACTTTCGGCGAGACACTGCGCGTATGTAAATAGGATGTAAAAGAATGTTTACATCTTTGTTGGGTCTGTTTGATGAAATGTGACCCAACACACTCAATGAGATACGACCGGTTTCTAATCTGATTAGGTAACCTGGAGTGTATCTGGGCAGATTCAGGAACCTACGGATAAATATGTCTTGTATATTATAATAACGAATAGATTCAAAAAGGATAAGTTTCTTTATTTGAAAAATCATTCGAGCTTTCGGGCGCAAGCTGCCCTTCTACAGGAATATTAGATACAATTTCAAGTAATCATGTATTTACAGTTATATATATTTTTATTTAAATGGTTCCTCGCTTTAGTCTTGTATAGCGTGAGTGGATCACATGCCCGCGTGATTTAGTTTAAATCAAAGAAAAGCCTTGATAAAGAGAGGCGTATTGCCCCTAGAAATACGAGCTAATCAATGTCTTGTATTAAGTAGAACTGCTCTTCACTGAAGGTTAATAACGAGTTTACAAGGTGGGAAGAGGAGCTTCTTTTTATTAGCATGCACACAAGCTTTCGGACATATCGTCCTTCATCAGGTAAGAGTAATAAACGCGCTGAGGATCCATATATACACAAAGCTGAAAAGAAAATTTACATAACTGCAAAAGATAAAAGTATTTAAAGATATAAAAATAAGAATCAAATATGCTAAAAAGAATATAGGAATTAAATGCTAATAAATCTGGACTAAGTACATATGCACTATGAATGGTGTTAATCAAGGGCAGGTAAATGCAACCTATGGCTATTCACACAACATATGGTATTGTTCTGGTATATCTATATGCCTGTTGATGCTGTTTGTTTTTATTGACACAAATGCCTCTAGTAAAAGTCTTTGATACTTATTATTGATATTGTTGTATAGAATGGATGGCTTTGTTAGATTGAATGTATGACCGGTTTGCATAGAATGACTGTAAATAGGGGAATTTAGGTTTTTATTAGAGATGTTTCTGGAATGCTCAACCATTCTGATGGCGACGGATCTACCCGTCTCCCCGACATAAGTGGCATTGCATTGGTCGCAAGAGACGGAATAGACAGCACCACCAGAACGGAGAGAACTCGCATGAAGGGAAGATCTGGTAATGGGGTGTCGGATTAGTGTGGCGATGTTAGGTGGGTTCTGGAAGTATGTTGCAATGCCATGTTGCCTTAAAAACCTGGCTATGGTGATAGACTGGGGGCAAAAAGGAAGGGAGCAAATATTTCTGTGTATAGCTGGAGCACTGTTGTGGTGAGGGTCATGCATGTGTTTAAGAATGAAGGGGGTCGGGTAGCCGGATTTGGATAAATATGAAAATATTTTAGCCTTTTCTATTGTTTGGAATAACGGGAGGGAACAATGAGTAAAGATACGTTTAGTGAGAGCTCTAACACCACACAAAATCAATACAGTTAGAGCTCTCACTAAACGTATCTTTACTCATTGTTCCCTCCCGTTATTCCAAACAATAGAAAAGGCTAAAATATTTTCATATTTATCCAAATCCGGCTACCCGACCCCCTTCATTCTTAAACACATGCATGACCCTCACCACAACAGTGCTCCAGCTATACACAGAAATATTTGCTCCCTTCCTTTTTGCCCCCAGTCTATCACCATAGCCAGGTTTTTAAGGCAACATGGCATTGCAACATACTTCCAGAACCCACCTAACATCGCCACACTAATCCGACACCCCATTACCAGATCTTCCCTTCATGCGAGTTCTCTCCGTTCTGGTGGTGCTGTCTATTCCGTCTCTTGCGACCAATGCAATGCCACTTATGTCGGGGAGACGGGTAGATCCGTCGCCATCAGAATTGTTGAGCATTCCAGAAACATCTCTAATAAAAACCTAAATTCCCCTATTTACAGTCATTCTATGCAAACCGGTCATACATTCAATCTAACAAAGCCATCCATTCTATACAACAATATCAATAATAAGTATCAAAGACTTTTACTAGAGGCATTTGTGTCAATAAAAACAAACAGCATCAACAGGCATATAGATATACCAGAACAATACCATATGTTGTGTGAATAGCCATAGGTTGCATTTACCTGCCCTTGATTAACACCATTCATAGTGCATATGTACTTAGTCCAGATTTATTAGCATTTAATTCCTATATTCTTTTTAGCATATTTGATTCTTATTTTTATATCTTTAAATACTTTTATCTTTTGCAGTTATGTAAATTTTCTTTTCAGCTTTGTGTATATATGGATCCTCAGCGCGTTTATTACTCTTACCTGATGAAGGACGATATGTCCGAAAGCTTGTGTGCATGCTAATAAAAAGAAGCTCCTCTTCCCACCTTGTAAACTCGTTATCAATGTCTTGTATATTGTCCAGTAAGAATTTATGCTCTGTTGCCCACAATGGAGCGGCATACATCAGGACAGCTCTCACTATTGTATCAAAGAGTTTGATTGATAAATTTATTGACTTTGCTTTTGATTTTATTAATATTGGGTGTGTGGCGTTAATTGCTGTAAGTGCTTTTCCTTTAAAGTAATTTGCCGGGTGAGTAGTTATTATTGTTGGTGTCAGAGGGAATCCCAAGTATGTATATCTTGAAGTTATTGTTATGGGTTTGTCATTCCAGAACCATCTATCCTTATTTGAGGGTTTACCTCCATTACGGAACACCATAATCTTTGACTTGGACTCATTTAGTGTCATTAAGTTCTCATCAAGATATTCTTTCAGTATTTTGATCTTCTTTTGGAGGTTCATCCTGGACTCACCTATAATTGCTATGTCGTCGGCGTACAGCAATAAATGGATATCTCCAAATTCTGGCAAATTTACACTCGGCAGGTCTGAGTTATTATAAATTTCGATTAAGTCCGTGATAAATAATATAAATAGCAGTGGGGAAAGTGGTTCTCCCTGGAGGACTCCCGAGTTTATCTTAATACTTTCCGTAAATGATCCCTTCCATCTGATAGCTATAGTTGCTTGTTCGTAGTAACTTCTGATTGTACTTATGAATTGGTAACTTATGCCTAGGTTGTAAATTTTTTTCCAAAGTATTGAGTGAGGTACAGTATCAAATGCCTTCCTTAGATCGACAAAAAAGACATATAGTTTTCCCCTCTTTTTTTCTTAATGATAGTTGGATTAAAGTAGTTAGTGTAAATATGTGGTCAATTCATGATCTTCCTTTTCTAAATCCCGCTTGGTTTTCGGGTATAACCCTTCTTCCTTCGACCCATTCCTCCAATCGTGATCTTAGGATTGATGTGAAAAGCTTTGATACATTGCTAATCAATAAAAATTCCCACGCCGGGAATCGAACCCGGGCCTCCTGGGTGAGAGCCAGGTATCCTAGCCACTAGACCACCATTTGTTAAAACAATTCTATATAAACTTATAAAAAAAATAATAGATATATTTTGATAATTTGAAACTCATATATTTGAATCTCTCGATAAAGTGAACATTTTTTCCCTGTCCCTGTGTGCTGTGTCATCCTGAATTTTGTCTTTCCTAATTTTCTACATTACAAAATCATCGTTTTATCTAGTGAACATTTTTTCCCGGTCCCTGATAAGTTGAATAAAATCAATATTAATTGGTTCCCTCGGTAATTGGAAGTTAAAGGAATAGTATCTTTGCCTCTGAATTATATCATTATTCTTGTCTCAAATAAATCGCCTTGTCATCCTGAGATAATCTCACTTTTGAAAATAATCTTTAGGATAATAAACTTAATGATAATAAAACTTATAGATAAAAAAACTTGTTATCATCGTCGCAATGGGGGCGCTACTTGCTAGTTAAATCGACAAATCTGCAAATAACTCTAAGGATATTCATGATATTCAAAAAAATATTTTTCAGAAACCTTCCCAGTACTATACTAAATAACTTCCCAAAGTTTCATGGCGTTCCAATGTGTGGTTTGGTCAGGCATAAAGGACAGACACACACACATTCATTTATATATATACTAGCGGATGTACCCGGCTTCGCCCAGGTTATACCCTAGTAAAGGTTTGTCTAACAAACATTTGTTAAAACAATTCTCTATAAACTTATTTAAAAAATAGATATATTTTGATAATTTGAAACTCGTAAATTTGAATCTCTCAGTAAATGAAAATATTTTCCCAGTCCCTTGAAAAATACTAGATCAGTTGAATAAAATCAATATTAATTGGTTCCCTCGGTAATTGGAAGTTAAAGGAATAGTATCTTGCCTTGGAATTGTATAATTATTCTTGTCTCAAATAAATTGCCGTGTCATCCTGAATTTTGTCTTTCCCAATTTTCTACATTACAAAATCATCATTTTATCTATTCTCCCAATATATATGTTGTATATAAATGATAAAACTAACTTTGACTTGTGCGCAATTAATAGGTAGATTATCTTACTTTTGATAAATAATCTTTAAGATAATAAACTTAGTGATAATAAAACTTATAGATAAAAAACTTGTTATCATCGTCGCAATGCGAGTTAAATCTACAAATCTGCAAACAACTCTAAGGATATTCAAGATATTCAAGAAATTATTTTTCAAAAACCTTCCTGGGGATATACCTAATAATATCCCAAAATTTCACGGCGATTTGATGTATGATTTTTGAATCTATAGAGTACACAAAGACAGACAGACATTCAATTTTATATATATACTAGCGGACGTACCCGGCTTCGCCCGAGGTTTTACCCGAGTAAAGGTTTGTCTAACGAACATTTGTTAAAACAATTCTCTATAAACTTATAAAAAAAAAAGAGATATATTTTGATAATTTGAAACTCGTAAATTTGAATCTCTCGATAAAGTGAACATTTTTTCCCGGTCCCTGTGTGCCGTGTCATCCTGAATTTTGTCTTTCATAATTTTCTACATTACAAAATCATCGTTTTATCTAGTGAACATATTTTCCCGGTCCCTTGATAAATACTCGATAAGTTGAATAAAATCATGGTCGTGAATCTCTCGATAAAGTGATTATTTTTTCCCGGTCCCTGTGTGCCGTGTCATCCTGAATTTTGTCTTTCCTAATTTTCTACATTACAATATCATCGTTTTATCTAGTGAACATATTTTCCTGGTCCCTTGAAAAATACTCGATAAGTTGAATAAAAAAAACGACACGGGATATCATTTAATGTTGTCTAAAGGGGGTTAAGAGAGCAGTCTCTTTCAAATGAGAAATGCTTTAATTAAGCAGATGTTTAAAGTATAATATATGAGAGAGGCAATCTTACAGGTTGTCGACGCTTAAAATCCCCAGAGAGAGTGTTTTTGTAGCATCATGCTGTGACTCACACGATGACCCAAGGTCATCAGGAGCAGCAAACTTAAGCCTATTTCCGTCTCAATGGTGGCACTGCTTGCGAGTTAAAGCTACAAATCTGCAAATAACTCTAAGGATATTAAAGATATTCAAGATATTATTTTTCGTAAACCTTTCTGGGGATATGCCTAATAATATCCCAAAATTTCACGGCGATTGGATGTACGGTTTTTGAATCTATAGAGTACACACAGACCACAGACAAACAGACAAACAGACAGACAGACAGACATTCAATTTTATATATATAGATTATTTTTTCCCGGTCCCTGTGTGCCGTGTCATCCTGAATTTTGTCTTTCCTAATTTTCTACATTACAAAATCATCGTTTTATCTAGTGAACATATTTTCCCGGTCCCTTGAAAAATACTCGATAAGTTGAATAAAATCATGGTCGTTTATGGAAGATGGACGTAGTTCCCGGAGGTCACCCGCCCCCCGCGCGCCAGGACCTCTTGATCCCTCTGATTGGCCGGCGGCCGGACGGGGGTGGGGCTCTTGATCCCTCTGATTGGTCGGTGGGAACTTGGACTGACCGGCCGGACGGAGGGCGGGGTGGGGGGCAGACCTAAGCCTATCTCCGTCGCAAGGTGGCGCTGCTTGCGAGTTAAAGCTACAAATCTGCAAATAACTCTAAGGATATTAAAGATATTCAAGAAATTATTTTTCGTAAACCTTTCCGGGGATATGCCTAATAATATCCCAAATTTCACGGCGATTGGATGTATGGTTTTTGAATCCATAGAGGACACACACACACACAGACATTCAATTTTATATATATAGACTAGCGGATGTGTACCCGGCTTCGCCCGGGTTTTATCCGAGTGAAAGTTTGCCTAACGAATATTATTGATAATAATATTAGGGAACACACAGAATATTATGATAATAATGATAATTATATTCGTTACGTCATATATTTATATAATATAGCGGATGTACCCGGCTTCGCCCAGGTTTTTCTCGAGGGAATGTTTGTAGTCTAGTAATAAGAAAATATACTACACCTAAAAACTATCTGAGAAAAGAGAAACCACGGAAGGTGAACAGAAAAATGCTTACAATGGATGTATATGTTTACGATATCAAGTTAAATAAAAACAAAGATAAAATTTGTATATGTTGGTCACTATAAATTTGTATATTTGTTAGGCGAAATTAGAAACATGATAAAACAATATGAATATTTTTTAGATTGAGATTATTAGCTAGTATGTAAAAAAATTAACTCTGTTGAAATTTAATTTTGTATTTATATATAAATAAAATTAACTCTATTGATTTTTTTTTAAATTTAATCGATAACAGCGAAGTTACGCATGTTAAAGTTAGGAAAAATATTTTGATGTTAAGCAAAACCTGCTCCATCTCGTTTTACACCAATGTTGAAAATTTGGTCGAAATTGATGCATTGTAACGAAAGTTTTTAGCGAACACCACTTATGAAATTTCCATTTTATTAATATAAGAATAGATATAGACTAGCGGATGTACCCGGCTTCGCGTTTTACCCGAGTAAAGGTTTGTCTAACGAATCTCTCGATAAAGTGAACATTTCCCCCCCCCCCCCGGTCCCTTGAAAAATACTCGATAAGTTGAATAAAATCAATATTAATTGGTTCCCTCGGTAATTGGAAGTTAAAGGAATAGTATCTTGCCTTGGAATTGTATCATTATTCTTGTCTCAAATAAATTGCTGTGTCATCCTGAATTTTGTCTTTCCTAATTTTCTACATTACAAAATCATCGTATCATCATGATAATATTTAGAGCAGATTGTTGAATTATAACAGATAAATTAGAATATTTATCTTGATTATTTTAAAGCGAAAAGTTATTTCAAAAATTTTATTTGCTAGAAACCTTCCCAGTACTATACTAAATAACTTCCCAAAGTTTCATGGCGTTCCAATGAGTGGTTTGGTCAGGTATAAAGGACAAACAGACCACACACACAGTGAATTTTTCACCTCTGGCGAGCGGAGGAATGTCGCTGGAAGCGACGAATTTGGTATGGGCTGGAAGCCCTCACCGAGCTGAACATGAGCCTGCAAGGCTCGGCTCCGAAAGTGAAGCCGTTGCGGATTTATCCGCGGAAAACCATTTTCAAGGTGAAAATTCGAGAATGGCTGACGCAAGCGCCAACTATGCAAATCTGCCAATCGACAGAAGCCATGCAAATTTTGCCGCGGCGTGTATCGCTGACGTCACGCCATCAACAAGCGGCGCCTTGGCCGCTGCGACGAACTGGGCCGAGCAAATGGAGGCTGCGGAATCAGGTGAAGATAGCTTCACCGTAGTTAAACACAAGCGAAGACGCAGGGAGTCGCCGAACCGCCCTGTCGAACAACGTTCCAGCGGTGTCGCGGCCTCCAGAAGGACCGGCGCAACCCCGCGAAGACGGCTAACTGCGGGAGGAGCTACGGTGGTCCAGGAAATCAGGGCTACCCGGGCCGACATCGCCGATGCCAGAGTACAACAGCGCTCTTCAACTGAGGATAACTGCGTCTTCGTGGAACACTGCCCAGACTTCGGATACACCCATTACCTACAGGCGGTAGAAGAGCTGGTCGGAGGAGCCGGGAATGTGCTCCAAGTGATGAAAATGGACGGCCACATGCTGGTGGGCCTGTCCACCAAGGCCCTGGCGGAGCGACTTCTAAGGGACGGCCTTGAAATCGGGCATATCCCCTCAGGGCCTTCCCCTTTAAGAAAAGGGCGGAGAGGGTCACCGTCGCAAACCTGCCCTTTTTCGTAGACGACGCCGCCGTCATCGAGGCCCTCAAGCCCTACGGTGACGTGACTTCCATTGCCCCTATCCGACTGAGAGCCGGAAGGTATACCTTCACGGATGGCCGACGCGAGGTATTCATCCTCCTAAAGGAGGGCTTTACCCTGGAAAAGATCCCGACCCGCGTCGTCATCAGTAACAAAGGAAACGTCCTCTCGGCCTTCATATCATATGGTGTCAAGTGCTCCAGATGCGGCCGGCAGGGTCACCGTAGGGCCAACTGCCCTATCAATCCTGGGAGAGCCTCCAACAACGGCCAGCCACAACCGGCACCCCTTCCACCTGGTGCTTCGTCCACCGTGTCCCGGCAGCAGAGCCGTCCAACACCAGCGGCCCCGGCCTTGCCTATGGAGGAGACGCCTTCTGCCCCTCCACCTGTGACCCCTGCTCCGCCCCTGCAGGCGCCTGAGGGTCCCGTGGGCCCTCGCCCGGCCGGTTCACAACATCCTGAACCGCCTCCCGCTCGGCCGGACCTCGTTGCCCCGCGTGGCCCTCTGCCCGCCCAGAAGACCCTCGGACCTGCGGTCCCAACACCGGACGTGGAGATGTCCATCGTGGAGGAGACCTTTGCGTCCTCCACGTCATCGGCAAAGAACGCAACGAGAGTCGACCTCGATGCGTTCATCGAGGGGCACCCCAGCGTGTCCTTCGCTGAGACGGACGCCCTTGGTCTTGGGCGGGAGGAGGTCCTGGACCTCCTCTCCACGAGGACCAAGGCGCAGAGGAAAGGACCCCTCCTGTCGCCTCCGCAGTGCGACGCCCTCGTCGGCCTGATCGGGCAAATCTTGGATCTGAGGCCCGGAGCAGCCAGCAACCTTTACAAAGTCCTCGGACAAGTCAAGGCTGAGACCAGCCCAACACCAGCAGTACCTCCAACACCCCCACTGCCTGCGCCTCGGCCTGCTGAGACGGCGCCGCCCGCTCCTCAAGGGAAGGAGTCAGCACCAGCTGAAGTGGCATATCCGCCTCCACTGCCAGTCAAGATGACAGATGAGGCCCGTAAGAAGTGGCTCCTTGACCTGTTCAAGGAATTGAACTATAAGACCTTCCTGATAACCTTACTTGGTTGGACCAGACCGGAACAAATCATTCATGCGGCTCTGCATTCCGGAGAGGAACGGAATGATATTCTCGGCGCACATCCAAACCAAAGGAGCATCCTTGCAAACTTCTTGGGCTCTATCATCGAGCGTGCCCGAGGCGGTGATCAATCTACTCTCGACCAATTGTCGGAATTTAGGTCGGTCTTGTGACGCTCATTGTAAAAAATTGTTAATTTTTTTCCCCCACTGACTTGGGTGTACCATTGACTGATTGGTCAATAAAGGCTGTTTCATTGTCATTGTCACACACACACACATTCATTTTTATATATATAGATAGACTAGCCAATGACCCAGGCAACGCCGGGGTTCCCATTAAATGATTTTATTCAAATACTATTCGTTACAATTTTAAATTGGCGCCGTGGATGTCATTCTTGAATTCTCTAGATGAATGACCCAGTGCTATTTCCTTCATACTGAAAGTAAATCAATAATAAATAGTAGAAGTGCCATAGAATAGCAACACAGAAATAACACATAAACCACAGGCAAAAAGTGTGCGTGATGGCAAAAATTGTATTATATTAGTGTTTAGGTATTTGATTTAATTATTTTTTGCAATGCATTTAGTTGTTTCAAAATCAATCAGCTTTTCCACCCAACCCCCGAGGTACCCGCCCCAGAACTAACCCTTGAAATTGCCTGAGTTGAGTGAGTGACTACGATGCCCATCTCAGTAAAAATGAGAAAAAATAGGTTTATAAAAAATATTAATCCAAAATACTGGCATGTAAATATTTTTCTGTAAAAAAATAAAGAGCACATGGAAATTAGGCAGACATATGTGTTTGCTAGTGATTTTTTTTGCTGCATTTTGAACAATTAAAAAAAAAAAGAGAAAAAAAAACAAAGGCCAGAAAAAATAATAAAAATTAGAAAGTTATTATTTACATACAGTAACGCTAAATTTGTAAAGTTTTTTTTTTGCATTGTGTGCACTTACTGTAACTTGACACGTGACTTAACGTGACAGAATTGATGACTCTGATACTTGTATATATGATTATGTTAGCATAATGAATTAGTCAGTATTCCCATGGTCTCCAGCGAAGAGGTGTGAATTGACTTTTTGAAAATATACATAATTATAAAGATAGAAGCTTCTATAGAAATAACTAAAATAAGCCGAAATAGCTCAGTTGGGAGAGCGTTAGACTGAAGATCTAAAGGTCTCTGGTTCAATCCCGGGTTTCGGCATATTTTTTGAATATTTTATTTTTTTTAAAACGATGACAGAATTGATGACTCTGATACTTGTATATATGATTTTTAAATTTTTACTTACCGTAACTTGACACGTAACTTAACGTGACAGAATTTTGCATGACTCTGATAAATGTATATATTAATAGATAATCAAATATAATTTCCAAAATATAAACATGTTCAGTGAAAAATAAAAATATATATATTCCAAAATTAAAAAGGTATTTATTCTAATAAGTTAATTTTACTTCTGAATAAAATTAATGAAATAGATTATGCTAAATGATATTATAATAGATTGCTCTAGAGTTCCACAATTATTTTTATACATAGGAAAAATCCAAGTAATACAAATGTCGCCACTGACCATGAGATGGTATTTTAGCAAATTAAAAAAAAACTACTTTTTACATGGTATAATTTTAATACAAATATAACTTTACTCTTCATTATTTTTAGTTAGCGCTCTGTGCGCTTCAGGAACCTGGGTTATAAAAATATTGTGGCGAAGAAATAATTTATTATTTAATTTAATTTTATTATTCAATGAAAATATTTCGAAACAGATTTAATTTAATTTAATTATTCAATGAAAATATTTCAAAACAGATTTAATTTAATTTAATTATTCAATGAAAATATTTGGGAACAGATTTAAAATTTTACATTTTCTAAATAATTATTTAATTGCCTAGCTTCTTTGCTCGATATTATCTAGCAGTAGATAGTTTGGTTAATTTGTTAATATTTGTTGACTAGTCGCCGTGACGTCATCAAAAATACTTTCCCACCTTCAGATATACAAATAATTAATTTCTACATTACAATATATATGTATTTGTTTGTTTGCTATGCACGTCCTCAATAGTAACTAATCTAACTGAAATTTTAACAGGACAAATACTACTCTGATCAAAAAGTTTCGAGAATTTGCTCATAAGTTAAAAAAAACTTTATTATTCTACCAAATTCAAATTGTCCCCTTCAAAGTAGTCCCCGTTGGCCGCGATGCACTTCAGCCACCTTTTTTTCCAGTCGGCAAAGCACCTCTGGTAGTCTGTTTTCGGGATCGCCTTCATGGCCTTCTTCCATTCCACTTTGATCTCTTCTATGCTCTGAAATTTCCGACCCTTTAACTTTTTATGAGCTTTCTAAAAAGGAAGAAGTCGCAGGGGGCCAAATCGGGTCTGTAGGGGGGTTGGGGGAACACAGAGGTTGAGTGGTCCTGCAGAAACTTCGAGATTTTGAGGGCTGTGTGCGCCGGCGCGTTATCGTGGTGGAGGATCCACGACTTGCTCCTTCACAGCTCCGGCCGTTTCTGCCTGATCGCTTCCCTCAATCGCCTCAAAACTCCCAGGTAAGAGTCAGCAGTTATTGTAGAGCCTTGTTGTTGAAATTCATGATGAAATATGCCCTGGTAGTCAAGAGCACGTCAACATGACCTTGACTTTGCTGGGAGCCTTCCTCGCTTTCGTTGGTCTCCGCTCATTTTTGAAGCGCCACTCCGATGCCTGTTGGGTAGTTTCCGAATCAAAGCCGCCGTAAATCCATGTTTCGTCTCCAGTGATGACCCTCTTCAGCAATTCGGGGTTGACGGTTGTCGCTTCGAGAATGAGACTGGTTGTTTCTTTCCCTTTGGGAACGAGAACGGCGTTGAGTCTTCTCACTCCCAAAATGTCCTTCATTATCGATTGAGTCGACCCAAATGATATCCCTGCTTCTTCGGCGACCTCCCTGACAGTTATTCGTCGGTCTTCACGCACCAGTTCCAACACCTTGTCCACTTTTTCAGGCGTGGTTGATGTGGACGGTCTCCCGGAACGCTCGTTGTCGGCGGTCTCTTTCCGACCCTCCTTGAAGCGCTTGTACCACTCGAAAACTCGTCTTCGGTTCATGACGGCATCCCGTAGGCTGTTCCCAACATCCAAAAAATTTCGGCACCCTTGAATCCGTTTTTCACACAGAACTTGATGCAAATTCGTCGATCCTCCATTTCGGTGAATAACGAAATCGAAGCACAGGCAAAATGGCTTCACTTCGAACAGCCGCTGCTCGTGCTGTTGTGGCGCGTGATTTTTGAAAATTGGCAGGTCTTCAAGCCAAGGGCGACGCTTGCGTTTGCCACAAACCAGGAAAAAATATATTGAGTTTTCAGGATTATATGAGCAAAGTGTCGAAACTTTTTGATCAGAGTAGTAGATTTCTTTGGGAGGAATATACACTGAAGAAGACCACTGGGCGAAGCCAGACTATGAATTTTACTGGGCAGGAATAAGATTCTAACAACAAAACATTTACTCAACAGAAGACAGATCAAGCCAGGTCATCTCTTTTTTTTTTAAATATCGCTTCAAGGCATTATTTCGCCAAAGTTCAAAGAGTAGTATCACTCTCTATATATGTCTCTTTTTCTCAATTTTAAAATATACAGTTATCAGAGTCATCAATGTCACCGTTTGCTTTTGTGAATGGAATAAATACCCAAATATGGCCATTTTTTATAAGCATCGGTGGTTCAGTGGTAGAATGCTCGCCTGCCACGCGGGCGGCCCGAGTTCGATTCCCGGCCGATGCATTTTTTTTTTTACAATTTTTAAAACTCATTTATATTATTATTAAAATATACAAGTATCAGAGTCATGAATTCTGTCATCGTTTGCTTTTGTGAATGGAATGCTTTTACGTAAAATACGTAACTAATATGACTGAAATTTTAGCAGTATGTATAATAGAATCTGGAAAAACTTATATTGAATATTTCAGGTCTCTGAGTTATTTGCAAATTTGCTCTTTCGCTTGCAAGCAGCGCCTCTAGCGGTGAAGATGGGAGGTAATATCAGCTGACCCAATGTACACGTAAAACGTGTTTTAACAGGACATAGAAAAAAATATGGAAGAGATATTTGTCGCATTTTTAGCCAAAAAAATTGAAATTGACAGGT
This sequence comes from Cordylochernes scorpioides, assembly GCA_030710605.1. Taxonomy (NCBI): domain Eukaryota; kingdom Metazoa; phylum Arthropoda; class Arachnida; order Pseudoscorpiones; family Chernetidae; genus Cordylochernes; species Cordylochernes scorpioides. The sequence continues at coordinate 52,793,937 of CP092882.1, forward strand.
TCTGGGCAAAAATAGTTGTTTTTTTTTTAGTCAGAAAATGATTATGACAATATTGCTGTATCATATTTGATTATCAGATACAAAATTATATCCGGAAAAATTCCAAAAAGCAGAGACCACGGGTGAAGCCAGTTCATTTTTAGTATGCAGGAACAAAATTCTAACAGAAAAACATTCATTCGAGCAGAAGACAAAAGCCAGATCATCTCTTTATAAAAATATCGCTTCTCAGACACAAAGTTTGGAGCGGGACGTTTCACAAGAATGACATCCACGGCGCCAATTTATAATTGTAACGAATAGTATTTGAATAAAAACATTTAATCGGGTAAAACCTGGGCGTTGCCCAGCTCATTCGGCTAGTGTATATATATACTAGCGGACGTACCCGGCTTCGCCCGGGTTTTACCCGAGTAAAGGTATGTCTAACGAATCTCTCGATAAAGTGAACATTTTTTCCCGGTCCCTTGAAAAATACTCGATAAGTTGAATAGAATCAATATTAATTGGTTCCCTCGGTAATTGGAAGTTAAAGGAATAGTATCTTGCCTTGGAATTGTATCATTATTCTTGTATGGACGTACCCGGCTTCGCCCGGGTTTTACCCGAGTAAAGGTTTGTCTAACGAATCTCTCAATAAAGTGAACATTTTTTCCCGGTCCCTTGAAAAATACTCGATAAGTTGAATAAAATCAATATTAATTGGTTCCCTCGGTAATTGGAAGTTAAAGGAATAGTATCTTGCCTTGGAATTGTATCATTATTCTTGTCTCAAATAAATTGCCGTGTCATCCTGAATTTTGTCTTTCCTAATTTTCTACATTACAAAATCATCGTATCATCATGATAATATTTAGAGCATATTGTTGAATTATAACAGATAAATTAGAATATTTATCTTGATTATTTTAAAGCGAAAAGTTATTTCAAAAATTTTATTTGCTAGAAAGTCAGGCATAAAGGACAGACAGACACACACACATTCATTTTTATATATATAAGAAGATATATATGAAAAAAACAATAGAAAAAAAAAGTGGTCAGGTGTTGTTATTAAAAATAAGAAAGGCATATCCTAACCAGGAGCACATGTGCTTTTCAGAAGGCAGAGCGCCATCTGGTGGAACAGAAATCAACTAACATTGATTTTTGCCTGTTCCCTGATGTTTGGCCAACCCAATTCCTTGATAAATCAAGAAAATCCATCCACGAACGCGTTTCGGGCTGTTGACCCTCGTCAGCGTGGTGCAGACTGTACCTCTACGACCAAAAGTTTGGTCCTAGAGACTTCCTGAGATAAAAAGAAATGGGTATTTAAGGCCAAATTTTCGTAAAGAGGCTTTTCTTGTTAAAAACCAAACCATATTTTCAGAGCTAAAATATCTCGTTTTTATCAATCCACTAGCTGAATGACCTGGGCAACGCTGGTTTTTACCCTATTAAATGTTTTTATTCATATACTATTCGTCACAATTATAAATTGGCGCCGTGGATGTCACTCTTGTGAAACGTCCCGCTCCAAATTTGTGTCTGAGAAGCGATATTTTTATTGAGAGATGATCTGGCTTCGTGTCTTCTGCTCGAATGATCTTTTTTTCTGTTAGAATTTTGTTCCTGAATACTAAAAATGAACTGGCTTCACCCGTGATCTCTGCTCTTTGGAATTTTTCCCGATATAATTTTGTATCTTATAATCAAATGATGATACAGCAATATTGTCATCATCATTTTCTGACTAAAAAAAAAACAACAACTATTTTTGCCCAAAACCTGTCAATTTCAATTTTTCTTGGCTAAAAATGCGACAAATATCCCTTCCATATTTTTCTCTATGTCCTGTTAAAACCCCTTTTTACATGTACATAAAGTCAGCTGATATTACCTTCCATCTTCACCGCTAGAGGCGCTGCTTGCGAGCGAAAGGGCAAATTTGCAACGCAATTTGCAAATAACTCGACGAATTATTCGGAATAGAGACCTGAAATTTTCACTATAAGTTTTTTCAGATTCTACTCTATATACTGTTAAAATTTCAGTCAGATTAGTAACTTATTGTGGAAGGACGTGACGTGTATAGCCGACATAGGAACAAACACACATACATACTGTTACATCATGATTAATGGCGTATTTATTATATTATTTTTAATATATTTGAAATTTAAATTATATATTTATTTATTTTTATATTCTATGATATTTATTTAAAACAGATTATTTTTAGATTATCATCATTTGTATTTAGGTACACGTGTGACTTCACTGCTCTCTTTGATGTGAGAAAATAAATAAATGATTCTGGTGGCTACATAAAGTAGACTTATCTCATTATTCCCTTTTATAAATTTGTAGGATGGTTGAAACACGCTCTGGTAAGATGCAAGACCCAGCACAGGAGAGAATCAAGGCTGAAGAGTCTGCCAAGCCGCAACCTGGTGCAACAATTGGTAGAGATGCTAGTTCCGACCCAGTTGTCCTGAATCCCAACATCGACATCCCCAAGTATGATGGAACAGAAGACCCTCGCCCATGGATTGAATCTCTTGAAGAAATTGGCTTCCTGTACCATTGGGCAGACTACATTATCTCCCGTTATGCTGCCATGAATATGATTGGTAGCGCCAAAACCTGGCTGAACCTACACAAAGTAAGTTTCACCAGCTGGGAAAATTTCAAGAGCCGCCTAATTGAGGATTTTGCCTCAGACGCCAACAAAGAAGAAATGAGGATGAGATTAAACAGGATACAACAGTGGAATGAACCTGCAATCAGGTTCGCAGAGGATATCCTTGTACTGTGCAACAAGGTCGACCCCCAAATGGAAGAAGAGACTAAAATAAACTGGGTTATTGGAGGGTTAAAGAAAGAATACTCTTTTGCCCTTCACCTAAACCCTCCTAAAAACACCAATGAACTTCTAGAAATTTGTAAAAAGCTGGATTTGTTCGAAAATAATTACCAAGAACGTGCAGAAAAATCAAAAGCTCTTTATAATGGACCACGCTCTCCTCGTCCCCATCATCAAGAGCAATGGAAGAATGTTACGTCGTTCAGAAGACCATATCAGAACACCTCCAAGCCCCAGGCCCCCGCTCCGAGGTACTACCAGAACACCTCCAAGCCCCAGGCCCCCACTCCGAGGTATTACCAGAACAAGCCTCTGCCCCAGGTATCTGCCCCTAGACGATCTTACACTCCCAATCCTGAGCCAAAACCGGTCTACCCAAGTAAAACATACAATAAGAATCCAAATTCAAATAGGAATAGGACAGAAGACGGGAGACCAATATGTTTCAAGTGTAACAAGCCAGGACACGTAGCGCGGTATTGCAGAGTCAGGTTTGTAAGAATTGTGGAAGAGGACCCCATAGTTACACAAGACAAGGTCGAAGAAGAAATCCGAATGGATAATGGAACTCAGAAGTCGAGACCTCTGCTCTACTCTGACGTAAGTAATAGCCCGTACTCGAGTATCCCTACAAGGAATAGATATGCCGCATTAGAAGATTTAAACTAAACATCGCGCCTGAGTCCGTCAATCAAAGCAAGTCGACCATAAATGGAATTAAAAAGTTAGACCCCAAATATAAAATGAACATTAACGTGGATAGAATCGGTATCTGCGAAGCTTTGATTGATACAGGCGCCGATCTTTCAGTGGTCGACCTTAGTACAGCTCTTAACACAGGTCTTGAAATAATAAATCCTGATAAAATGTGCTCCGGACCCGATGGCAAAGAATTAGATATCGTAGGAAATATTATTTTAAATATAAAATTTGATGACAAAACAATTACACATCAATTTGTGATAATGAGAACACATTTGCGAATATTTATACTTGGACGTGATTTTCTTAAGAAAATGAACGCAAAAATTGATTGTCAGCGTGAAATAATCAAATATGACTTGACAGAAAATCGTGACGTAATCAAATATCAACAGAAGAAAATAAAAAGTGCAAAGGATGCCATTATACCAGAACTTTCTATTAAATTGATTAATGCATTTGTAGAAGCAGAGGATGGCGAATACATCATCGAGGAGAACCATAAAATGTTTCAAACAAATGGACTTCGACTAGCGAGAAGCTTAATAAATGTTGTGAATAAGGAAACATATATCTGGATAACAAACCCTTACCCTCGACCATTAAAAATATTAAAAAAACAAACATTGTGCTTTGGAAGCCAGCCAGCCGAAGTGAATCTTATGGAAGAAAGTGAACAAAAAGAGCATGAAGAACCCCAATTTCAGATAAACGAAAATTTAGCATATAAGGAAAAGGAGCAATTGAAACAAGTTTTGGAAAGGTACGAGGATTTGTTTTCGTCGGGATTAGGAAGATCCAACTTAGCGAAACATCGGATCGATACAGAAGACGCGAAACCGATCAAACACAAGCCGTATAGGGTGAGCGCGAAAGAGCGAGAAATCATAAAAGAACAAATTGATGAAATGCTCAGAGACGGCATAATTAGACCATCTTCGAGTCCATGGTCCTTCCCTGTAATCTTGGTCAAGAAGCGAGATGGTAATTACAGATTTTGCGTTGACTACAGAAAATTGAATGATGTAACAGTGAAGGATGTTTACCCAATTCCCAGAATTGATGAAGTATTGGATACACTTCAAGGATCCAAATACTTTTCAGCAATTGACCTTAAATCAGGATATTGGCAAGTAGAGGTTGAGGAGAAAGATAAAGAAAAGACAGCCTTCACTACAGCACATGGCCTATATGAGTTCAACGTAATGCCCTTTGGTCTATGCAATGCCCCTGCTACATTTGAGAGGAACATGGAAAATATGCTTGGTAATCTTAGATGGCAAATTTGCTTATGTTATCTAGATGACGTAATCATTTATAGCTCGGATTTTTCAACACATCTCAAAAGAATAGAAGCTGTTTTAAAATGTTTTCGCGAGGCTAATTTAAAATTGAACAACAAAAAATGCCAATTTGCTTTCGAAGAACTGGAGATTCTTGGCCATATAACTAATCAACATGGTATAAAACCAGCGGAGCATAATATCAAGGCTATTAAAGATTTTCCTCGGCCCAAAAAGATAAAAGAAGTTCAATCATTTTTAGGAATGTGCTCATATTATAGAAAATTTATCAAAGGTTTTTCAAAAATTGCCGATCCATTAACCAGTCTTATAAAAAAGAATGTACCTTTTACCTGGACAGAAAATCAAGAAAAAGCATTTCAAACCCTTAAAGTAGCATTGATAAATCCTCCAATCTTAGGGCACTTTGATCCGAATGCAATTACTTACATTCATACTGACGCATCTAACATCGGCCTGGGTGCAACATTAGTCCAAAAGTTCGGCGATAAAGAAAAAGTTATCTCATATTTAAGTCGAACACTGAGCAAACCTGAGCAAAATTATTCGACTACCGAAAAAGAATGTCTAGCTGTTGTGTGGTCAATGTCCAAGTTACGACCCTACCTATATGGAAGGCACTTCAAAATCGTAACTGATCATCACGCACTATGCTGGCTTAAGAATCTGAAAGATCCGACCGGCCGATTAGCACGATGGGCACTGAAGATTCAGGAATATAATTTCGAAATCATACATAAATCGGGTAAAAAACATCTGGACGCTGATGGTCTATCTAGAGGACCCTTACCTGAAAACGAATGGGACGAAGATTATGAAAGACTATTTCTGAATCAAATAATAGACGAAAAGGATGATTTTATTGAGAATATTAAGGAGAACCTTAGTGGAAACAAGCGTTCAATTACACAGAACTTCAAAGAAGAAAATGGGTGTCTCTACAAGAAAAATCCAAATCCTGAAGGTAGAGCATGGTTGCTGGTAGTGCCAAAGAAGAGAAGGAAGGAAGTCATGAGTGAATACCACAACCATATGCTGAATGGCCATCTGGGCGTCGCCAGAACCACTTACCGATTGAAGAATAAATACTATTGGCCTTCCATGTTGAAAGATGTTTCAGAATTTGTAAAGACGTGCCATCTTTGCCAAAGTCGGAAAGGTTCAAATCACTTGCCTTCTGGACTTCTACAACCTATTCCCCCAGCTAACTACCCTTTTGAAAGAATCGGAATTGACTTTGTTGGCCCCTTGCCATCAACGAAAAGAAGAAGGAAGTGGATAATTGTGTTGACTGATTATTATACCAAGTATGCTGAAACAAAGGCAGTATCAGAAGCAACCGTGAAAGAAGTCTCTACATTTTTAATCGAACATATTATTTTACGTCACGGGGCCCCAAGATTTCTTATTAGCGATAGAGGTTCACAATTCACTAGCAATTTGATGAAGGAGGTAATGAAAATGTGCAAAGTGAAACACTGCTTCACAACGAGCTACCACCCCCAGACTAACGGACTAACGGAACGGCTAAATAGAACTTTAATCAATATGATCAGCATGTATGTGAACACAGACCAAAAGAACTGGGATGAAATCCTCCCTTTTATCACCCACGCGTATAATACCACGATTCAAGAAACCACAGGCTACTCTCCATTTTTCCTGTTGTTTGGAAGGGAACCCATGTCCCTCTTAGACGACGAGAATATCCCAACGGACAGTAACATGGACGATTACGACGAATATATAGAAAACTACTTAGATAAAATAGCAAGGACGAGACAGGTAGTCATTAACAACACAGAGAAGACTCAGGAAAGAATGAAAAGAAACTATGACAAAAAACACAATGAGAAAATCTATGAACCAGGACATTTAGTGGCAGTTTGGACACCAGTCAGGAAAATCGGAAAATGTGAAAAACTATTGAGAAAATATTTTGGCCCATATCGAATATTAAAGAAGCTGTCTAACGTAAATTACTTAATTGAGCCGAAAGATAATCCTGGCCAAGACCCATTGATTGTCCATGTCTCAAGACTCAAACCCTATTTTGAGAGAATTGATGAGGTAACTCACGAGGACGTGACGACCTCTGGAGAGGGGGAAGTGTTACATCATGATTAATGGCGTATTTATTATATTATTTTTAATATATTTGAAATTTAAATTATATATTTATTTATTTTTATATTCTATGATATTTATTTAAAACAGATTATTTTTAGATTATCATCATTTGTATTTAGGTACACGTGTGACTTCACTGCTCTCTTTGATGTGAGAAAATAAATAAATGATTCTGGTGGCTACATAAAGTAGACTTATCTCATTATTCCCTTTTATAAATTTGTAGGATGGTTGAAACACGCTCTGGTAAGATGCAAGACCCAGCACAGGAGAGAATCAAGGCTGAAGAGTCTGCCAAGCCGCAACCTGGTGCAACAATACATACATACATACATACATACACTGACTTTTATATATATATAGGGATTTTGAAAATATTTATTATTATTTAAAATATTCAAAATATAGTTTGTTTATTATTTAATGTTAGGCTTCAAATAAATTTTCTGTTAATCTAAATATTCAGCTATATACACAAGTAAAATTTTCCAATGGTTTTACAGTAGTTTTGGTGTAAAATATTGGAAAAACATTGATTTATTATTAGAAAAATGAATTCAAAATTTTGGTATTTATTTCGTGAAAACGCAAATTTCATTTTTTTTTAGATACTAAAGATAATTATCATAAAGTTAGAGACTGCTTGGCAGGCATTCATAGTTCTTCAAATTAAAGGCTATCCTCACCCTTCTCTCTCTGTAAAAAAAATATACATATATCTTTGAAAATAATAAAATAAAAAATAAAAAATATTCTAAAAATTCACAAAAATTAATAAATGAGGATTAGAAAGTGTCAAATAAAATGAAAACAATTTAAAAATACAATGAACATGGCGGGATCTTGGGGTAGTCTTAGGGAAGGTTTGGATCTTGTGGTGGAGCTGGTGTTCTGCCTGAAGATGGTGATGTCAGCCACCACTGTGGCTTGCCCTTAGGCATTCTGGAGTCTGGGTTGACTACAGAGAAGGCGTGTGTTGAGAGTAAGTTACGATCATCATCACATTAACTGTTTTGTTTACCTTAGGCTGGCGAAAGTTCCGCCATAGCTGTGAATGTTATAAGTTTAATAATTACCTTGTAAATAGATAAATAAATAAGATTAAAGATATAATCCTTAAGGTAAGAGTATCTTCTTATTTATAACAAGGCAATACACAATACATTTTTTTATTATTTTTATTTCAGTTAAATTGAAGGATGAATCACAGCCTCATGCTATATATACTCCAAGAAGAATACCCATTCCACTTTTGAATAAAACAAAAGAACAACTTGATCAAATGGTTGAAAAAGGAGTAATTGAAAAAGTTGAGCAACCAACGGATTGGTGTGCTCCAATGGTCATTGTGCCCAAACCGTCTTCTAATGATCTAAGGAATTGTGTAGATCTGACAGCTCTAAACAAGTTTGTTAAAAGAGAACATTATCCAATTCCATCAGTGGAATATACCTTGGCACAAATGGGAGGAGCTAAATTGTTTTCAAAACTGGATGCCAACAGTGAGTTTTGGCAGATACCCCTGTCAGAGGAATCATCTAGCCTTACAACCTTCCTGACCCCATTTGGCAGATACAGATTCAAACGGCTACCCTTCGGAATTTCTTCTGCACCTGAGGTATTCCAGAGAAAGATGAGCAATCTACTGGAGAGCCAATCTGGAGTAAATTATCACATGGACGACATTGTGATTTGGGGAGCTACACAAGAAGAACATGATGAAAGGTTAAGATGCGTCCTTAGGAAGCTTCAAGATTCAGGACTGACCCTGAATAAAGAGAAATGCATCTTCTCAGTGAAGGAAATCAAATTTCTTGGTCACCTGATTACAGAAAGAGGAGTGCTACCTGATCCAAACAAAGTTAAGGCCATCAGGGAGTTTCCATCACCTTCAAGCATTTCTGAAGTGCGCAGATTCCTGGGAATGGTGAACTTCACAGGGAAATTCATACCAGACCTTTCAACTATCCTCTACCCACTTAATCAACTCCTAGTAAAGAGAAATGATTGTAGATGGGATAGTGCTCAGGAGGAAGCATTTGAAAAAGTGAAGAAACTTCTTTCAACTTCTCCAGCACTAACACTTTTTGACCCCAATCTACCAACTACAGTGTCTGCAGATGCCTCTTCATATGGACTAGGAGCAGTGCTTTTACAAAAATCTGAAGATGGATACCAAAAAGCAGTTGCATATGCCTCCAGGACTATGTCTGAAACTGAAAAGAGATGGGCTCAAATTGAGAAAGAATCTCTAGCAATAGTTTGGGCCTGTGAAAGATTCCAAGACTATCTGATGGGAAATACATTTTCCATTGAAACTGACCATAAACCTCTCATTCCAATATTTTCAACCAAAAATCTAGATGAAATGACACCACGCATACAGCGACTACGACTTCGGATGATGCGCTACTCATATAGCATCCATCACACACCAGGCAAGGACATTGTTGTTGCTGATGCTTTGTCCAGAAGCCCAATTAAGATATCGCATGAGAAAGATCTGGAGAATGAAATCTGTAGTTTTGTTCAACAGATCACTTCATGTCCTCCATTCAAGGATGAAAATATGAAAGAAATCTGGCAATATCAAAATGAAGAGAGAGAGTGTAGAGAAATAAAAGACTATTGTGAAAAGGGCTGGCCTACAAAGAATGAGCTTTCTGCAGAAGCAAAAGCCTTTTGGTGTCTCAGATATGAAATGTCTGTCATAGATGGTCTTCTAATGAGAAATTCCAGGATTTATATTCCTAAGTCCCTCAGATCAAAGGTTCTAAACAGCCTCCATGAAGGTCGTCTTGGCATCGAAAAATGTAGAGGCCGTGCCAGATCATCTGTGTGGTGGCCTAGAATCAGTCAAGAAATTGGAGAACTTGTGAGGAACTGCCCAAATTGTATTGAAGAAAGATCTAATCCCCAGCAGCCATTAATTGTTTCTGATTTCCCAAGCAGGCCATGGGAGAAAGTAGGTGTTTTAATGTCCATTCATACAGCGAGCCAAACAACAACTGACTCACCCGTGCAGCCGAGGTCACGCTCCGCTGCGTCACGTGGGGAAACATAGGTAGATGTTTTCTTACATCTTCTCAGCACATCCCCCTTTTTAAGACTTGAAATATATATATACATTACAAACTTTAAATGCATAATATAATTAATAATGAAGGCGATCCACAGGTTTAACAATTCGTCCACTCCGGGTTCTTATCTGGCCGTCTTCTGAGTCGTTAGAGGGATAATCCACAACTGGGGTCTTTTCATTTTCAACCAGTTCCTCCCCGGAAAAGGTCGGCGTCGATGGGTCGGCTGGATATTGCACTGTAACTCCTTTTCGTAGATGGAACCTGTTTCGACGTAAAGTCCCAACTGGAGTATCAACCATATACGACCTTGGTGTCGATGCTTTCTTCTTTACAATCCCCCAGGTTCGCATATCTGTAATCCAAACCGTGTCACCTTCGGATAGCTCCTCCATGTCCGTAGCTCCGCAGCGTCGATCATATCTGGATTTCATATCCTTTCTCCTTCTCCCCTCCTTTCTTTTCAGGGTCTGAGAGTCCACCAACTTTGGATTAAGATTCTCTGGTGCAATTGGCAAGGTCGTTCGGAGTTTACGTCCCATGAGAAGCTCAGCAGGGCTGTAACCGTTCTCCAAAGGGGTCGATCGATACTCCAGGAGTCCAAGCGATGGGTCTTGATTTTTCTTGAGGATCAACTTAGCAATTTTCACACCTGCTTCTGCCATCCCATTGCTCTGCGGGAATCGAGGACTTGAAGTGACATGTGTGAATCCGTACTGCCTTGCGAAATTTGCAAATTCACGAGCAGCTCCAAATTGCGTCCCATTATCGCTTACAACAGTTTCTGGTACTCCATGTCGGGCAAATATGGATTTGCAACTACGTACCACCACACTGGCTGTGAGCCGATCCAGCTGAACCATTTCAGGAAAGCGAGAATAATAGTCAATGACGACTAGATATCACTTATTCTCGAACTTGAACAAATCCATTCCAATCTTTTGCCACGGTCGTGTAGGAAAGTTGGTTGGTATCAAAGGTTCATGTTTTGAGACGGCTTCCTGGATACAGACACTGCACTTTCTGACCGTTTCCGCGATCTCCTCCGAAATTCCAGGCCACCATACCGTCTCACGTGCGCGAAGTCTTGTTTTTGTAATCCCGAAGTGCCCAGCGTGCAACTTCTCTAGGATCTCCAGTTTCATACTTGCTGGAATAACAAGACGACAGCTACGCATCAGTAGTCCATTTTGAACGCCGAGTTCATCCTTGACATGCCAATACGAGAGCAGAGCCTGTGACATCTTCTTCTTATCTGGCCAGCCTTGCTCAAGGTAGTTGACTACTGCTTTCAGGGTCGTATCTTCTTGTTGAGCTTCAAAAATCTTCGTCAACATCTCGTCTTTGTCGGTTATACTCGAGAGAACTGCATTTATATGCGCTGAGGTTTGCCGTTCGTTTTCACCTCCCTCGGTTGTAAGAAGTGGTTGTCTGGATAATGCATCGGCGTCGAGCAGCTCCTTTCCAGGGATATGCACTATTTCGAATCCAAACCTCATCATACGCATTCTGAAACGTTGCAGTCTTGGGGTCAGCGAACTCAATTCTTTCGTCGAAAATAGAGGAATGAGAGGCTTATGGTCGGTCTCAATTCGGAAACGCTTTCCAAGCAGGAAATCTTGAAAACGTTCGCAAGCCCATGTAATTGCGAGAGCCTCTTTCTCGATCTGAGCATATCGTTTTTCGGTAGGTGTCATAGTTCTAGAAGAATAAGCAACAGGTCGCCAGATTCCATTCTTACCTTCTTGCTTCAGTACCGCTCCCAAGCCGTATGAAGATGCGTCGGATGACACCATAGTTGGTTTCCTGACGTCGTATGCTGCCAAGATGGGTTGAGTCGTGAGCAATTCTTTCAACTTTCGGAATGCTCGCTCCTGGCTGCAATCCCAAACGAAGTCTTGACCTTTCACCAGCAACTGGTTCAGTGGTGCCACAATTTCAGATAAATTTTCCACAAAGCGTCCCAGATGGTTCACCATGCCAAGAAATCTTCTTACGCCATGAACATCGGTCGGAGCAGGCATCTTCGCCACTGCTTCGATTTTCGCTGGATCTGGTCGGATACCGTCTTCATCCAGTATGTGCCCAAGAAAATTAATTCTTGGCACGCCGAAGACACACTTGGCCTTGTTTAGTGTAACTTTCGCCTCTTTCAGTTTTCGGAGCACTAAACGAAGAATTCGATCGTGAGTCTTGGAGTCGGAGGCAAATATCAGGATATCGTCCAGGTAACACATTACACCGTCCATGCCTTGCAAGATTATTGACATAACTCTCTGAAAATACTCTGGGGCGAGTGAGATTCCAAATGGCATTCTGCAGTATTTATATCTCCCAAAAGGAGTGATGAAGGTCGTTAAATGCTGGCAGTCCGGGCTCAACGGAATCTGGTGAAAGCCACTGTTCGCGTCCAGTTTCGAAAAGAATCTTGCTTCCCCCAGTTGCCCCAGCATGTGCTCCACCACTGGCATGGGATGCACTTCGCGCTGTACATGTTCGTTCAGCCTTGAGAGATCCACACAGAGTCGTATGTCGCCATTCGGTTTACCAGCAATCACAGTCGGTGCACACCATTCAGTCGCAACGTTAACTTGTGCTATGATTCCCGCCTTCTCGAGCTCTTCCAATCTTGTTTTGAGCTTTTCCATCAAAGGTATTGGTACCCGTCGAGGAGTATGCACAGCATATGGTTTTGCTCCAGGTTTCAATTTGATTTCGTAAGGTTTTCCGATCTGTCCCAGTCCTTCAAATACTTCAGGGAATTCCTTGATCGGGTTAATTCTCGTCGCAACCACTTCAATTCGCCTCGCCAGGTTCAAGAGCTCACATGCCCGGCGACTCAGAAGAGGTTCACTCAAACGACGAATGACATAAATCTTCTCCTTGATTTCATAATTGCCATTTCGCAGCGTTGATATAAACATACCCACAGTCTGAAGTTCGGAAAATTCAGCAGCTCTAAGGTTGATATCACTTTCCACTAGTCGTTGCTGTCCCATTATCTTCTTGAAGAGACACAGAGGAACACATGTAACATCCGCCTGGGAGTCGAGCTTGAACTTCACCTTTTTCCCGTTCACTTGGATTTCTGCTGTCCATCGCCTCCTGCACTCGCCTTCATCATCATCGAGATTAGATGAATCCTCCACAGCTGAGACCTCCAGGAGAAAACCAATTTCTTCATCAAGTTAAGAAACAGCTTTGACTTCCGCAGTCTTCGCCTGCTTATCTGGGCAGCAATTTGCAAAATGGCCTGTTTTTGAACATAGGTTACATCTTTGTCCTTCAGCACGGCAAGCCTGTCCTTCCCTGTGGGTGAAACCTCCGCACTTTGGACATCGTGATCTTGTTTTGGCTGACTTCTCCTTCTTCCTCGAAGGCTGCTGTTGTTGTTTCGGTGATTGTTTCTTCGAGTTGAACTTCACCTGATTGACCTTTTGGCTTGTTGAGGGACGCTGCAGGTCGACTTGCTGCTGTCGAACGGCTTCCTGCTGTCGAACCATTTTCACCGCCTTTTCCAAAGTCAGTTCGCTGTCCAACTGCATTCTTTCAGATAAAGCTTTGTCCCTCACTCCAACCACTATTCGGTCACGGATCAACTGCTCATGAAGACCCTCAAATTCGCAACTATCAGCCAATTTGTACAATGAAGTGATGAATTCGTCCACTGGCTCCCGATCCTCTTGGATTCTTGAATTAAATTTCGCACGTTCGTAGATAATATTCTTCCTGACACAGAAGTGGCTGTCGAACGCCTTGAGGACGGAATCAATTTTCGTTGCCTCTTCCTCCTTTTCGAACTTGAAGGTCCTGAATATATCATCCGCGCGGTCGCCCATCAAGTACATGAACAAATCAATCTTGTCCGCCTCCTCTTTCTTCTTCATTCCACTGACCACGAGGTATCGTTCGAATCTTTTCCTCCATTTGGGCCATTCGTTGGGAGTCGAGAAGTCGAAAGTTTCTGGAGGTTGAATCTGAGCCATGTTGAATTATCTTCCAAAGTACGCAAAAATCGATATTTTGCGATATACGGGTTCGTATTTTATCCAGTTATCGCTGCCACCATGTTTTAATGTCCATTCATACAGCGAGCCAAACAACAACTGACTCACCCGTGCAGCCGAGGTCACGCTCCGCTGCGTCACGTGGGGAAACATAGGTAGATGTTTTCTTACATCTTCTCAGCACAGTAGGAATCGACCATTTTTACTTAAAGGGCAAATACTATCTTCTAATTGCAGACTATTACTCTAGATTCCCAGAGTTGGCATTGCTGGAGGATCAAACAACACATTCAACAATTATGCATTGCAAGTCAATTTTTGCTCGCCATGGAATACCTGAAGAGGTTAGATCAGATAACGGACCACAGTTTGGGTTAGAATTCAAAAAGTTTGCAAAAGAATATGGTTTCCACCACATAACATCTAGTCCCAGATTTCCTCAAAGCAATGGCTTCATCGAATCGATGGTGAAGAATATCAAAAACCAATTGAAGAAAAGAAGAGATCCATATCTTTCTCTTCTTGGTTATCGAACCGCTCCATTGGAAAATGGGTACAGCCCTGCTGAACTATGCATGAACAGGAAACTCAGAACAACTGTGCCGACATCACCAGTTCAACTCCAGTAAAGAATACCTGATCTTGAAATTCTAGAAATGAGAGAAAAAAATCAACGGCACAAAAAGAAAACCCATTTTGATATACATCATCGTGCAAGAGAATTGCCCCATCTGGATGAAGGAACTAGAGTATGGGTGAAAGACTTGAGAGTTCCTGGTGTGGTACTTGAAGACGCTGGAAGTCCAAGATCTTATATAGTCAACTCTCCAAAAGGAATTTTAAGAAGAAATAGATTCCACCTACTACCAAACCCACAGGGTGAAAAGATTGACATGGAAGATGAAGAGATGGAGTCTCCTGAGATGAGTCAGTGCTTCACATCTACTGGGGACAACACTACTTGTGACAGCGAACCGAGGACACCGGAACAAGTAAAGACCAGGAATGGACGCGTGGTAAAGCCGCCAGACAGGCTAAACCTCTAGAGAAAAGGGGAGATGTGTTGAGAGTAAGTTACGATCATCATCACATTAACTGTTTTGTTTACCTTAGGCTGGCGAAAGTTCCGCCATAGCTGTGAATGTTATAAGTTTAATAATTACCTTGTAAATAGATAAATAAGATTAAAGATATAATCCTTAAGGTAAGAGTATCTTCTTATTTATAACAAGGCAATACACAATACAAGGCGTGTCTGAGTCCATCTCAGACTTAGCTTGGTGGGGTCAGGTCATCCACCACAGGTCAGGTGGCTTGATCACAGGAAAGGGGATCTCTGGCTCGGTGCTGTCAGGCTCCATCTCTACACCTCAATATCACTAGAGGTTTGCAGCTTAGATGGGTAAAGGTGGGACATAGTTAGGTTAGGTGGGGTTCTGGGTAAATTGTGGCATACAGTGGTCACGAGGTGTCCTAACAATCACAATGAAAATGTTATTATTATGAAGTGTCAGAGTTGTAATTAATTTGTGAAAAGTGTAAGACTACACTTTGATCTTAGCTATATGAACGAGAAGCAATTAAAGTGTAAGATTAACACAAAGCAATAACGCGCCATCTATACATATAAAATAAAAGGATTTAAAAGCGCGAATGAGTCTTTTATACATAAAACGAACTTCTACTGTCCTTACTGCGATGAAAAAATATATTGGGAGGGCTTGGCTCATCAGTGATGAACCCTCCCAGCGGTTTCGCCAATTTAATCCACCAGACCGCTTCTCAGAGCTCTAATACTGTATTGGATCATTCTGCTTTTATATGCTACACTGAAGGATGGAATCTTAGAAATGGTTTTCAAGTAAACTATAGACATAAGCTTATAGGACAGTAGAATTACATTCAAATATTTGCTTCGAGCAATGCTCTTCAGCAAACTATAAAGACAAGGCCAGTCAGGAATAAATTAACACAAAGCAATAACGCGCCATCTATACATATAAAATAAAAGGATTTAAAAGCGCGAATGTGTCTTTTATACATAAAACGAACTTCTACTGTCCTTACTGCGATGAAAAAATATATTGGGAGGGCTTGGCTCATCAGTGGTGAACCCTCCCAGCGAAGCAAATATTTGAATGTAATTCTACTGTCCTATAACCTTATGTCCATAGTTTACTTGAAAACCATTTCTAAGATTCCATCCTTCAGTGTAGCATATAAAAGCAGAATGATCCAATACAGTATTAGAGCTCTGAGAAGCGGTCTGGTGGATTAAATTGGCGAAACCGCTGGGAGGGTTCACCACTGATGAGCCAAGCCCTCCCAATATATTTTTTCATCGCAGTAAGGACAGTAGAAGTTCGTTTTATGTATAAAAGACACATTCGCGCTTTTAAATCCTTTTATTTTATATGTATAGATGGCGCGTTATTGCTTTGTGTTAATTTATTCCTGACTGGCCATGTCTTTATAGTTTGCTGAAGAGCATTGCTCGAAGCAAATATTTGAATTTAATTCTACTGTCCTATAAGCTTATGTCCATAGTTTACTTGAAAACCATTTCTAAGATTCCATCCTTCAGTGTAGCATATAAAAGCAGAATGATCCAATACAGTATTAGAGCTCTGAGAAGCGGTCTGGTGGATTAAATTGGCGAAACCGCTGGGAGGGTTCACCACTGATGAGCCAAGCCCCCCCAATATATTTTTTCATCGCAGTAAGGACAGTAGAAGTTCGTTTTATGTATAAAAGACTCATTCGCGCTTTTAAATCCTTTTATTTTAAAGTGTAAGATGTTGTAATTAAAATGAAAACTTCTCATAATAGTGTAAAATGTTGTTTTTTAAAGTGTAAAATGTTGTCATTCAAGTGTAAAATGTTGTGTTAAAAGTGCAAAATATATAGACCAATTTCAAATGAAAGAAAATTATTTCTAGTTAAACAAAAATTTATAATTGCTAAATTTCACATAAAATAGAAAAATTGCGATTATAAACAAAAATGCTAATAATTAAAGTGTAAAACAGTTACTAAGTGTAGAATGTTGTCATTAAAGTGTAAAATGCTTTTTTTAAATACAAAACCTATATAAACAAATACTTTAAATTACAAATAAATCAAATAGAATCTTAATTATTTTAAAAGAAATTTATGGCAACACTGGTTATTACTCACTGATATTTTGCGTAATCATAGGTCAACAAACACGGATAAGATTTGTTGTTTTGTTTTGTTTTTTAACTATTATTCCGTCTTAAAGGTATAACGCATAATAATATTTTTTATTATATTATACTCAATAATAAGCAAAAATGCCAATATTTGGTAGTTCCTCGCCATTTGATCAAGATGTGGGTAAGTTTGGGTATATAGGCTTAAAATCTTTACGTCTTTAAAAAAAAAATATTAAAATTCTATTTTTACAATAATTGTCAAATTTTATAAAAACATCATAAAACATCTCTACATATCTAAAATATAAATTTATGGTTTCCCTTTAGAAATCCACAATATTGACTATCTGGATTAACTTTTATCAGGATATCGAAAAAAGTCTAGGAGTGGCTTTTCGACTGCAGAACTTTGAAATATTATACTATGCATATAGTAAATTATAGGAGTTATTTAAACAATATTTTTAAAGGGAACCTAGACTTGCTGATATAAAAAAAAAATGGTCCTAACTTTTAGCACACCATAAAGGATAGCGTTTCCCGAGTTGAAAATGTTGAAAATATTGGTTAAATAATTAGATAAATTATATTTCTCTGTGATTCTAAAAATGATTGAATTATAGACTATATTACTACAATAGATCTAACATCTTTAAACTTTGAGAATATTAAAAAAAAAAAAAAAAAACTTCAATATCTAAAATAAAACTATATAAATATAAATATAAAATAAGGTCATTATGTAATTTCAAATACATATATAGCATTTTATCAATATATTAAATATTAATTTTAAAACATTTATTCTCTTTTGTGCCCAATATTGTTGATGATTGCAGTTAGCTACTGATTGATCATATGATGTCTTTTATATAAATCTTGTTTTAAAATGATTTTATTTAGCTAAGTTAAAATTGTTTTAATTATTATAAAAATAAGTATAACTGATCTTAAAATAAAAAAATTGAACTACACACAACAAAATATAGATGGCTCTGAATTTAATTAAGCAATTATAAACTTTTTTATTCAAACGAACCCTTAGTCATGTACACAGCCTTTCTTAGTATATATTAGTCATATATTAGATTCTAGGAAAGAAGGAAGATTTTTGGCCAAATGTAAACAAAGAAAATCATTTATAATTTTCACACCACTTTTTAAACACTTTGCATTATGATAAAGCACAATTTGGATTATAGATTATAATACAAGAAAATAAGACTTAATCAATGTTGATGCCATCACTTGAAAATTCTATTTTAAAGAGTTCAGGGTCTGAAGCTCTCCTCTACTTCAAGAAATTGAGAAAACAATTTATTCTTTTGTCTGATGATGGTGACAATGCTGTTGCTGAAACGTTACACACTAATAAATTATTTGGATTAGGTCTTAGGGACTCGATCAGGGATTTGCATTATGTTAAAATTCAAAAAAATATATTTAAAAGGTAAATAATACTATATACCATATTTTATAATGTAAACAAATATTAAAATAACTTAACCTAACCTAATTTAACCAATTTGAATCTAATCTAGCATATTGAAACACTTAAAACCCGATTTCTTTCTAAAGTTTAATACATGATAAAGCACAATTTGAATTATAGATACAAGAAAATAAGATCTACTCCAAATAATAATGTGTGACGTGTTTTTGGCAACAGCATTGTTACCATCATCAGACAAAATAATAAAGAATCTTTTGTCTGATGATGGTAACAATGCTGTTGCTGAAAACGTCACACACTATTATTTGGAGTAGGTCTTATTTTCTTGTATATAAAGTTTAATACAGTAAAACCTCTCTCTCCATGAGAGGACACCCTCTCTACAAAGTACAGTTTTCATTTGTAAAAATATCATTTTTACTATTTAGCATCTCTCCGATACAAGAAAACCTCTCTCTAAAGAACACTTTGGCTCTGCAATTAGGTGTTGTCCTTTACAGGGAGGTTCTACTTGATCCATATCTCATGGAATATTTGTAAAATTAATATAATAAAACTTGTTTATAAATATACAATATCTTGTTAATGTGACCAACAATAAATCTACACCTGCGATAAGTCTATCAAATAACTATTGTTATTTTGGCTATTGACAATTTAAACAATTGTATTGATTCTTCTAATCAATTGTTACAAAGGTGGAATATTTATAATAAAATAGTAAATAAAGGGTAGATAAAATGTAGGGGAATATATATCAACAACTGCTTTATTCGGACATTTCCGCCCTGTAAAGACTCGCCATACATCATTTTCATGAAGAAAGGGGGGAAAAAACAAACAAAGGATAGAAGGGAAAATGAAAGGAAATCAAAGTATTCAACATAACTATACAAATTAACTATGGATGGAAATTGTTCTCTAATTTTAGTTCTTAGAGATTACCTTGTTCTCTAACACTTTCTGAAAATTAAACAATTCTATTGCTATATATTTTTTCTCTGACATTATTCTGATTAGCTGAACTGGGTTCACGTAGACATGAATAATGTTTGTAGGGGAATATATATATAGTTGTGTATTTGGCTATTGATAATTGGACACTGTCAGTAATTCAGCCGTTTCTTAAAAATCAAACTTTGGCGATATTATATAAATTTTGGTGCAATTTTATTGCTAAAATTCAATACTTGAGCATGTGATGCATTGCACACAGTTAGCACATCATTAGTGTTACAATGAAACTGTGCAAATCTTCTTCTTCTTTATTATCTCCACTCAATCATATTAGAGTATCCGGCTTGTAAAGCTTGAGATCATGACTGGGTGAAGTAGAATGCATCTGCCTTTGTCCTTAAGACTGGGAGCACTATTCAGTGGCAGGCCGACTTAGCTCCAAAAGAAATGGCCGCCTCTGACATGAGAAACAGACGCCATATGCAGCCGCCCCTAAAATGGAGTACAAACGCTGCTCATCCTGTATCCCTGGATCAGGAGCCCTTACAGGGTACTATCAGCCGGGCCAGCTGAGCCCAGGTTTTTTAGTGAGCTTGTTACTGCTCCCCCTCCTCCTTTTTCATCTGGGCTTGGGACCGGCAAGGGCGGAGTTAACTGTGCAAATGCTAGCGTTGACTTCCCCCATAAATGTGAAACAAATAGTGTGTACTGGGATAGGGTGGACAAATTAAGGCATCTCCTGATCTCACAACTGAAAGTTGCTGATGGCTTACGCCATCTAAATAAATATCAACTATTTGTTGATTTTTAATTAGGATTAATCATTATTTAAGAATGGGTATTTAGCCAATTCTAGAATACTTAAAAATCAACAAATAGTTGATATTTATTCTGATAGATGGCTCAAGCCATTATCAACTTTAGTTGCACGATAAGGAGATGCCCCTTTTCTTAATTTACCTATAAAGTTGCGCACAATTTTAGTTTTCATGTGGATGATTTAGGCGCCATTGGTTTGATAACTTAAGTGACTAGTCACCATTGTAAACAATGAGGTGTTTCTGGGAGAGTAACATTCTGCTATTTGAAATCTCTTCTTCTTTCTTATCTTTACTCAATCATATCAGGGTATCAAGCTTGT
Organism: Cordylochernes scorpioides; assembly: GCA_030710605.1. Taxonomy (NCBI): domain Eukaryota; kingdom Metazoa; phylum Arthropoda; class Arachnida; order Pseudoscorpiones; family Chernetidae; genus Cordylochernes; species Cordylochernes scorpioides. The sequence goes on from CP092882.1 coordinate 52,814,735, forward strand.
AGAGCTTGTTGATGGTATCTGCAGGAATGAGTAGAGCTCATCAATGGATGAGTCAATACAGTCTATAATGTGGTTTGGGGTTGCAGGTTGAGAATTTCACTTAGTACATTGTGGGAAAACCTTGCAACCATTTTGGAAAGTCATTGTAAATGACCAGACTGGAAATCAAAGTCTGTTGTTCTCTTGGAAAGACAAAATTGGTGCTTGTCCCTCCTGCTCTGTACCAGTCATGTGCAGCAGTAGGTTTCCATTCTTGCTGACATTGGGTCTTGATGGTACGGAGCGTGTCTCTTTTGTCTAGTTGGCTGGTAGGTTTTCTAGCCTCAGGGTGGCCAAGAGTCCAGACTCTTTGCCAGAGAGTTAGCCAGCTATTTGAAATAACTTATAGAGGAGGAAAGATATGCCTTTATTTTGAAGATTGATCAGTTACAATGCACACTTGAATAGGGTTCAAACCTTAAATCAAACCACCCTAAAGGATTTAAAGATCATAATAATATTAAATCAAATTTTGAGCTTTTTTTACCAAATTTATTCACATTACTTCCCCTCGCAATTATTCACTTTTATAAAAATAGTACTTGTAATTTTTCATGTTTAAAAATGTTGTGCATATTAAAGCAATTTTGTCCATCACTAAAGGTTAATCATGAAACATTCTAAATACACTCACGGATAAAACTTAAGGAAGTTATACCTTCTAGCATGTATATTGGGATTCAGACAATAACTCTGAAAGATAATACAGTGACCTTTATTGAAGACACCAGATAACCAAGTGTGAACAAAATGTCCTCTGTCTCCTTAGAAAAATAGACCACTGTCAACATCAAAGACTTTCCACTTCCTCAAGTTTTGTCCAGGATGGTAAATGAAGGCCCAATGATATCAATTTTTAATTACAAGAGTATTTTTCTAAAAATATAATTTTAATGAGTTAATATTTGGATGTCCAAAAAATTTCCACTAACAATGAATGTTGTGATGAATTGGTAACCATATTCCTCCTCCTACTTCAATGCCTTCCTCTACTGAGGGTGATGGTCTCTCCATACTTTCTCCGCCATCCTCTTCATCTCCTCGTAGCTGGGTCGTCCAGTCCATTGTTTTAGATCGTCTGTGTATCCCCGTCGTCTCCTTCCCCTCGATCTCTTCCACCGGAGCTTTCCCTCCAACACTGTCAGCAATGTCTCTCCTGCTGATCCACACATCACATGTCCAGTAAACGTCAGTTTTCGTTGTTTTATGAACTTTATCAGCCGACGTTCTGTACCCATTCGATCTAGGACTTGATTATTTGTTACCATATCTGTCCAAGGAATTTTGAGAGCTCTTCTGTAAAGGTAACCATCACAACTGACTATGATTCAACTTTAATTCAATCCAAGTTCTTGACTCATTAGCTGTTTAGTTAAAGCAGTTATATTGTAAATGAAATAGAAATTATATCAATTTATATTATTTAACCAATACAACAAAACTATTTTTCTTGAAAGTGATAAAGCACAATCTAGATTATAGATTATAAACACAAGGTAATAAGACCAAATCCAAATAAATAAGTAGTGTGTTACGTTTCGGTAACAGCGTTGTTACCATCATCAGACAAAAGAACTGTGTACTTTGAAAGAACTGCTTCTAGGACTATTTAACACTTTGAGCAATGCTCTTCCACAAATAAGCCTGTTAGGCAACATTTGAATATATCATCTCTTCAACCTAGCCCCATCTATTGCTGGAAGTAGAAGTAATGTTACTTCTCTTTCTAAATATATATATGTAGTAATATGGAAATAAACACTCCAGAGGTTAGTGGCAACAAAGAAGCCTACATCCCTAGTAGAAGACATGCTGACATGGCTCCAGTACGGCCGTGTCTCCTTTGTTCTCTACCTTCCAACTGTCTTCTAACAGCCCTGGCTTTATTTTATTTTTTTATCTGGAGTTCCCCCTACCCAGGACAAAGGTCGGACCTTTCCTGTTCCTTTTTTTCCTGTTGCAAAGTTATATAGTGCCAGGTTGTCACAGATATCTCTGGGAACCTCTGAGCCTTCCTTAAAATTTATTATTTAGAAGCAAGTTACAATAATGGCGTATATTTTGATTTTTGAATTATTAAAAAAAAATTAAACACAAGGTAATAAGACCAAATCCAAATAAATAAATAGTGTGTGACGTTTCGGTAACAGCGTTGTTACCATCTTCAGACAAAAGTCTGAAGATGGTAACAACGCTGTTACCGAAACGTCACACACTATTTATTTATTTGGATTTGGTCTTATTACCTTGTGTTTATAATCTACAATCCAAATTGTGCCTCATCAATTAAAAAAAATTAAAAACAAAAAAAGGCATATCCTCACCGCTTATGGCAGAGCGCCATCTAGTGAAACAAAAATCAACTAAATGTTGATTTAGACATGTTCCATATTTTACCAACCCATTTTCTTAATTAAAAAAAATTCAAAACATGTTTCTGGCTGTTGGCCCCCGTCAGCTTGGTGCAGGCTGTATCTCAACAACCAAAAATTTAGTCCAAGAAAGGTGTATTTATTCCCAAATTTGTGTAAATATGCTGATCATGTGAAAAACTAAGCCATATAGGTCTTAAATATCCATTTCTTAATTTCTCAGGAAGCCTCTTTGACAAAATTTTGGTCATTGTCGAGGGCCAGCAGCCCGAAACACATTTGTGTTTGGCTTTTCTTAATGTCCTTTAGGGAGAGGTGTCCTCTTACCAGAAAGCTGCTAAATTGTAAAAATGGTAATTTTGTAAATGAAAACTGTCCTTTGTGGAGAGGTGTCCGTTAACGGGGTGTCCACTAAAGGGAAGTTCTACTGTACATATGAAAAAATAGTACAAATGTGATATTGTACTGGTATAAGGTGCATAAATTAAGAAAAAGGCATCTCCTTATTGTGCAACTGAAAGTTGCTGATGTTGCTGAAAGTTATTCCGATAGATGACACAAGCCAACAGCAACTTCCAGTTGCATGATAAGGAGATGCCCCTTTCTTTTTCATATACAGTAGAACCTCCCTTTAAAGGACAACTAATTGCAGAGCCAAAGTGTTCTTTATGGAGATGTGTCCTCTTACCGGAGAGTTGCTAAATTGTAAAAATAGTAATTTTGCAAATGAAAATTGTCCTTTGTGGAGAGGTTTCCTCTTACCGGAGAGTTGCTAAATTGTAAAAATGGTAATTTTGCAAATAAAAACTGCCCTTTGTGGAGAGGTGTCCGCTAAAGGGAGGTTCTACTGTATATATAAATAAAAACTTTTTTCTTCAGTCCTTACTCTGTAATGAATGAAAATTGAAGGAGGGAGGGCATCATCAGTAGAATTGTCTAGGGTATTACTGGGTAGCGTGTTGTTACCTATTTGTTTCTCCTTTATCTCCGTAATTGTTGAGTGTGTACCATTTATTGCGATGTGCTGTGTGTGTGTTTACAGAAAAGATCACCAGTGAGATGAACACCACGGAGGACTGGAGCCTGATCCTGGATGTGTGTGACAATGTCATGACCACCCCCAATGGCTCCAAGGAATGCCTCCGCTCCATCATGAAGAGGCTCAACAACCAGATCCCGCATGTTGCCCTCAAGGCCCTCACTGTAAGTGCCTCCAGTATTTGAACTATTTCAGTCCCGTGCAGAAATTTCATTCCCCTTGAACATCTGTCACAAGTCATACTTGGACATTTTTTCCCTCCAGACCATTTCAGCATTTTTAGTGCCTGTGAAGCAACAAACCCAAACTCAGGTTTTGATACCTGGATGTCTATCGCAGTACTATTGAAATATTTCATATAAACCTCTGGACAAAACTGAAGGAAGTTGTACCTTTTAGCATGTATATCGAGATTCAAACAATAACTCTGAAATATATTACAGTGACCTTTATTGAAGACACTTGGGATAACCAAGTGTGGACAAAATTGCCTCCGCCTCCTAAACAAAAAAAAGACCACCAGTGATATCAAAGACTTTCAACTTCCTTAAGTTTTGTCCATGAGTTTATTATGGAATAAGCCTGAATCAACGTTTAGTTAATATTTATTTCACTAGATGTTACTCTTCCATCTAAAATGCCCTTGTGATTGGTCAGGATATGTTTAATTTTTCATCTTACTACCTTCTCCTTCTTTTCTTTCTTTTTCAAACAAATTAAGATGTCTTCTGCATGTCAAACATCCATGAGTTCTGGTTTGAGTTCTTGAATGAAGACATCAAAGACTTTCCACGTCTTCAAGTTTTATCTATGAGTATCCCCCAATTTACACGATACTTGTTTTACACATTTTCGCTTTTACACGGTTTTCCAAATAAGTTTTTGTTTTTGTTTTTATCGCACTATACTAAATGCTACTGTGATTGAACACATGCGCTGTGTACGCATCTCACGAGGAATCCCGAGCTTATGTGCTGACTACATATTTTAACCTGTCAATGCATTTTATTTTTATTTCTGTGTACGCCTATCCTTCGATTTACACGTTTTTCTCAGGAACGTATCTACCGTGTAAATCGGGGGATAGGTGTACCTACTTATTTGCAACATGATATAATTTTATATTTCTGAATTCTTTAATAATTATCTCTTAATATATACTAATATACCAATTTTAATATATGGCAAGTTTGCCTCAGTTTTACCAAAGAGTTGAATAAATTATATATCAATACAAAATTTAGATTTTATCTTTCTCAAACTAATGCAACGTTCAAGAATTTTTTTCTAAGAGATGTACCAAGCTTCATTACTCCTGATAAATACACTACTTTAAGGAAGAAAACATTTTTTGCAACAAGTTTCTTTTATTCTGCAATTTGGCAAGCTTTCAGGCGTTAGCCTATCATCAGGCCGATTTCGCAAATATATATCATAGATATATATTTGCGAAATCGGCCTGATGATAGGCTAACGCCTGAAAGCTTGCCAAATTGCAGAATAAAAGAAACTTGTTGCAAAAATTTTTTTCTTCCTTAAATTACTGATTGCAATTATTTAAGTTTTTATACACTACTTTGTTTTTCACAGGCAAAGGACCCTTTTTAAGTTTTCTCTTTGACTTGAGAGTTATAAATGATCCAACATGTGAATGCTGTCTAGATGTTGAAACACCATCTTTTGTTGGCTTTCCCTCTGACTAACCAAATTGTACTTGCTTACTTTGACATAAGGCCAAATCATCTTTCTGCATATACTCAATCTTATGAAAACTTTGGCAAGTTTAGAGCTATTTTTACACAGATTTATAATTCACTACTAATTCATCGTGTAAATAATTAAAGATATATATGTAAATAATTCTAATATAGCACAATAGTCTGATAGACTTCGTGATTCTGTAATAATAAAATAAAATGGCCTTTATTCTAAGTGAGAGATATCTGGGTGCTAGCAGCCAACATTGACCTGACTAGGTATCCTTTGTAACTGATGAATCATCCTCCATTGTCATCCTTGCATCATCTTGTTATCCTAATTTTGTCTCCTACACCCCAAAGCAATAGTGTGTGGCATTTCAGTAACAGCATTGTTACCATCATCAGACAATAGACTGAATGAGTATTAAAAGTTATAATAAAGTATTCATTCAATATTTTGTCTGATGATGGTAACAACACTGTTACTGAAACATCGCACGCTATTTATTTATCTAGAGATGGTTTTATTATCTTGTGTTATTAATCTATAATCCAAATTGTACCTTATCATAGGATAATAAGGCATAATTTGGATTATAAACACAAGGTAATAAGACCAAATCCAAATAAATAAATAGTGTGCGACGTTTCAGTAACAGCGTTTTTACCATCTTCAGACAAAAGTACTGAATTGACAAAACATTCAGTACTTTTGTTTGAAGATGGTAAAAACGCTGTTACTGAAACGTCACACACTATTTATTTATTTGGATTTGGTCTTATTACCTTGTGTTTATCATAAGATGTTTTAAAACCTATTTACACAACCCGTAGAATCTAAACCAAATATTAACTCGGGGACAACAATATGATTCTCTTCAGTAAACTAAAGCAAGTCCATTGTTGTGACATCATGTATGTTGGTAAAATAGGACAGACCATTGGTAGAACATCAGCACAGCATTGAGAACAAAGATACAGTACAATTACCTCTCTGGACAACACCAAGTTGCAGAGCCAAAGTTTCCTTATGGAGAGGTGTGTCCTCCTGCTATTCTTATAATCTTTATAACATTAATAAAGATATCCTTGTTTAACACTTAGTAAACTATGATAAAATACAATTTGGATTATTAATATATACAGTTATCAGCGTCATAATCAATTCTTTCTTAATCAATTCTGTCACCGTTTGCTTTGTGAATGGAATAAATACCCAAATATGGCCATTTCTCATAACCATCGGTGGTTCAGTGGTAAAATGCTCACCTGCCACGCGGGCGGCCCGGGTTCGATTCCCGGCCGATGCATTTTTTTTTTTTACAATTTTTAAAACTCATTTATATATTATACAAGAATGACATCCACGGCGCCAATTTATAATTGTAACAAATAGTATTTGAATAAAAGCATTTAATCGGGTAAAACCCGGGCGTTGCCTGGGTCATTCGGGTAGTAGATTATAAACACAAGGTAATAAGACCAAATCCAAATAAATAAATAAAGTTTGTGAATTTTTGGTAACAGCATTGTTACCATCTTCAGACAAAAGTGCTGAACGCCAAGAACGCTACCGAAACGTCACACACTTTATTTATTTATTTGGATTTGGTCTTATTACCTTGTACTTAGTAAACTAGTTGAATATCATTGAACATTAAAAATAAATGTAATATTTAACGATTATATTATCTTTGTTCAATTTTCTCAAATGGCATAATTTTTCAATTTAAAGGCCAAAAGATTAGAGAGCTTTAATAGATGGGTTGAGCTGATAGCTAACTGTGCCTTCAGCTGCTGGATGCCTGCGTGAAGAACTGTGGGAAGCCATTCCATCTGGAGGTCTGCTCCCGGGACTTTGAGATGGAGGTCCGCAGACTCTTGCCAAAGGTAAAGTTGATCCTCAGACTTCCTCAGCTTACTTCACCCTTCATTCTCCACAGGTCCATCCTAAGGTGGCAGAGAAACTGAAGCTCCTCATCAAGAAGTGGGCAGAGGAAGATTTCAAAAGTGATCCACAGTTGAAGTAGGTTGTTTTACTTCTATGTGTGCACCTCTGCATTTCTCATCTTGAGTAGAGGATCTATGTTGGACTCATGGAATTTGAGTAATATTTGCACAAGGGGATAAGAAACAACAGGGTATCTATGTAATCCTTGTAGTTTGGGCATTTTCTCTTTTGTCTGCTAGTAGTGATTCACACATCCTTATTGGAAGAAACAAATATCCTGATGGTTCAAATGAGCATCTTATACCACAGAACATCAGTTGTCAGAATAAATATCAACTAAGCATTGATATCTAGGCCGTGATAATCCATGGTTGGCATAAATCAAGAAAAGCCAACTAGGTATGCATTTCAGACTGTCGTGTTCTTGTCAGCGTGACTGTACCTGTATGGGTAGTTAAAGGTCAAATTTGTATTAGCACACGGAAACATAAGTAAAGGAAAATGTAAGGGAAAGAAGGTTAGGTAGTAAAATAAAAGGCATATAAGAAATATAAGCTATTTTTGACACGTATGATTCTTTTTTGAAATGAACAATAAATCTATTCTAAACACTCGAATGAGCATTTTAGATAGCAACAGCTATTGTAGATGACTCTAATTGTTGATTCCCAGTGTTACCAGTAGTACTCATGTCTATATAGTAACACACAATATGCCAGTCTATCAATAATATTCGTGGAAAAAACGAGTGCATTTTAAAATTGGTTTGAAAGGTGTAATGAGACCAAAACATCTCTCACACATATAAGTACTGTTTTGTCATCATTTTTACCCCCCTATCGGACAAAGTACTTAGTCATGATGGCTAACAATGCTGTTACAGAAATATTTCACATTTTGGTACATCTTTTTGATTTGGTCGTACACACATTGATTTTTTTAAAATCAGTTTTAGTCAAATATTAACATTATGAATTGATTAGGTTTGCAAGTTTTACAACTGAAATAATTATGCTTATATTCACTGATGAATCTTCAACTTTCACTCTTGCTCACAGGATATATGGTCAGAAAAAGATAGTTTTTTTGCTTATTCCCAAATACACTTTGGTGGGAAAGGCAATACTTGAAGAGTACTTTCAATCAACAAACAATTAGAGACTTTTTTTTTTTCAAGCAAGCTTGTAATTATAGAGTGCTATATAATCATATTGATTTAAAATGGTTTTATTTCTTTTAATATACAATTAAAAATAAAATTTTGCCAAGGGCTAGTCATGATTTTTAAATTAGACGTAAAACTCATGGAATTCGTGTAATCTTTACACAAGGGGATAAGAAACAACAACAACAAATTAGACATAAAGGTGTGCACCTTTATCAAAATTCAAAACTATTATAGACTCGTATGATTCTTTTAAAAAATAAGCAATTTCTACTGTCCTTACTGCAATAGAAAAATTAAAGGGAGGGCCTGGCTCATCAGTGGTGAACCCTCCCAGTGGTTTCACCAGTTTAATGCTATGTTAAGGAAAAAAAATGATAGATTCGTTAAGGAAAAGAAGATCCATTATTACTTAAAGGTATAAAACTATAAAAGAAGGACAAGAGATCAAATTATATGTACATCAGCAGCTCACGTCAGCCTGCCCTATCCAATAACTGTTAGCCTAGCTAACAATCCAACAAGGCTGTGTGATATAGACAGAGATGTAAATTAACATAGACAATACTAAAGTGCTATGCAAATCACAAGAGTATTGTATTGTAGAAACATCTGGAATTGCTACTTTCAACATGCTACTTGAATGATCAATAGAATCAGCTATCAAAGGATATCATTGTGTCCATTTTGATAAATAGCTTTAATGTATGGAAATAGGTCAATTTAGGGAATTGAAAAAAAATAATAACCAAGATGTGGCCTTTGTTACTGTGTGTGTGACTTTAATTATGCCCTCTAAACATTTATAAAACAACCAAATCATAGCAACTAAAAGTGCAGTGTCTCATTGGAGTTTTTCACTTTAGGTTTACTGTAATTTAATTATTTGGATTTGTTTATCTGGTGAGCTTGTCTTTTTTTTTTTGCTTATCCCTAGTACACGTGGTACAGACCATGATAATCATGGTGGGTAGTTAGCGACTGCTTTTTACTGTAAGCGCACCACATGTCTACACATGTGAAAGCAGTTCGACTTTGCACTTACAAATGTGCCAGAGCCCCGTTTGGTTACTTGCACTCGCTGGTGGGGTTGGACTTTTGCAAGAATCGGGGGGCCATTGGAGCATTTTTTTTTAAACATAAAAAGTGTCCAATGCGGGAATCGAACCCGGGTCGTAGTGGTCGAAACCAAACGGTTTAACCAGCCTTCCACCGACCCCCCGAGCTTGTCTTAAATATGAGAAGGGATGAATGATGGACTTTTTATAAAAACAATTATTTATACTTTTTTAAACATGGAAACTTTCTCCTTGGATTATAAATACTATAGAATAAAGCGTTAGGAGAAAATAATTTTTAATAATCGACTACACGAGCCTTCGGGCAGTCACGCCCTTCAACTGGTAATGATATATGATGGCAATAGGCCTTAAATAGGATTCCGTTTTTTAAAGATATATTTACATATGAGAAAAATAATATAGGACGGCTAAAAAACAATTTAGTTAAAAAATATTTGCAAATCTAAGCTATTGTATAATATATTTATGTAACTATGCTAATCCTGTAATGCCGGTTGACAAATAAATAAAGGCAGCCTCTATCTTTACGATTTTTTATATAAATAAATGGTAGGTTTGTAATTGGCTAAAACATGTGACTATATAATGAAGAGAGACTAGTATTAGGATATCGACTGTTCAACCCGCCATCAGCGGCCATATTGGAACTATACTGGGGGGGGGGGGGTTTAACGGTTATTCAAGTTATTACATATATCCTGATATTGTGCAGGTAAATCTATATGTCGGTTAATGCTATTTTTTGATATGGATATAACGGCCTCTATGATCAGTCTTTGGTATTTATTGGAGATGTTATTGTATAAGGTGGTGGGTGAAGATAAATCAAAAGAGTGGCCTGTGTCAAGAATATGGCTGTAGATGAGGGATTTGTTGTCTTTGTTATTGACGCACCTGCCATGCTCAACCATCCTGATGGCCACGGACCTACCAGTCTCACCTATATAGGTTGCACTACAATCGTTGCATGAGACTGAGTTGACCGAGCCACCCGATGATTGAACACTGGCAGGTCTCGGCAATCGGGTAATAGGATGTCTAAGAATGGTGGCCAGGCTTTTATTGTTTGTATAGTAGGTGTTGATGCCGTGAGGCTTAAGAAGGTGAGATATGGCAGCGGATTGTGTTGAGTACGGTAAGATGCAGGTATTTCTATGGGGTAACTTGGGTTTCATATGGGCCGGGTTGTATTGATATTTATATATGAAATGGTGTGGATATTGGGAGAGGGCAAGTTGTTTCTTAATGTTAGAGAACTCTATTGATCTGAATATGGGCAGGGAGCAATGTGTAACCATTCTCTTGGTAAGCGTTCTAACTGTATTAATTTTATGGGATAAGGGACAGAAAGACTTGAAATTGGTGTAGAAAGTTGGGTTATTGATTTTATGGTAAACTGTTGTGTGGTAGTGTGATGGGGTACGGATGATCAGTATGTCCAGGAAAGGTATTACATTATTGGCTTCTGATTCAAAACTGAAGGAAATGTCTGGGTGGAAGGAGTTTAGAACAGATAAGATACTGTTCTCCTGTCCGGTTTCACATATACAGAGGATATCATCAATATATCTCCTCCATATGTGAATGCCCGGTGTGAATTGCTGTTGGATCCAGGTATCAAGTGTAGACATGACTATCTCGGCCAAGGGTGACGATACAAAGACAAGTGACTAATAACAAAGACAACAAATCCCTCATCTACAGCCATATTCTTGACACAGGCCACTCTTTTGATTTATCTTCACCCACCACCTTATACAATAACATCTCCAATAAATACCAAAGACTGATCATAGAGGCCGTTATATCCATATCAAAAAATAGCATTAACCGACATATAGATTTACCTGCACAATATCAGGATATATGTAATAACTTGAATAACCGTTAAACCCCAGTATAGTTCCAATATGGCCGCTGATGGCGGGTTGAACAGTCGATATCCTAATACTAGTCTCTCTTCATTATATAGTCACATGTTTTAGCCAATTACAAACCTACCATTTATTTGTCAACCGGCATTACAGGATTAGCATAGTTACATAAATATATTATACAATAGCTTAGATTTGCAAATATTTTTTAACTAAATTGTTTTTTAGCCGTCCTATATTATTTTTCTCATATGTAAATATATCTTTAAAAAACGGAATCCTATTTAAGGCCTATTGCCATCATGTATCATTACCAGTTGAAGGGCGTGACTGCCCGAAGGCTCGTGTAGTCGATTATTAAAAATTATTTATACTCATGGACAAAACTTAAGGAAATTTGTACCTTTTTAGCATGTATATCAGGATTCAAACAATAACTTTGAAAGATGATAAGGCACAATTTGGATTATAGATTATAAACGCAAGGTAATAAGACCAAATCCAAATAAATAGTGTGTGACGTTTCAGTAACAGCACTGTTACCATCTTCAGACAAAAGTACTGAATGAATTGCACATTCAATACTTTTGTCTGAAGATGGTAGCAACGTTAATACTGAAATGTCACATTTATTTGGATTTGGTCTTATTACCTTGTGTTTAAACTCGGAAAGATATTTGATACCTAGTGACTTTTATTGAAGACACACGAGATAACCAATTACTCCTGTAGAAGGCCAGAAATTCACGAAAGCTCGGTTAAATAAAAAAACCTGACAAGAAACTGTTCCCCTCAAGATTTTGTACCTTTTAAAAAATAATAAAATTGTCTCTATCTCTCAAATAAAAAATAGACAACCGGTGATATCAAAATATAACACTTCTTCAAGTTTATCCATGAGTGTACCTATCATGTAGGCTATGTAGGAAATGTGAAACTTGCTCAAGTTTATCCATGAGTGTACCTATCATGTAGGATATGTAGGAAATGTGAAACTTGCTCAAGTTTTATCCATGAGTGTACCTATCATGTAGGCTATGTAGGAAATGTGAAACTTGCTCAAGTTTTATCCATGAGTGTACCTATCATGTAGGCTATGTAGGAAATGTGAAACTTGCTCAAGTTTATCCATGAGTGTACCTATCATGTAGGCTATGTAGGAAATGTGAAACTTGCTCAAGTTTATCCATGAGTGTACCTATCATGTAGGCTATGTAGGAAATGTGAAACTTGCTCAAGTTTTATCCATGAGTGTACCTATCATGTAGGCTATGTAGGAAATGTGAAACTTGCTCAAGTTTTGTCCATGAGTGTACCTATCATGTAGGCTATGTAGGAAATGTGAAACTTGCTCAAGTTTTTCCATGAGTGTACCTATCATGTAGGCTATGTAGGAAATGTGAAACTTGCTCAAGTTTATCCATGAGTGTACCTATCATGTAGGCTATGTAGGAAATGTGAAACTTGCTCAAGTTTTATCCATGAGTGTACCTATCATGTAGGCTATGTAGGAAATGTGAAACTTGCTCAAGTTTTGTCCATGAGTGTACCTATCATGTAGGCTATGTAGGAAATGTGAAACTTGCTCAAGTTTTATCCATGAGTGTACCTATCATGTAGGCTATGTAGGAAATGTGAAACTTGCTCAAGTTTTGTCCATGAGTGTACCTATCATGTAGGCTATGTAGGAAATGTGAAACTTGCTCAAGTTTTGTCCATGAGTGTACCTATCATGTAGGCTATGTAGGAAATGTGAAACTTGCTCAAGTTTATCCATGAGTGTACCTATCATGTAGGCTATGTAGGAAATGTGAAACTTGCTCAAGTTTATCCATGAGTGTACCTATCATGTAGGCTATGTAGGAAATGTGAAACCTGCTCAAGTTTTGTCCATGAGTGTACCTATCATGTAGGCTATGTAGGAAATGTGAAACTTGCTCAAGTTTTATCCATGAGTGTACCTATCATGTAGGCTATGTAGGAAATGTGAAACTTGCTCAAGTTTATCCATGAGTGTACCTATCATGTAGGCTATGTAGGAAATGTGAAACTTGCTCAAGTTTATCCATGAGTGTACCTATCATGTAGGCTATGTAGGAAATGTGAAACTTGCTCAAGTTTATCCATGAGTGTACCTATCATGTAGGCTATGTAGGAAATGTGAAACTTGCTCAAGTTTATCCATGAGTGTACCTATCATGTAGGCTATGTAGGAAATGTGAAACTTGCTCAAGTTTATCCATGAGTGTACCTATCATGTAGGCTATGTAGGAAATGTGAAACTTGCTCAAGTTTATCCATGAGTGTACCTATCATGTAGGCTATGTAGGAAATGTGAAACTTGCTCAAGTTTTGTCCATGAGTGTACCTATCATGTAGGCTATGTAGGAAATGTGAAACTTGCTCAAGTTTATCCATGAGTGTACCTATCATGTAGGCTATGTAGGAAATGTGAAACTTGCTCAAGTTTATCCATGAGTGTACCTATCATGTAGGCTATGTAGGAAATGTGAAACTTGCTCAAGTTTTATCCATGAGTGTACCTATCATGTAGGCTATGTAGGAAATGTGAAACTTGCTCAAGTTTTGTCCATGAGTGTACCTATCATGTAGGCTATGTAGGAAATGTGAAACTTGCTCAAGTTTTATCCATGAGTGTACCTATCATGTAGGCTATGTAGGAAATGTGAAACTTGCTCAAGTTTTGTCCATGAGTGTACCTATCATGTAGGCTATGTAGGAAATGTGAAACTTGCTCAAGTTTATCCATGAGTGTACCTATCATGTAGGCTATGTAGGAAATGTGAAACTTGCTCAAGTTTATCCATGAGTGTACCTATCATGTAGGCTATGTAGGAAATGTGAAACCTGCTCAAGTTTTGTCCATGAGTGTACCTATCATGTAGGCTATGTAGGAAATGTGAAACTTGCTCAAGTTTTATCCATGAGTGTACCTATCATGTAGGCTATGTAGGAAATGTGAAACTTGCTCAAGTTTATCCATGAGTGTACCTATCATGTAGGCTATGTAGGAAATGTGAAACCTGCTCAAGTTTATCCATGAGTGTACCTATCATGTAGGCTATGTAGGAAATGTGAAACTTGCTCAAGTTTATCCATGAGTGTACCTATCATGTAGGCTATGTAGGAAATGTGAAACTTGCTCAAGTTTATCCATGAGTGTACCTATCATGTAGGCTATGTAGGAAATGTGAAACTTGCTCAAGTTTATCCATGAGTGTACCTATCATGTAGGCTATGTAGGAAATGTGAAACTTGCTCAAGTTTATCCATGAGTGTACCTATCATGTAGGCTATGTAGGAAATGTGAAACTTGCTCAAGTTTATCCATGAGTGTACCTATCATGTAGGCTATGTAGGAAATGTGAAACTTGCTCAAGTTTATCCATGAGTGTACCTATCATGTAGGCTATGTAGGAAATGTGAAACTTGCTCAAGTTTATCCATGAGTGTACCTATCATGTAGGCTATGTAGGAAATGTGAAACTTGCTCAAGTTTTGTCCATGAGTGTACCTATCATGTAGGCTATGTAGGAAATGTGAAACTTGCTCAAGTTTATCCATGAGTGTACCTATCATGTAGGCTATGTAGGAAATGTGAAACTTGCTCAAGTTTATCCATGAGTGTACCTATCATGTAGGCTATGTAGGAAATGTGAAACTTGCTCAAGTTTTGTCCATGAGTGTACCTATCATGTAGGCTATGTAGGAAATGTGAAACTTGCTCAAGTTTATCCATGAGTGTACCTATCATGTAGGCTATGTAGGAAATGTGAAACTTGCTCAAGTTTATCCATGAGTGTACCTATCATGTAGGCTATGTAGGAAATGTGAAACTTGCTCAAGTTTATCCATGAGTGTACCTATCATGTAGGCTATGTAGGAAATGTGAAACCTGCTCAAGTTTATCCATGAGTGTACCTATCATGTAGGCTATGTAGGAAATGTGAAACCTGCTCAAGTTTATCCATGAGTGTACCTATCATGTAGGCTATGTAGGAAATGTGAAACTTGCTCAAGTTTATCCATGAGTGTACCTATCATGTAGGCTATGTAGGAAATGTGAAACTTGCTCAAGTTTATCCATGAGTGTACCTATCATGTAGGCTATGTAGGAAATGTGAAACCTGCTCAAGTTTATCCATGAGTGTACCTATCATGTAGGCTATGTAGGAAATGTGAAACTTGCTCAAGTTTATCCATGAGTGTACCTATCATGTAGGCTATGTAGGAAATGTGAAAGTTCAGCATTGCATATATCACAGATAAAAATAGAACTCTGACAAATATTTATATCCAACACCACTTGAAGTCTATCTAATGGTGACTGAATGACACCACAGCTGGTGGGGTGTGCTGTTTAGTGGGGGAGACAATTCCTCATATTCACAAAAAATAAATTTAAATTTATTTTACGCACAATTTTTTTTGTTTTTGCTTATCCCTAGTACATGTGGTACAGGCCATTATAATCATGGTGGGTAGAGGTAGGAGACTGCTTTTACTGTAAATACACCACATGTCTACACACGTGAAAAGCAGTTCGACTTTTACACTTACAAATGTGCCAGAGCCCCGTTTGGTTACTTGCACTCGCTGGTGGGGTTGGACACACAATGATAAGATTAAATGATTAGAATCCTTTGATCACAATCAGAATCAACAAGGACACACACACTTATCCTTGGAGACACCTTTGTTGATTCTGACAATGATAAGATGCATTAGCATTTGTTATAAGAAATATAAACAGATGCATCAATTATTTTATTTTGACTTAGAACGTTATGTCCCACTTGGGACACTTGCACTTTAAAGGTAAACTAAACATAGAAATAAAAGAAAGATCATTTGAAATATGTACAAGAATTAGTATGCAATTTAGTTAGAGGAAAAGAGAGAAAAATATTAACACAATTGAAATATGTACAAAGAGTTGGTATGCAAATTTAGTTAAATGAAATCAATTGTATAGTGTATTCAAGAAAAACAATTTACAGATTGAAGAAAGTTTTAAGAAATATTTTAGAATGAAAATATGCAAGATATATTATTCACAAACAAAACAATCCTAAACAGAGAAAGTGTCCCAAAATAAAAGTATTCCAATGGAATTTAGGAGTTTTTTTTTTAAATTCAAAATTATAAGAAATACAAACTATTTTTGACAATACGATTCTTTTTTGAATTAAAACAATTTTCTACTGCCCTTACGGCAAATGGGAGGGCCTGGCTCATCAGTGGTGAACTGGCGAAACCTCTGGGAGGGTTCACCACCGATGAGCCAGGCTATCCTATTATTTTATCATTTGACTATGGGCAGTAGAAAAATATTTTAAATAAAAAGAATCATATTGTCAAAAATAGCTTATATTTCTTGCACATGATAAAGTATAATTTGAAATATAGATTAGAAACATAAGATATAACAAGACCAAATCCAAATAAATAAATTGTGTGTGACGTTTTGGTAACAGTGTTGTTACCTATCATCAAACAAAAGTACTGAATGAAGTCTGATTATGGTAACAATGCTGTTAACGAAACATCACACTTTTCTTGTAACTATTGTATACATACTGGAGCTGCTAACACTGATTTGTTCTTCAGCCTTATCCCATCCCTCTACAATGCCCTCAAGAATGAAGGAGTTGACTTCAGCTCTTCTGAACCTCCTGTGAGTACAGCTTCTTTTCTTCCAAACCTTTGTTGGCTTCAATAAAACATCTTGTGCAAAAACAATTTTACAATAGACGTGTGAATATCCTGGATATAAATTAACATAATGCAACAGCTTTCTGGATATAGTTTGTTATCATTTTATTAGTGCATTCTCAAGCTTTTGGGCATTTCTGCCTTTCTACTGGAGTACTCCTGACCCATTGAAGATCCACTTAGAGTCATGGTTGTGGTACTCATCTCCATGGTTAAACCAATTCCTGAAGTCCACTCCTCTCCAATTTTGCGATGGTAGTTATAGGCCTGGAAAATAGTTCCTCTATTGTCAGTTCTGAGCATGATATGTTCTGGAGAAGCTTCCGCACTATTGCATTTCAAGCAGTTATTGAAGGTTTTTTTTGTTCATTTTGAAATTTTAAGGTTTTTATATGGCCACTTCTTAGTCTTGCTAAAGCTGTTTGTTTATTTCTATTGAGTTTTTGAAGTTCTTCTAATTGTTTCAATGGTTTGTACCAGTGTTGATTTGGATAAGCTGCCAGTATTGATTTATTTTATTTTTATACGTATATATTTTTTCTCAAAGGTAAGATTATTGCTTGGTAAGTCCTGGATGTACTGTGAGAGAAAGGTAAAGAGCTGGTGTGTTGGGCAGTCCAAGAAGTCAGTCAGCTTCAGCCCAGATCCCAACGTGGTGTTTAGTCAACAGGAAGAAGATGATATAGCTAAGGGTAAGTTGACTACTACTCATTCATTCTATCAACATTGCAACATCACTTGGCCCAAATAGCATGCTAGAAATGGTACAGTAGAACCTCCCTGTTTAAGTACACCTAATGGCAGAGCTAAAGTGTCCTTTAGGAAGAGGTGCCCTTTTACTGGAGAAGCAAGGTAATAAGACCAAATCCAAATAAATAAATAGTGTGTGACGTTTCGGTAACAGCATTGTTACCATCTTCAGACAAAAGTACTGAAACATTGCGCCTTATCACTTTTACTGGAGAGTTACTAAATAGTAAAAATGCTAATTTTGCAAATGAAAACTGTCCTTTCTTCTTCTTCTTTCTTATCTCCACTCAATCATATTAGGGTATCAAGCTTGTAAAGCTCGAGACTTTTGATGGTGTCTGCTGGGGATGAGTAGAGCTCATCAATGGATGAGTTAATAGTCAATAATGTGTTTTGGGGTTGCAGGTTGAGAAAACTGTCTTTTGTAGAGAGGTCTCCTCTAGCGCGAGTGTCCTCTCATGGAGGTTCTACTGTATTTGTAATTGAATATAGTTCTTTTAAATTCAACTGAGGATAATTTGGCCACTTGTCCCAATCTGCACCATCTCAAATAACCAACTTTTATTTGACACCATTCAACCAATTTTAAAATTTTGACCACAATGGTTGAAATTTGTTGCTTAAAAGCAACTTTCGAATAAGGAAAACTAGTTTTTGGGTAAAGAGTTTACTTTGAGGTGTTGCAAGTTCTCAAGCAAATTTTGCTCTTCAATGAGCAATTGCTCTTCTTCTTTCTTATCTCCACCCAATCATATTAGCCTGTAGAGCCTGAAACTTTTGATGGTGACTGCTGGGGATGAGTAGAGCTCATCAATGGATGAGCCAATACACACACAAAACCCTTTATTAGGGATCAAGCCTCATACAGGATTCTCCCAGTATAGCAATAGTTTTAATTGAACATCAATCAAGTACTATATACAATTCAATATGAGCCCAAAAAAAAGAAAACTATTTACGCATGTTTCTCATCCTTCTCGCCTTCTCACAAAATTTGCATAAATGCACTATGTCTACATTTCACCATTTCTGTTGGATGAGTCAATACAGTCAATGATGATGTTTGGGGTTGATATTTGAAACCCTGGAATGTTGTCCCAGCTATGTATGTGTGTGTGCAGCCATTGAACTCTCCCTGAAGGAAGCCTCACCCAAGAGTAGTCTGTACCCTACGGTGCCTCCAGCCTCTCCAGTGGCAAAGTCCACGGCTCCAGCCAAAGAGCCTTGCAAGGTCCGAGCTTTGTACGATTTTGAGGCTGCTGAGGATAATGAACTCACTTTCAAGGGCGGAGAGATCATCCTGGTCATAGATGACAGGTGAGAGTTGTTCATTTTAGACTTCTTTTTTTTTTATATCATGGCAAAATGTGCAGTTTTAAAAGATAATGCGCTCTTTAAAATTTATTTTAAACTTTTGATTCTAAATTTCTGATTACACAACAAAATCAATTTTAAGATCATTCAAAAGGTAGCAAGATCAAATAGGTCATTTCAATGTAACCCGCGCTGCTAGAATAATAATTATTTGGTTATCTTCTCATTACCTTAATTTTTTACCCTTTCATAGTTTAGCAGCAGAGGAGTGTGTGTGACACAAATAATTTAAACTAAAAATACACACACTCTTTGTCTACCCCCGGAAAAAAAAAAAAAAACCTTACAAAATTTGACCCAATCACACACAATACCTTAGAAGTCTTCTTTGATCACATTATATTTTGTTCTGGATTATAACACATCTTTTCTCTCCTCCAGAATAGAGGGAAGTGGGCTTCCTTAACTGGTTTAACAACCAAGGAGATAGGCAAATATTAAAAACTAAAATAGGTATATCCTGACTGCTTACAAGAGTATTTTGTTGTTGTTGTTTCTTATCCCCTTGTGTAAAGATTACATGAATTCCATGAGTTCATGCTCCTCGAGCTGTTTTATGATGAGCAGCGGCCTCTCCCAAAGGTCCTGTTTAGTGCATCTAATGCAAGCCAAAATGTGTTCTGGAGCTGCAGGTACCAAACTACATTTTGGGCAAGTTGGATAGATTTTGTTATTATTTTCTATCTTCAATGGCTTGAGATGGCCTGTTCTAAATCTTGTTAGTGTTGTTTGATGCTGTCTATTTCTGATCTTCAGAGCTCACAATAGTATTTTAAATGGCAGAGCGCCATCTAGTGGAACAAAAATCAACTAAACGTTGATTTAACTTGTTCTCTGATATTTGGCCAACCCATTTTCTTGATTTCTCAGGAAATCTCTAATTATTGGTTGTAGAAGTACTGCCTGTACCATGCTAATGAGGGTTAACAGTCTTCGTTCATGATGGCTTTTCTCGATTTATCAAGTTAAATCAATGTTTAGATGATTTCTGTTCTACTAGATGGTGCTCTGCCATCTAAAAGGCTTGTGTGAGCGGTCAAGATATGTCTTTTTTGTTTTTAATATCCACACCTGACCTTTTTGCTGTTTTCTTCTTATTTTTCATATATATTTATCTAGACAGGAATTTTGCTTGGAGGAAATTGATCTATAAAAGCATAGGATGCATCTCCTGTCAAATTAAATGTCAAACTAGATGCCGTATATCAACTATCGCCGCAAACTAGCAGCTTCGGGTTGGTGACAAAGCCACAACTCCAGCTTTGGAAAACTGAGAAGTATCCACCTGACGACCATGGTTTGGGGCTTCAAGGTTCTCGTCAGTCTAGGGCAGACTTTATTCCTTGAGATCCACAAGGGATCTAATGGAACCATCACAATCTGCCAAAGAAGAGTTTAGCTGTCAAAGTGGTTGGGCCAAATCTATGCCCAAAATATAGATGGGGATTTTGCTTGGAGGAAATTGATTTATAAAAGCATAGGGCTCCTCTCCTGTCAAATTAAACATCCAAATAGAGGCCGCTAGTTTGTGGCAACGGTCGATAGATGGCATCTAGTTTTCAACGTTTAATTTGATAGGAGAGGTGCCCTATGCTTTTATATATATATTTTTAGATGAAAACATTTCCGGGAAGAAATTGATCTAAAAAAAGCATAGGGCGCCTCTCCCATCAAAACTAGACGCCATATATATAACAGTTTTGGCATTTAATTTGACCGGAGAGGAGCCCTAGGCTTTTTAAGATATTGTTCTTGTTGAAAACATATTTGCCATTGCTCGAAGGAGTGTAATTACAAAATGCACAATAAACATTTAGACTGGAGCGAGATAAAAAAAGTTGTTGCTCACATGCTGATAAGTAGATTGCTGATAAGTTGGCTGGGGCTCATGTACAGTCGGGCAAAACTTCCTCGTGGAACTTCCTCAAAGGTGGAAAACTAAATAATAAACAGGCCTTTTATATAAATATAATATTTTATAGGGAGGTTTTAATGAAATTTTACAATGTAAAAGGTAAGCAAAAATAGCATTTTAAAAACAGATATAGATAAGAAAGATATTTCTTCCTTAATTTTAACATATAAAATTATTTATTTTAAATAAGTATTATGCACAAAAAGTGACATATATGAGGTATAATATGGGGTCCCTCGGCAAAGCTGCAGGGTATGTCCCCAGGTGGTGTATAGTGGAATTACCTTCAGATATAAAGGCCAGCTGCGAATCAAGCAGAATAACTTTGACAAATAAGCAGTCATAGACCACACACAACAGCAACAAAGAGAAGGAAGACCTCTTTAAAAATCCTGAGATCAACTGATCCAGTTGATAGACATCAGCAAGGGTTTCTCTCCAGGGATATGGAAGAGTTGCATCTGTACTCATGTTAGGGTTGGCAGCAAAGGCTTCCATGTTAGGAACGGCCTCAAATTACAGGCAGTCAGACTTTCACCAAAGTGTACCAATGGTGCCATGATCAAAGAAAGCTGCACCTCTACACCCCCTTTCCAACAGGACTTTTGGGAGAGGCTGCTGCTTATCATCAAAAAGCTTGAGGAGCATGGACTCATAGAATTTGTGCAATATTTGCAAAAGTGAATAAGAAACAACTTAATATGGGGTACTAGGCGAATGACCCGGCTTCGCCCGAGAAATCCCTTGGGTGCAATTTCCTTCATACTAAAAGTATATCAATAATAAATATCAGAAGTGCCATAGAATAGCAATACAGAAGTAACACATAAACTACAGGAAAAAAGTGTGTGTGATGGCAAAAATTGTATTATATTAGTGTTTAGGTATTTGATTTAATTAATATAGTTGATATAATAATATATATTTATATTATATATAATATAAATGATTTTTAAAAATTGTAAAAAAAAAATGCATCGGCCGGGAATCGAACCCGGGCCGCCCGCGTGGCAGGCGAGCATTCTACCACTGAACCACCGATGCTTAAAAAAAAAAAGGCCATATTTAGGTATTCATTCCATTCCAGATTAGTCCGCGTAAAAAAAGTTCTTCAAATGTAAAAAAGAAATAGCCAAAAATACTAATCAAAATGCAGCCGAAAATTTTCCTCAGGTTTATAAAAAGCGACATGCAAAATTTGGTACCAATTGGTTCAGTAGTTTTTGAGTTTATTGCGAAACAGACAGACAGACATTGACTTTTATATATATATATAGATAAAGAATGTTGGCAGATTTGTCAGTCATGGAGAGAGTTGTGGTACCACAGTGCAGTGGCACAGTAGAGTAGGACAGAGGTAGGACGGCAATCCCCCCCATCAGCATTCAGTCCCACCATTCTATGATGTTGTCTAGCAGCTAAATGATAACCAAGAAGGTTGGCTTTTCTTGGAATCTCCGCCATAGATTAAGGTCGCTAAAACTTTGGTGTATCTCCCCAAGTCAATATTACCAACCTGTTTGCATATGTTCCTGTTTCAATTTGTTTTCAGTATTTACAATAATTAATGTTTTTGGTTAGATTTTTTGGTTTGTCTTAGAAATCATAGGAGTTTTTTTTCATTCTGTCGGAGGCAGTTTTTAGAGTTTTTCTACCAATTTATCCATCTTAGGCCCTGTTTAACCCATTTGTGTCTCAAATTTTAGCTCCCATAGGCCAAAATTAACTAAAATTTACTTGCCTTGGGTGTCTTTCACACAATTTCCATTTAATCACTTTTAATTCATTAAGTTTTTTAAAAATTAT
Organism: Cordylochernes scorpioides; assembly: GCA_030710605.1. NCBI lineage: Eukaryota > Metazoa > Arthropoda > Arachnida > Pseudoscorpiones > Chernetidae > Cordylochernes > Cordylochernes scorpioides. The sequence continues at coordinate 52,837,538 of CP092882.1, forward strand.
TCACTAATTTTAAATAGTTGTTGTTTCTTATCTCCTTGTGTAAAGATCCCACAAATTCCACGATTTCATGGAATGGGGTTTAGAGGTGCAGCTTTCGTCGATCATGGTGCCATGATCCTGGTACACTTTGGTGAAAGTCTAACTTCTCATTGTTAAATAGTCTTCTTCTTCTTCTTTCTTATCTCCACTCAATCATATTAGGATATCTAGTTGTGACCCTTGATGGTGTCTGTTTGACAACCATCATGGCTGGGTGAAGTAGAATGCTTCTGCCTTTGTCATTAAGACTGGGAGCACTACTCAGTGTCAGGTCGACTTAGCTCCAAAAGAAATGGCCGCCTCTGACATGAGGAACAGACGCCATGTGCAGCCGCTCCTAACATGTAGTACAAACACTGCTCATCCTGTGTTCCTGGATTAGGAGCCTTTACAGGGTACTATCAGCCGGGCCAGCTGAGCCCAGGTTTTTTAGCGAGCTTGTTTCTGCTCCCCCTCCTTCTTTTTCATGAAAAGAACTTCATTTTTTAACTTTGAAAGAAAAAGGAAATTGTAATACATAAATATAATTTCAGAATGTCTTTACAATGTTTAGCAAAATCCTATAAATATTCTATTATACAAATAGATTTTTTTTACCTTTCCTGCAAGTGCATTTTTGTCTGAGACCTCCACTACAAGTTTCACTTCCCTATTTCACTTACATTTTGTGTTTTGTTTGAACACATTTGGATAGAATATTGTGGTGACAAACCAAGTGTGCTCAACATTTCTTAGTTATCATAGGATTTCTGAAAATTACAAAAATAATTCATAAGATGCTTCTTTTTATTTACTTTAATTGATAAGGCACAATTTGGATTATAGATTATAAACACAAGGTAATAAGACCAAATCCAAATAAATAAATAGTGTGTGACGTTTCGGTAACAACGCTGTTACAGAAATGTCACACACTATTTATTTGGATTTGGTCTTATTACCTTGTGTTTATATACTTTAGTTAGCTAAAAAAGGGCTTGCTCGAAAGATTCCTTTAATTAAGTAAATAAAAAGAGTTGCGCACAGTGTCTTATGTTCCTTAGTGTTGTTCTCTTCTGAATAGATAGATAGATAACAGAGGAGAGATAAAGCCCAATTTGGATTATAAATTATAGCTACAAGAAAATAAGACCTAATCCAAATCATTCAATAGTTTCGGTGACAGCATTGTTACTATCATCAGACAAAAGAATGGTATATAAAGAATAAAACATTTTATTCTTTTGTCTGATGATGGTAACAATGCTGTTACCGAAACGTCACTCACTATTAATTTATTTGGATTAGATCTTATTTTCTTGTAAAGAAGAGATAAGGTTTCATTAATAGACCTATAGTAAGGTAATTAATGGAAATTACAATTTTACATGGGGGGGGGCTAAGTTACCAATATTTTTATTATCATCAAATCAGATGCCATATCCCCACAAGGGGTGCTTGCGTCAAGCAACACAACACTAAATTCAGAGAACTATTTTACATAAACAATTGGTGAATTATAAGGTTTGAGTTTTTAAAGAAGGGAAAAGGGCATTAAAATCATGCTTGATTTTACATCTTTTACATAGGAACAACCAATGAAATAAATATACATTGTTTAGCAATTACAGGTTTTTAACCAAGAGAGAAAATCATAGATATTTACAGAATTTCCTAAATTTTAAATAAGAGTCCTTACTACAAGAAAATAAGACCTAATCCATCATAATCTACCTAATCCATCACATGGATTATTTGTTGTTGTTTCTTATCCCCTTGTGTAAAGATTACACAAATCCCATGAGTTCATGATCTCATGGAATGGGGTATAGGGGTGCAGCTTTCGTTGATCATGGCACCATGATCCAGGCACACTTTGGTGAAAGTCTGACTTTGCCTGTAGTTTGAGACTGTTCCTAACATGGAAGCCTTTGCTGCACTCTAACATAAGTACGGACACAGCTCCTCCGTATTCCTGGAGTGTGACCCTTGTTGAAGACCATCAACCGGGTCAGTTGAACTCGGGATTTTTAAAGGGGGAGTGTCCCTCCTGGTTACACATCAAGTCTACTAGAACAAGACTTGATACGATCGTGTAGAGGGTTTACTGTACCTCCCAACAATGTCCACTGCACCAGAGGCCAGGTACAGAGGGGTAAGGATGGGAGGGCAATGGATTATTTTCTTGTATTATAATCTATAATCCAAATTGTGCTTTATCATGAGTCAAGGTAATAAGACCAAATACAAATAAATAAATAGTGTGTGACGTTTCGGTAACAGTGTTGTTACCGAAACGTCACACACTATTTATTTATTTGAATTTGTCTTATTAACTTGTTTTATAATCTATAATCCAAATTGTGCCTTATCAATTTATCATGAGTCCTTACTGTTTATAAATATAAAAAATCCCTCTATATTCAATGTCTTTCCGCTTTCTGGAAGATTGGACATTCAATAAGCACGTGACTGTACCCAATACTTAGTGGGTATTTACTTGGGAATGTCTAACCACCCATTGCTGCTCAGTGATCCCAACTGGTGGAAGGGCTCCAACCACCGTGGGGAAGGACTGTTCCCTGCCAACTTTGTCACGGCGGACCTGACCATAGAGCCAGAGGCCCTGAGTGAGTCCCACCCATTCCTACATCTCCTCATTCATTGAATGACTGACTGGTGTGCAGACAAACCTCCGGAGAAGAAAGTCCAGTTCAACGAGGAGACCCAGGTGAAGACCTTGGAACCTGAAGAGGTGGAAATTGATGAGGTGAGCTTTAGTCTTATCTTTAACTGACTACACAGAGACATGTGGTGGTGCACTTACAGTAAAGAAGCCGCCAACTTCTACCCACCATGACCTGTACCACATGTGTTGTTGTTTGTACCATGTGTGTTGTTGTTGTTGCTTATTCCTCAAATCATTTAAACAATCTCCATTAGGTCCCATTGTCTCAGCTTTTCTATTATAGTCCACATCATGGAGAAGGAAAGAGGGGTGCACCTGCTGTGATAGGGATACTATACGTGTACTAGGGATAAGCAAAAAAAAAAAAAAAACTGAGGTACAAATCTGGTTCTGTGTGAAATCAAACCTGAACAAGAGAACAAATCAGTGAATGGATGTGGCACATACAGAGTAGAATATAGTGGAAACTCTCTAGAATGATATAACTTTATTTTTACTTCTCTATATATGGCTTCAAGTCCTCTTTAATTTCAATAAAGTTCAGTATGCATATGCAGTAAATTCCAGCTATAACAAACCTGGGATATAGTGAACCTTATAATGAACCTGATAATCCCCCATTTTTAAATTTTATAATACAGTAAACTATGGCTATAGTGAACCACTTCTTCCAAAATTGTGTCCATGAATTCCTCCATTTAACCCCTCCAGCAATACTTTTATCTGATCCAGTTGTCAGACAACATGACATGCTGGTTCTCCTCCAGTATCCCTCCTCCATTACTTTAAGGACATTTTCATTAGTTCGGTAGTCTTCTCATCACCCAGCACCACTAACATTCTAAAATATGACTCTGATAACCAATTTGTGTGGAAGTTGGTTAAAAAAAATTGTTTATACAATAGAACCTCCCTTTAGCGGACACCCCGCTAGAGGACACTTCTCCAGAAAGGACAGTTTTCATTTGCAAAATTACCATTTTTACTATTTAGCAACTCTTCGGTAAGAGGACACCCCTCCCTAAAGAACACTTTGGTTCTGCAATTAGGTGTCCTTTACAGGGAGGTTCTACTGTATATACATTTAAAATGATAAGGCACAATTTGGATTATAGATTATAAACACAAGGTTAATAAGACCAAATCCAAATAAATAAATTGTGTGTTATGTTTTGGTAACAGCGTCGGTACCCAAACATCACACATTATTTATTTAGATTTGGTCTTAATACCTTGTGTTTTTAATCCAAATTGTGTCTTATCAAAAATAATAGCCTTTCATTGACCTTAGAAGGAAGAAGTAATGACTGGTAGCTAGCTGTATGAAATGTGGAAACTTTCTACTTTCCTGTGGTAATGATGGATGTCCCCGCTGTTTGGCATGTCTGATGCTCTCAGTGAGGATACCCCAAGTTGGTCAGTTATATTGTGTAGAACACCAAAGTCTGAGTACACCAATGGACTGAGCATTTGCAGAGTATTTATTTCTATAACTAAAAGTGTTAATGGATTTTAAAATATTCATTATAGAGGTTGGCCAATACCATGGCCTAAATTAAGACAACTATCCAACCTAGAGCTATATAAGCTTCCTTAGAACCAAAATGATAGGTTTATGGCCAGAGTTAGATCGGAGTTACTCTGATCAGGTCTATGAAGAACCATGTCTGACTTGGATTTGAATTCAATTCTTCTTTTTCTAGATAAACTGTCATCTGTTCCTGCTTTTGGCTTTAGATACCAAAACCCACTTTGTTATAGCATTATCCTTTGGTATAAATATATAAGGTCTCACACACAACAATATTTTTTTCCACGTTTCCAAACAAGATTCAAGGAAGGGGGCGGTCTATCGTCAGGTGTAGGTTACCAGAAATATGGCTGAAGTGTTTGTAAGAGGAATGGTTCTTTGCAGTCCAAGATAGACCAGATGCTGCACATGCTCCATGAGGCAGATCCCACCGGGGAGAAGGAGGATCCTCCAGAACTCCTCCTCCTGGAAGGTAAGGGTTGGATAGTGTCTCTATCGGGGAGTTGTTGACTGATGGCGTGGCCACAGAGCAATGCATGGCCATGGGCCCTCTGATAGACCAGGAGCTGGAGAAGATTGACCGGCGGCACGCCACCCTCTCCCAGCTCAGCCACCAGCTCATGGAGGCCCTGAGCATGTACCATGCCCTCATGAAGGACTTTGTTCCCACCTACTACGGCCCCCCTGCCCCCGCCTACATGCCACCTCCTGGCATGCCCCCTCACTACCCCCCACCAGGTACTGTAGGCAACCTTGCTGGAATTTGTACATTGGGGACCATTTTAAGAATGTAAATAGCTTCAATGGTCCTTCTGATTCTTGACAAAGTTTATAAACCACAACCACAATTTATATACAGTTGAACCTCCATGAGAAGACACTCATGCTAGAGGACACCTCTCTATAAAGGACAGTTTTAATTTGCAAAATGACCATTTTTTACTATTTAGTAACTCTCCGGTAAGAGGACACCTCTCCCTAAAGGACACTTTGGCTCAGTAATTAGGTGTTGTCCTTTACAGAGAAGTTCTACTGTAGTTATTCTATATAGCAGCAGAGAGAAATATATATATTGTCAAGGCCTAGCAACATATTTAATTTGTATAAACAAACTTGGCGTCACATAGCCAAGTAAATCCTTTTTTTTTTTTCAATCCACTCTATGCCTTATATTATTGTCTAAAGATCTAATTTTGGAGATTTTAGTCTATTTTCAAAACATATACAGTTAAACCTGTCTATAGCGCCCCCTCTTGAGACTCACCAAAATAGGGTGCTATAGACAGGTCACTTTTTATGTAAATCGCATCGTACTACGTATTTAAAATCGGGTGCTATAGAGAGGCAGGTGCTATTTAGAGGGGGTGCTATAGACAGGTTTAACTGTATATACAGCAGAGTCTCCCATGAACAACCATTGTTTTAAAAACAAAAACTTTGTAAGCCTACTATAATGTGTCCCATGAACAACCCTTTTCATTAACAACCATTAAAAATTAAGAAAATCCTAGGTGTTACAAAGTATGGTATATAAAGTTTTCATTTAATTAGTTTTTCAAATAAAAAGCTTGAATGATGGCTCCAAATAGAAGATTTTTTTATGGACACACACCAATGTATCAATAGGACTGAAGTTGGAAAATATCACATTTATATACAGTGGTACCTCGACATACGAGCGCCCCAACATACGAGTTTTTCGAGATACGAGCCGACGAGCAAGTGATTTTTTGCTTTTAGTTACGAGCGAAATTCGAGATACGAGTTCAGTTTGGTAGTAACACGCAGTCGCGCCATCACGATCAGTTAGCAGCGTGCTTCCGCTGTGATAAGTTGTATTTTGTGTTCGCGTTTTGTGTTGCGTTTACATTTACAGTTTTAGTTCATTTATTTTTATAACCATGGATCGGAAGAAAGTTTGTAAAAAGTCAGGTGCTAGGAAAAGATGATGAGTATTGAATTAAAACGTGAAATTACAGAAAAACATGAGCAAGGTGTTCGAGTTGTTGACTTGTCGAGGCAGTATGTCCGTAGTACGTCCATGATATGGTCTGTGCTTAAACGGAAGGAGTCGATAAAGAGTGTAACGCCGGCTAAGGGCCTTACGATGGTTACATTGGTTTTGAGGAGTCTGAGTAGGAGGTTATTTCTACAAGTGAGATAAAGGAGGTCTTTGGAATGTGGGAGAGAGTTTCACATTTTGTGGAAAAAAAAAAACACCCAGAAAAAGTTGCAACAGGTCGTGCATCTGACCTTTTTAATGACACTTGCCTAACTCATTTCCGGAACATTCTGAGAGGGAAGAAGAAACAAACCTCCTTGGACATGTTTTTTCTAAACGGCCTACAGGTGAAAGCGAGAAAAATGTAGCGAAAAAGGCAAAGACCATTGAGGATATCTAATTTATTTCTTTACATTCTCTTTTTTGTTTTGTGCAATAAATATTTGATATTTATAAATACGTTTTTAATATTTAAAACCACGTAACAAAAATAACTGGGGTGACATTTTGGAGGTTGGAACAGATTAATGGTAGTTCAATTATTTTGTATGGGGAAATTTGCTTCGAGATACGAGTAATTCAAGATACGAGCAAGGTTGCGGAACGAATTAAACTCGTATGTCGAGGTACCACTGTATTGGTCACCCAATACTGCAAGTTAGTGCCAGCTATTATTAAATCAATGAATAATTGAAATTTAAAAAAAAAATAGATGCTGAATATATCATAATTAATTTGCCGTCCCCTATTGCTGAAACTATTTGTTAACGCTTCTTTTCTTTAAAATCTTCAATTTAGGTATCTATTTCTACAGTCATACAAGCATATCTCTATAGTTATCTCAAAACACCAATTTAACTTGTGTTCAATACCAAAGTCAGGGTATATAAGTATTTAAGTCTAATACAATAGTAGAGCTGGAGATTAAAATGACAAAACCGCTGGAAGGGTTCACCACTGATGCCTTCCTGAAGTACATTGAAGTACAAGGGCTGTAGAAGTAGTTCTAAGTTTTCTATATTTGAAATAAAAAAAGGTGTTTTAAAAAGTATTCCTAATTTTCATAATATAGATTGTACAAAGATTCTTTAGCTGCTCAAAACAAACTCTTTTAGTGATTTTTTTAAACATTGTTTTAAACAATATTAAAAATGGCATATCCTGACCAGGAGCACATGCCATTTTTAATATTGATTTCAACACCTGATCTTTTTATCTTTTATTTTTTTCTTTCGTTTTAAACATAAATTGTATTTTTTTTTTCAATTTTACAAAATCCATATACAGTTAAACCTGTCTATAGCACCCCCTCTAAATAGCACCTCCCTCTATAGCGCCCGATTTTAAATATGTAGTACGATGCAATTTACATTAAAAGTGACCTGTCTATAGCACCCTATTTTGGTGCGTCCCAAGAGAAGGCACTATAGACAGGTTTAACTGTATAAACTTATGTAGGTCACATTTACTTTGTACATATATGTATTACATATTTACAACACTTACTATGTTTGGGTTGAAAGACTCTAACCTCACTTGCCCTAACATAACCGAGTCTCCAATGAGAGACCACCTCCTTGAGAGACCTGGGGTTTCTGTGTCTTTTGGGCTATAGTCTTTCATCTAATTAGATAACTCTAATGATACTATCTAGATACAAGAAATGAAGCCATTTTAGCGCAGTTTTTTTGTTTTATAAATAAAAATAGCTCTGTACTGTCCTTACTGTGATAAAATATTGGAAGAGCTTTGCTCATCAGTGGTGAACCCTCTCATTGGTTTCGCCAATTTAATCCACCAGACAACTCCATTATTGTATTGGGATACTCTGTTTATAGGGGGTCAGTGGAAGGCTGGTTAAACCGTTTGGTTTTAGACCACTAGGACCCGGGTTCGATTCCCGCATTGGACACTTTTTTCTGTTAAAAAAAAAAATGCTCTAATGGCACCCGATTCTTGCAAAAGTCCAACCCCACAAGCGAGTGCAAGTAACCAAACGGGGCTCTGGCATTTGTAAGTGCAAAGTCGAACTGCTTTTCACATGTGTAGACATGTGGTGCGCTTACAGTAAAAGCAGTCGCTAACTACCCACCATGATTATCATGGCCTGTACCACGTGTACTAGGAATAAGCAAAAAAAAAAAAACTCTGTTTATATATCCAGCACTAGAAAGGCATGATGTATATAATTGTTGGTTCGTTTTGCTCGGGTGTGTAGCTTGAGTTTGACTTCTTAAGTTGCTTTCATTAAAAGACTGGCATTCCAAGGGGTGTTGAATGTCATAGACCTCCTGGGCAATACCTTTATGAATTCTCTCTATGGGGGGGAAACCCTCTATATAGGTGCTGCTGATCAAATTGCGAGCTTGTAACTGCAAAGCCAACCTGCTTGTTTTCTACTTATGTAGACATATGGTGTACTTAAGCAATAAGCTGTAGCAGACACCATGATTACCATGGCCTATACGTTTGGGATAAGAACAATCTATTTGTTGTGTTACCTCAGCATTTGTGAACAGTCTTTCTCATTGTTTGTGGTAAAAGATGGAGTGAGGGAACTATCTACACATTTAGACCATAATATCTTTAATTCCACCCACTGTAATTCAACACCTACTTGTAATACAACAGAAGCAGCTTTCCCTTGAACCGTATGTATATTGAGTAAAATATATCAGGCCTCCAGGTAAAAATATCTTTTCATAAACATATTTATTCTCTAGCTTTCAGGCACAAACACCCTTCTACAGGAGAAAACACGGTGTATGTATATATTTGGAACAATTTAAAAACTATTCCTGGGTGTACAGGCTCCATACCACCAGCTGGGATGGCCCCTCCTATGCCACTTCCTCCTCAGCAACAACAGCAGCCAATGCCCCAACAGAACGGTCCACTCCCTCCTCAGGGGATGTCTCCCACATTTCCCCAGCAGGCTTTACCCCCGCAGGCCCCGCCTCAACAGGCCCCGCCCCCACAAGGCTTCCCTCCACAGCAGCAGCCTTACATGGCCTATGGCCCCGCCCCTGCCTATCCTCCCCAAGGTGGAGCTCCTCCCCACGCAGCCCTTCACCAGCCCCTTCTATAACGTTCCAATAATTTTTTTTTCTTTTCCCCAATTTTCTCTCTTATCCAATTGTATATATATATTGCTTATATAGAAATGATCCATTTTTATATAAATATCTACCTTTTTTTCCCTTAATTATTACTCTCTTTAGAGTTTTATAAACTTGGCCTCTCTTGTTCTGATGATCCATTCTACACTTTTTTTTTATTTTCTCCTCTGTTGTTTTTTTTAATTATATATTTTTTAGTATATTTAAAATTAAATTGAAATAGAGAAACAAGAGATTGTAAATAATTTTTAAAATCCTTTTTGAATGAAAAGATCTTAATAAAAAAATTGTTTATAACTTTGCAAATATTTTGTTTTTTACCTCTTATACCACTTTAATAAAGACAAAAATTGTAACTATACAGTGGTACCTCGACATACGAGCGCCCCAACATACGAGTTTTTCGAGATAGAGCCGACGAGCAAGTGATTTTTTGCTTTTAGTTACGAGCGAAATTCGAGATACGAGTTCGGTTCGTTAGTAACACGCAGTCGCGCCATCACGCGCACCCCCAGGAACTGACGACTGAGGAGATACAAGAGTTACAGTCACAGCAGCATACTGAGGTTATGCAAGTAATTGGTTTTGAGGAGTCAGAGGAGGAGGTTATTTCTACAAGTGAGATAAAGGAGATCTTAGGAATGTGGGAGAGAGTTTCACAGTTCGTGGAAAAAAAACACCCAGAAAAAGTTGCAACAGGTCGTGCATCTGACCTTTTTAATGACACTTGCCTAACTCATTTCCGGAACATTCTGAGAGGGAGGAAGAAACAAACCTCCTTGGACATGTTTTTTTTTCTAAACGGCCTACAGGTGAAAGCGAGAAAAATGTAGCGTAAAAGGCAAAGACCAGTGAGGATATCTAATTTATTTCTTTACATTCTCTTTTTTGTTTTTGTGCAATAAATATTTGATATTTATAAATACGTTTTTATTATTTAAAACCACGTAACAAAAATAACTGGGGTGACATTTTGGAGGTTGGAACGGATTAATGGTAGTTCAATTGTTTTGTATGGGGGAATTTGCTTCGAGATACGAGTAATTCAAGATACGAGCAAGGTTGTGGAACGAATTAAACTCGTATGTCGAGGTACCACTGTACATTTTGAACTCATATAGCAGTGATAACCTTCGAGTCCTGACAGCCATGAACCAGGATCGAATCCCGTACTGTACACTTTTTTTCTGCAAAGAACCTGTTTATATTTTTCATTGTAAATAACATAAGCTAGGTTGCTCTTTTTGATCGGTACCTAATAAAGTTATTTTGGATAGGAGTGATATTTAGTTAACAAGTTATAACAAAATGTGTTTGCTGTTGTTTCTTAACCCCATGTGAAAAGATTACATGAATTCCATGATCTCATGGAATGGGGTGTAGGGTTGCAACTTTCGTTGATCATGGCACCATGATCCAGGCACACTTTGGTGAAAGTATGACTTTGCCTGTAATTTAAGGTCGTTCCTAACATGGAAACCTTTGCAGCCGACTCTATTTTTTTACATAGTTGGTGTCATAAACAGGTTCCAGTTTGCCGAGTGGTGTACACAAGAGTGGGCAGGAAGTTGAGGCTGCCTACTATGTTATAACAATGTGGTATTTTGAGATGGAAAGTGGTGAAATTTGTACATTGAGCCAGTGAGGAAGGACTTCTTTGGAGAATGGGATAGTGTTTGAATATTGTACCTTGTCTTATGGTGGGACTTCTTTTATAATGGACTGTTAAACTCGCCCAGTAGAAGACTTCTGTTACTTTCCAAAGACAATGTCCCCTTGTGTAAAGATTACATGAATTCCAAGAGTTCATGCTTCTCGAGCTGTTTTTTTTTTTTATTATCCCTAGTATACGTGGTACAGGCCATGATAATCAGGGTGGTTAGCAATTGCTTTTACTGTAAGTGCACTACATGTCTACACATGTGAAAAGCAGTTCGACTTTTCACTTACAAATGTGCCAGAGTCCCATTTGGTTACTTGTACTTGCTGGTGGAGTTGGACTTTTGTAAGAATCGGGGCCAATTCGAGAATTTTTTTTTATTAAGAAAAAGTGCCCAATGCTGGATTTGAACCTGGGTCGTAGAGGTTGAAAACCAATGGTTTAGACCATCCTTCCACGACCAACCCCCATGGAATATAAACTAAGTGGGGCAATCAAACGGGGAAACTTTCTAATTAGCCAAATGTACTTTTCATTATACAAAAGAAATGAAACCGTTAAAGCATAAATGCTTCTTTTCAACTAAAACAAACTTCTACTGTCCTTACTGCAATGATAAAATATTGGGAGGGCTTGGCTCTTCAGTGGTGAACACTCCCAGTAGTTTCGCCAATTTAATCTACCAGACTTCTTCTCAGAGCTCTCATACTGTATTGGACGATTCTGCTTATTTTCTATATACAGTTACAAGCGTCATGCGTCATCTCTGTCACCGTTTGCTTTTTTTTTTTGGAATGACGCTCTCCAATTGGTTGGCTACGATCACGTGGCTACGATGGCGCCGCCACTATGCGAGACACTTTGTTTTTGACTTTGCCCCCCCCCCCCCCACTCGCTTTTTTGTTTTTGTAACTATTGTGTTGGAGCGGGTCGCTCCTTAAATAAATGCATATATTAGTTAATAACTAAATGGAATCCTCTCTTTCTTTTTCCCAGTAAGAGATGCCTACGGAAGCCAACAGTACATAGGCAGATAAAGCACATAGGCTATAGTTATTAACTAATATATGCATTTATTTAAGGCGCCAATTTATAATTGTAATAAATAGTATTTGAATCAAAACATTCAATCGGGTAAAACACGGGCGTTGCCTGGGTCATTCGGCTAGTATGATACACTGAAGGGTGGATTCTCAGAAATGGTATTCAAGCAAACTATGGACATAGACTTTTAGGACAGTAGAATTATATATTAGTAAATTAAATTTTATTGCCCTCTATCGTTAAAATTTTACACAAATAAATTTTCTGGCAATGCGTTTCTTTTAAATCTCTACAGACCTTACTGCAAGTAAGGTCTGTAGAGATTTAAAAGAAACGCATTGCCAGAAAATTTATTTGTGTAGAATTATATATAAATATTGAGCAATGCTCCTCCGCAAACAATGAATACAAGGCCAGTTAGACATAAATTAATTATGAGACAATCCTTATATCTATAAAAATGAAATGCGAAATCGATGTTTGTTATCGCATCACGCAAAATCTACTGGCTCAATCATTATGGAATTTCGCATGTAGGTAGCTGAAGATTTCGTTTAACATATAGGCTATTCAAAAAACGAAAAGGTTTAATGTGCTATTTTTAAAAAATGTTAAACCAAAATTCCTTAGTTCAAGCCTTTTACCGCTTGGCGGCGCACTGGTCGCGACGATAAATGAATTTGATTGGTTAATAATTTTACACGTTGTTTGTTTTTAATTTGTAATTTTGTAATTTTACCCGATTAATGTGTCTTTAAAAGGTAAGATTATTTTTATATATTTAAACTCTTTGAAAATAATTTTAATCGATCATTATCAAATAAATACGCCCCCGGAACCTGGGTTAATTAAAACTGTATTGTGAAATTTCGCACGTAGGGAGTTGAGGTTTTGGTTTAACATTTAGGCTAAAAGCACAAAAATTGCATTTCGAAAAACTTTCTTTTCCTTTTTAGAAGGTAGATTTTATTTAATCATTTAGTAATATTTTTTCAATTTAAATTAATTGGAATTATTATTTATTTCGCAGCTTATTCATATATTTTGCTTCGTTTACTTTTAATTAGTGTACATATAACGATCTACATTTTTAAAGATAAGTGTACTTTTTTATCTCATAAGGTATATTATTTTTTTTTTGTTAAAGTTGTAAAAAGTATATTTATTGAAAAAAGTATGTTTTACAATATAACTTGTTACATATATTTTACTATATGTTTGTTCCATGTAATATGTTTATGCTCTAATAGCATTTATATTGTAAGCAGCAGCTATGAATTTTCAGTAACTGCTTTATTTAAGGGTTGGCTAAACATTTTTTTTCTGTCATTGGTTTAGGTAGGGTTTATATTTATCTTCTTCACAATATATGACTGCTCATATATATTTATATGGTACAACCATATTTTTATATGAATGTATTTAGATATATATATATATGCAAATATACTCATTTATATAAATAAATATACAATCAGAGATCGATTGGTGCATAATTTTACGTTATGTTTGTTTCTAGACTAAATTTATTCAAATCGAGATAGCTTTTTTTATGCTTTTAAAAGTAATTATAATATATTTAACGTTTCATAATACTTTTCAAATTAAAGTCTTTGGAAACAATATTGCTTTTTTTCTATCCTACAGGTCAACAGTACACTGCAACATGCTATCATAACTCTGGCTTTTTGCATTGATATTTATTTATTGTGAAAGTACTGTTTGCTACCTTAAGCTCTGGAGAAATTATAATGTAGATCCATCCTGTGGAAATCACACCATAGTAAAAAAGAACGCATGTAGCTGGTAGCAAATTTTGTGCCCTTTGTGAAGCTAGCGTTCAAATTTAATTTTTTAGAAAGATATTTCTATTGTTGGCCTTATTTTCACTTGTCCTGACCCATATAGGGTTAATTAATAACTCATTTGACATTTTACCTTTATTTATGGTCTTGGCAATATATATGTAAAGCTTTTTAGGTAAAAAAGAATTGAGGTATATTTTGAAATATAGATAAAAATCACAAGGAAGCAAGACCAAATCCAAATAAATAAATTATGTGTGGTTTCAGTAACAGCATTGTTACCATCTTCGGACAAAAGTACTGAATACATTCAGTAATTTTGTCTTTATAAGGTAACAATGCTGTTATTGAAACATCACACATAATTCGTTTATTTTTTATTTGGTCTTGCTTTTTTGGTATTTTTAACATTGCCCTTGACTATTAGAAAATGATGCAAATTTCCTAATTATTTTATGCCATTTTAAAAAGTACATTCTTTTGTAAAAATATCTAATTTCCCACATTTTTCTAAAACTGCCAACAATAACCTAATAAAAAAATAATCCAAGTCTGGGTATTTCAGTATTGCAGATATATTACATTTTTAAAAGTTGCTTAACTATCGATGTACATGCCGGATTAGGTGCCCTTAAAAATGTTTAATCTGGCTGTTTCTTCTTGAACTGCCGAGAGTGAAGTGGAGAAAGTGAAATTTTCCGGTTGCGAGGACCATTTCCCTTTATTCACACTAATCATTAGATTTTTTTTTTCATTTTTTAGATACCAAAGCCCAGTTTGGTTACTTGCACTCACTGGAGGGGTTTGACTTTTTCAAGAATCAGGGGCCATTGGGGCAATTTTTTTTTTCAGAACAAATTCCCCAAAACTGGATTCGATGATCCCGGGTCGTGGTTTTTAAAAATCAACAGTTTAGACCACTCCTCCAAAAATGCACTCTATTCATTAGATGTGTTTGTGAAATTGATCTTATATTTCAGATTATTTTTACCAGAATTTTTAATTTTGATGTTTGCAGTTTATCTCCATTGTGCTGAAAGAAAATTCTTTACTTTAAGTTTTAAAACAGTTGGGGGCTCTATTCATTCAAGAGTCAACCCCCACTCGAACAATACCCGGGCGAAGCCGGGTCCATATAT
The DNA here is from genome assembly GCA_030710605.1 of Cordylochernes scorpioides. Taxonomy (NCBI): domain Eukaryota; kingdom Metazoa; phylum Arthropoda; class Arachnida; order Pseudoscorpiones; family Chernetidae; genus Cordylochernes; species Cordylochernes scorpioides. The sequence goes on from CP092882.1 coordinate 52,852,545, forward strand.
CTATATAGGCTCAATTTATTGAGCAGTTTTTTCAACCAAATTAGACTTTTTTTTTTTAGGCCTTCTTCCATTGTCTTTTTTTTTTTTTTTTTTTGTTTTGCTGTCATTTGTTTAGGTAGTATTTAGATTTATCTGCTTCATAATATGTAGCTGCTCATATATATCTATGTATGTTCTACTCATATTTATTGTGCATATTTTTTCTGCGATTTATACTTTTTTTTTTACGTCTTCTTCCATTTGCTTTTTTTTTAATCAGTTGTTTTACGTTTTCACTGAGTTTTATGCATTTTTCCCCTCCTTTCAGATTATTTCTATGCTTTTTTTTTATTTTGGCCTTAGTCATGAGTCGCGCTTATTTTAATACACTATTTTTGAATTTTTTTCTTCAATCTCAGTCCTTGATGTTTTACATTTTTCGGTTATCCTTATTTTTATTTTTACTAATGCTTTGTGTTTGTAGGTATGCCAAGCCATAGGAGAAGCAATCTTTCTCAGCGTTCCAATAGCTCTAGGGTTCAGCATGCTTCAGGGTCAAACATTGCAAGTAGTTGGTGTGCATCTTGAGTCTCCCTGTTTCTCGCATGGGCAACTCTATGTAGCATGCTCCCGTGTTTCCAGCCCTAAAAATTTATTTGTCTTTAGTTCTACTTTTAGCAAGACACGCAATATTGTTTATCAGGGGGCTTTGATATAGATTTTGACAATTTTGAAAGAGATTTCTTCGAATAATGATTTTGGGAAGCTTGACTTTTGTAACTACATAATTTGTGAATAATTTGTTATCATTATTGCTCTACTGTAGTTTCATCAATAAAGCTTTTTTTACTTTATTTTATTTTAATTTTTTCACATTTAATTCATTTACATAACTCTATTCTTGAAAATTGTTTTTTATTTTTTTTTATGGTATCAACATTTCTGGTTCAATTAAGGTTTTTGTTAGCCTGCAACACACCTTATCATAGCTCATTGCATTTATCAGGATAACTTTGCTGTTTTGATTTTTACACCATTAGTATTTTCATGCCTCTATAATATTATATTTGTTTGCAGAATTTTATAGACAATTTGGTTTGGGTTATATACATTAAGAATTTGTAAAAATATAAAGTCAAAGTTTTACAACAAAAAAAAATTTTGGAGCACCATTTCTCTCCCATTTAATTTAATGATGCTTCATTTATGATTTTTAGAATTGCATTATTTTTATGCATATTATTTTTAAAATTTGTGTTAGCAAGACATGGAATATTGTTAAGTTAATGTAATATTAACATAAACTTTACCAACCTGTGAAGCGTTAGCTCCAGTCTTTTACCGCTGGGGGCAGCACTGTTAGAGCTAATAAATGCTTTCGATTGGTGCTTACTTTTACATGCTGTTTGTTTTTAGACTAAATTAATACACATCAAGTTAGCATTTTTTCATGCTTCAAAAGTTAAGATTATATTTTTAACGTTTCATAATACTTTTAAAATTAAAGCCGGAAATAATATTGCTTTTTCCCATCCTGCAGGTCTACATTACACTGCAACAGCTATCATAACTCTGGCTTTTGGCATTGATATTTATATAATGTGAAAGTACTGTTTGCTACCTTAAGCTCTGGAGAGATTATAATGTGTCTACAGATCCATCATGTGGAAATCACACCATAGTGAAAATGCATTTAGCTGGTAGCAATGTATCACATTTGTAGACATGTGGTGCGCTTACAGTAAAAGCAGTCGCTACCTACCCACCATGGTTATCATGGCCTGTACCACGCGTACTAGGGATAATTAAAAAAAAAAAAGGAAGCAAGACCGAATACAAATAATTACATTATGTGTGGTTTCAGTTACATTTTGGCTATCTTCAGACAAAGGTACTGAATACATTCAGTAATTTTGTCTTTATATGGCAACAATGCTGTTACTGAAACATCACACATATATATATATTTTTTTTATTTGGTCTTGCTTTTTTGGTATTTTTAAAATTGCCCTTGACTATTAGAAAATTATGTAAATTTCCTTTTTATTTTATATACCATTTTAAAAATTGTATTCTTTTGTTAAAATATCCAATTTCCCACACTTTTCTAAAACTGCAACAATAAATAATACAAAATTCTTCCGAGTTAAGGTAATTCGATATTGCAGAAATATATTACATTTATAAAAGTTGCTTAACTATTTAGATATGTAAATGCCGGATTAGGTGCCCTTTAAAATGTTTGCTCTGGCTGTTTCTTCTTGGACAGCCGAGAGTGAAGTGGACAAAGTGAAATTTTCAGGTTGTGCCGACCATTTTCCTTTATTCAAACTAATCATTAGCTCTTTTTTTTTTTTTTTAAATAAAAGCCCAGTTTGGTTACTTGCACTCACTGGAGGGGTTGGACTTTTTCAAGATTCAGGGGCCATTGGGGCAATTTTTTTTTTCAGAACAAAGTGTCTAAATCTGCATTCAATGATCCCGGGTCATGGTTTTTAAAAATTAACAGTTTAGACCACTCCTCCAAACAGCACTCTATTCATTAGATGTGTTTGTGAAATTGATCCTATATTTCAGATTTTTTCACACGCATTTTCGATATTGCTGTTTGCAATTTATCTCCATTTTGCTGAAAGAAAATTCATTACATTGAGTTTACAAACAGTTGGGGCCTCTATTCATTCATGAGTAAACCTCGCTCGAACACTACACAGGCGAAGCCGGGTCCAGTCGGGTAAAACCCGGGCGTTGCCCGGGCCACTCGGCTAGTATTTCTATATATGAGATATGAAACATTAAAGCACGGATGTTTTATTTGAAAAGAAACATTTATGCTCTAATGGCTTCATATCTTGTGTATAGATGGAGTGTTATTGCCGTATAATTAACTTCTTTAACTTTTAGGTTACATGTATGTATGATGCACTAGCACGCCATCTGTTATCAAAATTCAAAACTATTTTAAAGGCGTAAGATTCTTTTTGATATTAAACAATTTCTACTGCCCTTTCTGCAATGGAAAAATTAATGCGCTAGTGCATCATATTATAAATGTTCTAATAAAAGAAACAATTTGATATTTGCGGTAGAGCGATTGCTCGAAGCATATTATATATTTATAAATGTATGTAATTTTACTGTCCTCTAAGCTTATGTCCATAGTTCTTCTAAAATACCCATTCAAAGAGTCTATCAACAGTATCGCTATAAAAGGAAGTTCCAAAAATGCAATATAACAGCGGTATGGTAGATTAAACTGGCGGAACCGCTGAGAGGGTTCACCACTGATGAGCCAGGCCCTCTCATTAATTTTTCCATTGCAGTAAGGGCAGTAGAAATTGTTTAATATAAAAAAAAATCTTACGCCTTTAAAATAGTTTCGAATTTTACATGTATGTATATCAAGCTATTTATATCTTTTAAAAATGAATTAAAATAATTCTTTCTTTCATTTTCTCTGCGCAGGCTCAGTTATGTGAGTGTGTCATCTCAACAGCTTTGGAAGACTCAAAGATGACCTGCGTACGTAGCGTTGTTTTGAACTATAGCCCCCCATCATCGTGGTAGAATTTCCTTTGATTTCATAACAATCTAATAGGAGAGCTTGAGATCATGGAATTTTTGTTGGAATTTGACAAAGCTGGTGTTTTGGCATAATCATTGATCTGAATGTCTTCAGAAAAGATGTATTGCTTTAATGTACTTCTTATAAAAGAAGAAAGGAATCATTTTAAAAAATAATCCCCTGTACCAATATTAAAGTGAAAACATCAGTCTTCCAGGGTAAGTTTGGACAGGAGAGGACCAGGGAATATCTGATCTTCTTTCTTATCTCCACACTGGGTAGAATGCCTTTGTCATTAAGACTGGGAGCACTATTCAGTGGCAGGCCGACTTAGCTCCAAAAGAAATGGCCGCCTCTGACGTGAGGAACAGACGCCATGTGCAACCGCTCCTAACACGGAGTACAAACGCTGCTCATCCTGTATCCCTGGATTAGGAGCCATTACAGGGTACTATCAGCCGGGCCAGCTGAGCCCATGTTTTTTACCGAGCTTGTTACTGCTCCCCATCCTCCTTTTTCATCCGGGCTTAGGACCGGCAAAGGCGGAGTTGAAATATCTGATAATTGATTTATTCCTACTTTAAGCCTTTTGTCCACTCTTCTGTCTGAATAATGTTTCCTTCTTTTGATGACACTTGAAATGGATGTTGCTTAATAGGGTAATGATCCCCTGTATCAATGCAATGTTTTAACCTTTAAGGAAATGTGTCCCTGAACTTTCTGAGAACAGCTAAGTCTTTTTCTGTCTTTATTAGATAGATCAGTATCCACCAGAGTCATATGTTGATTCTTCAGTGAATCAATATCCATCTTAGTATAAATTATCCTTATCTTGAAGATAGATATTGCCTGGCTGTGGATTCATAGTTCTTTAAAATAAAAGACACTTTGGCCAAAAATTATTATTTTCTCAACCTTTCGGCAAAAATCTTTCGTCCTCGAGTCTGGAAACAACAGGAATTTCAATCAAAAACAAAAACGGGTTAAATATGAATCTGTATTCATGCTTCAAACCACCAAACGCCTATCTAGATCAAACCGATATCTATAACATTTTTTCAACGGACACATCGACCATCATAGCAGGGGACCTAAACTGCAAACATCCTGCCTGGGGTTCCACCACCACTAACCCAAGCGGGAGAAGGCTCCAAAACGCAATCAACGTTATGGACCTAGATGTGAGCTACCCCGACGAACCTACTCATGACTCACCTCCAGACATCATTGATATCGCCGTGCACAAAAACATCTCCCAAAGCGCATACTCTAAAGTCCTGCACGAACTAACCTCTGATCATCTCCCAGTACTACTTGTGCTACAGGATTTCTAAATCTCCTACTAAAATACAAAAATGAAGATTACAGATTGGGCCCTATTCAAGTACAAAATGGAAATCGCTGAACCTCTTGAACTGATCCTAGACACATATTCAAAAATAGACGAGGCCATTACACACATTGAAGAACAAATGGTGCAAAATTTGAAAGATTCAACAAAATATAAGGACCCGGAACTAGAACGAAGATATCCACCTCACATTAAAGAAAAAATACAATCCACCAACAGACTAAGAAAAAAAATGAAAAAAACCCTGCGACCTCCGAGATAAATCAGTCTACATGACGGCCCGGAGGGAATCACAGAAACTTACAAGAGAGCACGATAACACCAGCTGGGACCACCTTATCGAAAACTTGAAAGTGACGGACCAAACCATATGGAAAGCCATCAAACGATTATCCAACTCTGAAAAACAAGAAATAACACTGAAGACAAGCAATGGGCAGACACTAACCACAGAAGAAGCAGCTGAATCATTTGCCAACAATTATGAAAAACAGTTCACCCCCAATCCCTATACATCCCACTCCAAACCTACTCGTACATACATCAAACGTGTGAATTCATACATGAAAAAAAAATAAAGAAACAGGACTAGAACCAACAAACATTGGTGAAATAAAAGTGATTATTGAATATCTACCAAATAAAAAAGCTCCCGGAATCGACGAATTGCCTAATGAAGCTCTCAAACTGCTCCCTAATCATATACTAGCATCAATAACCGAAATCTTTAACGCCTCACTGCAGCTTGCCCACTTCCCTGACAGATGGAAAACGTCCATTATCTGTCCGATACTTAAAAAAGGAAAATCCATGCATGAACCAACAAGCTACAGGCCCATTTCGCTGTTACCTGCCATCTCGAAACTATTCGAAAAAATTGTTTTAAGAAGACTCAGAAAATCCCTAGAAGAAAAGAATCCACTCAGACCTTAACAATTTGGTTACCAAGCCAAGCACTCAACATTGCACCAGCTAGTTGTTGTCACTGAAAAAATAAGAAAAGCCATGGACCTAGGCCAAATAACAGGAGCCGTATTCTTCGATATTGCCAAAGCATTCGATAAAGTCTGGCACGAAGCCCTTCTCTACAAAATGTGCAAAAAGCACCTTCCTGGAGACATCATAAAAATAACGCAAAACTTCTTAACAAATAGAACATTCAAGGTACGAATCAAAGACGAACTTTCAACAGCTAGGAACATCCTTGCCGGGGTCCCCCAAGGATCAGTCACAGGTCCAACCTTATTTGACATATATATAGACGACTTCCCCTGTATTGAAGACACCTCTTTACACCTATTTGCCGATGATACCGCCATTTTAGCCTCGACATACGACTTTGACAGACTCCACATGAAACTCCAAGAGGCCTGCATCTTTTCCACGCTCTGGTGTAAAGAATGGCGAGTCACAATGAACCCCCAAAAAAGTGAAGCAATAATATTCTCCAGAAAAAAAGACAAAATAAAGAAACCTTTAGATGAGGTTTTTGTCTTCGAAGACAATATTAAATGGAAAGAGAACATCCGATACCTAGGGATGACCCTAGACGAGCACCTAACCTTCAAAAAACACATCGAAAACAGAATTAATTTGGCGAAAGCTGCCCAACACCGATTATCCCTACTTCTAGGACCGAAAAGCAAATTATCCCTTCATTGCAAATAAACCATTTACACATCAATAATAAGACCAATACTTATATATGACCACCCCATTTTTATGACAGCACATAAGACCATCCTTAAAAAGCTAGAAGTCTTCGAAAATAAAATGATCAGAAAAATCATATCTCCACCCTGGTTCGTTCGGAACACAATCCTCAGGAACAATCTAAATATCGAAAACATCAATGACTACATTATTAGACAATCATTTAAATTCTATGAAAAATCCGAAAAATTAGAAAACCCCACCTTTAAGGAAGCCACAAACTACAAATGCGGAAAAAGGAAAATAAGAAATTTAAAACGTAGAGAAATTCTCCATCAATTAAGCCAGAATGACGAAAAGTGGAAAAAAAGGAAAAACAAACCAACCTTGAATATCAAACAAGCCAGAAAAAACCTTCTCAAGAAAAATATCCCCAAGGACCTGAGAATCCGGACCCAACAACATCATTATAAATTATAATTGTAAATGAACCCCTGTACATAACCACCCCCCTCAGTATATTGTAAATATGATGATCTAGGTTGCTCTTTTTGAGCGGCACCTAATAAAGGTATTTGGAACTTGGAACTTTTGTCCTCGTCAGAAAATATAGTGTATTAAAAGCCTATTCAAAAATATATCAAACTAATCACTAATTTACACTTTTTTTGTAAAAAAAAAAATTATAGTTAGATCTGGAAGGAATTCAAACCCATTATTTGAAAATAGCATAATAAAAACTAACTTGCTTTTTGGATTATAAAAGGTTATGCTAATTTACTGAATTATTTTGTTGATAATGCATTCTAATAATAATACTAGAATATGGGCCTTCTAAAATATGTCTAGACCACTAGACTACAACGCTTTTTATCTTAATAAACTAAAAAATAAGGTATTTACTGTGAATATATATTTCAAAATGAATTTATAACTCTAACCCTCTCTCTCTCTCTTAATATTGATTTGAACAAGGATAAAATCGATTTTCAAGATATAAAGTTTCACATAATTCTTTTATCTATTTTCCTCAATATATAAGATGACATCTGCTACTCTATACCCTCATTTTTATTAAGCTGACTTGTATTTGAGACAATAGAGGAATTATTTATTTGACATATGCTCCTCATGATGCTTTTTAAAAATAAAAAAGGCATATCCTGAGCAGGAGCGCATGTACTTTTCAGATCGAACATCCATCTAGTGGAACAGAAATCAACTAAACATCGATTTAGCCTGTTCCCTGATATTTGGCCAACCCAATTTCTTGATAAATCAAGAAAACCCATCCACGAACGCGTTTCGAGCAGCTGGGGCTCGTCAGCGTGAAGTAGGCTGTACCACTGTGACCAAAAATATATTTGGTGCCAGAGGCCTTTTGGTCGCGCGCGCGCAGTGGTACAGCCTACTCCACGCTGAAGAGCGCCAACAGTGCGAAGCACGTTCGTGGATTGCCTTTCTTGATTTATCAATAAATTGGGTTGGCCAAATATCAGGGAACAGGCTTAATCAATGTTTAGTTGATTTCTGTTCCACTAGATGGCGCTTTGCCATTTGAAAAGCACATGTTCTCCTGGTCAGGATAAGCCTTTTTTAATTTTTAATATCGACACCTGACCATTTTATTTTTTTTCTATTATTTTTTTCACATTTCAATTTTTGTGATGCCTATCCTTCTATGATTAATGCCTTGAAATATCTTTTAGAAGCAGCCTGAGATTTTGATCTGAACTAGTTTTATTTCAGGTTTAGGTCATTTGAATTATATCATACTGTGTTTAAATAATTTTTCTTTATCATCCTGGATTATCAATTCCTAGTGTCATTACTTAACAATGGTTGCTCTCAAGTTGGTGGGACAGTTGTCAACGAGATGTGGCCACAATGCTGGGTCACAGAGTAGTACCAATTACCTTACACAGCTACCTGGTGAAAACTGACATAAACAGGATGGCAGGGTTCTTATACAATGAAAATAATTGGATACAAGAACATCTAGGATGTCATATGACCTGGTATAAAGACAGCCTTCACATTTACAGTAGTATGATAGAGAGAGAGAGACAATTGATAATTGAACATGATTTATTGACATCTCGTCATTACACAAAGTGCACATTCCACACAATTTAATGAATGAAAATGGCTAATTTACAATGATGATGATAGTGATATATGAAATATAAAAATATATGCAATTATGTACAATGAATATGTACATAGCGCCTCTGCCACCGCTGCAGAGTGTGATGGAAGATCGCCAGCGGGTCTCAAGCGACACCACGCATTTCGCGATCTACGAAGAAGACGCAGATCGCGTGCTTTGCCGCCAAGGAGATGGTGATGGCGTGGTCCTCGAGGCCCACCGCGAAGATCCAGGACTGCAGGTCCGGCGGCCGCCCGATGATGGAGAAGGCCTCTCGGATGAGAGGACGGACGGCGCTGCAGGTCCAGTAGCGGTGGGCCAGCGACAGGTCGCTGGAGCCGCAGGCGATGCAGACAGGCTGGCTAGACGCCGGATGCCCCGAATGAGGCAGGGCGTGCAGGGCCAGCCGCAGAGCGATGTCCGCCGCATGGCCCCCGAAGGAGCAGCGGCGGAGGGATGAGCATGGTGTACTGGCGGATGGCACGCTGACGACAGGCGCCCAGCGCCGGAGATACCGCGAGATGGGAAGGGCAGCCAGGCGGGGACACTCCAACATTCGACGCGCAGTGCGTGTGCTAATGCGCAGGAACGGCGTAGCCGTCCCGCGCACACCACGGCTTCCTCCAAGGTCCGCTCCCTGTAGACACTCGTCGCGTTGTCCGCCACCAGGCGTTGGCAAAATGCCCCAAGAGCAGCTGCATCATCGCAGGTGCTTCTTGTAAGCCTGGCGATGGGCGGCGGAGCAGGGCCTGCCAGGTCGCGGACGCGAACTCCTCTCCATCTAGAGGGAGCCCGAAGCGATGGCGTCGCCAGGAACCTGCAGGCACCGACGAGGGGCAGGTTCAGTAGAGTGGGAGCAGGCACCACCCGATGGTTCAGGCCCAGGATGGAGGAGGCCTGCCCCCATAGATCCAGCAGCCGGCGGCGGCGAGGCAGCAACCAGGAACCCGAGGACAAGGGGGTCATCCAGGCTCCAGACTCCACCAGCCAAGAGTAGGCGTTCTTGCCTCCATTTCTGGACGCAGCCTGGACCCCCTTGAAGCAGGCGAGCTGGAGTTGGGTCCTGATGTCGAGCAGTCCTACGCCACCGACGGGCACAGGACGTGCCAGTAGACCTCCCGGGAGCCAGGCGGCGCGATGGCAGGATCCCCAGACGAACCGCGTCAGCCTGGCCTGCAGTTTGGCGATAGTGGCATCACCGGGCAGGTAGCCGTGCAGATGGTGGAGCACCGCCGCCAGTACTAGCGAGTCGGCCGCTCTCGCCCGCCCCACCAGGGAGAAGCCGCGGACAAATGGGGACCAACTGGAGATCGCCCTCTCCAAGATGCCCAGCAGGTGATTTTCCTGGACCGAGGTTCCATGGCCTGATGTTATTTCGCAGCCCAGCACCGTGATGGAGGATGCGGACCACGAGATGCCCAGCGGAGAGTCGGCACGGTCCCTCCAGGTGCCGCACCACAGTCCTTTACTTTTCAGGAAGTTGACGCTGACTCCCGACGCACGCCGGAATTCGTCAAAGATGGTCTTGACTCTCTCAAACTGCCAATCCTCGCGGATCAGCAGGAGAATGTCATCGGCGTACGCCAGGACGTTCCCTCTTCCGAGAATTCTCTCCAAGTGGCGCAGGAGGGGACCCGTAAAGATGGAGAAAAGGGCTGCGCTGCAGGCACAACCCTGCCGAAGCCCTCTGCGCATTTTGAATGGGCGGGTGAAGTTTCCATCCACCTTGATGGTAGCGTCGGCCTCCGCGTAGAGCAGGTGGAGCCATTCCATGAAGGGCGGAGGCAGGCCGATGATGCGTAGCTGGGAGGCCAGGAACTCTCGGTCCACGTTGTCAAAGGCCGACTGCAGGTCGGTGGAGATGACTGCCAGCGGCGTCTTGTTCTTGAAGGCCAGGGCCACCTCGTCAGACACGCACGCGATGTTCCAGGAGGGACATCTTCCCGGAACAGCGTATGTCTGGCAATCCGGCACGATAGCTGGAAGGTGTCGACGTAGACGACCCAGAAGAACGCCGCTGACGATTCTGTAGTCCGCCGTCGGAAGTGATATGAGCCGGTAACCGCTTAGGCCCGGACCACCGTGCGCTTTGGGGACGAGGCAGATGATATTCCTCCTCGATGATTCTGGAAGGGTCCCGCGAAGCTTGGATTCGGCGAGGACTTGATGTATGACTCCACCGAAGAAGTCCTCGAAGCCCTTGACAAGCTCGCAGGGTATGCCATCCCAACCAGCCGCTTTCCCTTGAGGCAGACGGCTGATGGCAACTTCCACCTCATTCAAGGAGATATCTGCTCGATGAAGCGGGTCACTGTCCTCCAGAGTGATGCACTCAGTAGCTCCCTCCAAGAACCCAGCGATGTCCTCCGGGCTGCAGGTAGAGCCGTTGAAGCGCTCTCTGAAGGAGTTGAAGACGTAGCGCCTCAGGCTCTTTCCCTCGAAGAGGTTCCCCTGGGCGTCGAAGACGGTCGTCAGTTCCGCGCGATGTTGTCGGACACGCAGGGCACGCCCAAGTTCAGGCAGTGAAGGTTAGTCCGCCTCCACGGTCTCAGCCTCGAGCCTGGAGCGAAGAAACCGACTTGCCCTGGTGACGTAGTCCTCATCTTCAACACGGGGAACGTAGAAGCACTTGATGTCTTCAACGAGTTCCCGCTTCAATTTTCCCCATTTTCCCCATAGATCTCCAGTAGGGATGCCTTCGATTTCCTGCGAAGCTTCGCTAAGAAGCGCCTCAATCCTCTCGATGACTGGCGCTGATCGCAGTAGCGCGGAGATGGATGGCGCAGACGGTGAAGGGGGATCCCCCACTTGGAGAAGGATGGCACGGTGGTCTGAGTTGCGGTAATTGAGGGTCCAGTAACGGGTGACGCGCCCAGAGAGTCTTGATGGTATAAGGACTCGATCCAGACGGGCGGCGTCAACCCGGCTTCCGTAACTGGCGACCCTGGTAGGCAGGTGCGCGGCATCGAAGATGGCGGCGACGTCGACGAGGGCGGTCCGGTCCAGGAGTTCCGCGAAGGCTTCCACGGCTCCAGACCCGATGTCGCTCGAAGACTCCTCGGAGATGTTGATGTCGCCGAGGGCCCACGCATCTTCTCTGATGGCTTCCTCTGCGATGATCTGCAGTTGGAGATGCCGTTCTTCGGGAGTGTGGGAGAGGTGGCAGTTGATGACGCGGGTCTCGAGGCCCCGGATCTTGACGCCGGCGATGGCAATCTTGCCTGGCCACAGGACACGATGCCAGAGGACGGTGACACCCGACGCCACGATGACGGCGAGGCCGGAACCCCTGGGTGTCGATGATGGCGCGAAGACGGCGCTGTAGCCCAGGCAAAGGTCTCGGACATTGTTCAGGGCCGGCACGTTCGTCTCCTGGACGAACGCGACATCAACTGCGTGCTGCTTAAGGAAGCAGCACAACTCCACACTCCTTTCGCGAACGGCAATGCCGCGCACATTGAGGCATGCCATGCGGAAGCTCATGACATGCCTCTATTAGCTGCAGCTCTGATGGTGGTGAGCCGCTTGTAGAGGTGGCAGGCCTTATCCTCTACATTGAATATCATCTTGGTGGTGAGGTCAGTCAGACAGGCCGCCTGCTCGGGATTCAGGGCAGCGATCAGCGCCTTCATAGGGCCTTTTTTGGTGATTGCCTGAATCACTTTTCCTCTCCCTATGCCCGCTGTTTCAATGTCCTTGAATATGGTGTCAGGGAGTCGCTCAAGGACTGGCTTCAGCTGCTCAAGAGCCAAAGATATTTTCTTCGGCGTTTCTTCCTCCCGAGAGCTTTCCTCCTGCATTCTGGGAACAGGAGGGAGGGGCAGGGTAGGAACAGCTAATTTAGTTTCGCTAACTTTGCTGGAGAAAGACATTTTTTTCCGCTGGTGATTTTGCGGCGCTTGTAGCAGGCGTTGGTTGTACGGGAGTAGGCGCCGCGGGAGCCGAGATATTTTTGGAGGGGGTCTCCTGAGGCTTGCCAACTGCTGCTGGGGGAGTCGCGGTAAGTGCTGCAGAGGATGGCGATTGAGTGGTAGGAGAAAGGTGCGCTGGGTCCTGCCTGGGTGTTTGTTGATGAGTGGGGCGTTCCTCCCTGTCTCTCCTGGGGCAGGTGGCTCGCCGATGTCCCTGGCGATGGCACATGCTGCATTTCACGCCGTGCGTGATGAAGGCAGGTGTTGTTTCTCCCTTGGACTTGATATCTACTTTTCCAGGGAGCTGGTGGAGCTTCATGCCATCATTCATGAGGATGAAGGCCTCTCTATTGCCTGTGGCCCAGGAGTAGCCCTCGCAGTTGACAATCTCGAAGGCCAGAGAGACGACCTTGCAGTATGGCCGCAGGGTTGCGACTATGTCCTCCTCCTTTACGGCGATGGGGAGGTTCCCGATGATTATTTTTTCTGCCCTTTTCCTATACGGGAACGCTCTGAGGATGGTGTCTCCGATTGTAAGCCCATCCTCGATCAGGCGCTCGGCCTTCTCCACACTGGGCAGACTGGCCAGCATGTGGCCAGACATTCTCATGAGCTGGAAGACGGATCCCCTTCCCAGCTTCTCTTCCAAGGCCCTCATGTAGCACAGGTGATCGAAGTCCGGGCACCATTCAATAAAGCAGCCCTGATCGAAGGATGCTGCTGCAGATCTGGCCTTGTTGATCTGCTGCTGCTGCCTGGTGTTTTTGATAGCTGCCACGGGGTTCCTGTTGAAAACTCGTGTCTTCCCAGCTGACTTTGGAGCGCTGGATTCCGACTTCGCAACCTTGGTCGGCTGGCTTTTAGGAGGTGACGCCTTCCTTTTTTTCACTTGGATGAAAGGTGTAGTATCTTCATCCTTCTCCGTGGCCTCCACTTGATCCGCCCAATTAACATTTTTCTCGATTGTTTCCGCAGTCTGATTTGCATCGCTGCCGTTCTTTGTAGACGAATTTACATAGCCGTCTACTTTTTTTTAAATCATGCGATTTTCCGCTGAATTATTTTTCGTCGCTATCTCGACGTCCCTTTCTTCTACAATGATGGGACTAACACCATCTTGTAGGTCTTGATGTTGGCTCTCCGCCAATACCCCATAAGGATTACTTATCTCCACATCGCCCATCTCCATCCCGAAAAAACGCGGAGCTCGCGCGCCGCGTGGCCGCACGGCCGAGAGAGAGAGAGAGAGAGAAGAATACTACAAGGAGGATCTCGAAAGTGGTCAATTACTTTTCAAATTGGTGTGTACTGTAAAGAAAAATCAGCTCAAAAATATGAATCTACTGAGTTGTGATAATATAGTTGAATACCTTACAAAAATGAAGCATTAGGTAAATTTTCTTAATATGAAATAAATATTAAAATATTAATTTTGAAACGCAGCCAAGGGACAACATTCAGCATTCAACCAAAAGGCATTTGGTATATGAAAAATAGTTCCAGAAGAAGATAAGCGAACAGTTTATGTGCTGAGAAGATGTAAGAAAACATCTACCTATGTTTCCCCACGTGACGCAGCGGAGCGTGACCTCGGCTGCACGGGTGAGTCAGTTGTTGTTTTGCTCTCTGTATCGATGGACATTAAAACATGGTGGCAGCGATAACTGGATAAAATACGAACCCGTATATTGCAAAATATCGATTTTTGCGTACCTTGGAAGATAATTCAACATGGCTCAGATTCAACCTCCAGAAACTTTCGACTTCTCGACTCCCAACGAATGGCCCAAATGGAGGAAAAGATTCGAACGATACCTCGTGGTCAGTGGAATGAAGAAGAAAGAGGAGGCGGACAAGATCGATTTGTTCATGTACTTGATGGGCGACCGCGCGGATGATATATTCAGGACCTTCAAGTTCGAAAAGGAGGAAGAGGCAACGAAAATTGATTCCGTCCTCAAGGCGTTCGACAGCCACTTCTGTGTCAGGAAGAATATTATCTACGAACGTGCGAAATTTAATTCAAGAATCCAAGAGGATCGGGAGCCAGTGGACGAATTCATCACTTCATTGTACAAATTGGCTGATAGTTGCGAATTTGAGGGTCTTCATGAGCAGTTGATCCGTGACCGAATAGTGGTTGGAGTGAGGGACAAAGCTTTATCTGAAAGAATGCAGTTGGACAGCGAACTGACTTTGGAAAAGGCGGTGAAAATGGTTCGACAGCAGGAAGCCGTTCGACAGCAGCAAGTCGACCTGCAGCGTCCCTCAACAAGCCAAAAGGTCAATCAGGTGAAGTTCAACTCGAAGAAACAATCACCGAAACAACAACAGCAGCCTTCGAGGAAGAAGGAGAAGTCAGCCAAAACAAGATCACGATGTCCAAAGTGCGGAGGTTTCACCCACAGGGAAGGACAGGCTTGCCGTGCTGAAGGACAGAAATGTAACCTGTGTTCAAAAACAGGCCATTTTGCAAATTGCTGCCCAGATAAGCAGGCGAAGACTGCGGAAGTCAAAGCAGTTTCTGAACTTGATGAAGAAATTGGTTTTCTCCTGGAGGTCTCAGCTGTGGAGGATTCATCTAATCTCGATGATGATGAAGACGAGTGCAGGAGGCGATGGACAGCAGAAATCCAAGTGAACGGGAAACAGCTGAAGTTCAAGCTCGACTCCCAGGCGGATGTTACATGTGTTCCTCTGTGTCTCTTCAAGAAGATAATGGGACAGCAACGACTAGTGGAAAGTGATATCAACCTTAGAGCTGCTGAATTCTCCGAACTTCAGACTGTGGGTATGTTTATATCAACGCTGCGAAATGGCAGTTATGAAATCAAGGAGAAGATTTATGTCATTCGTCGTTTGAGTGAACCTCTTCTGAGTCGCCGGGCATGTGAGCTCTTGAACCTGGCGAGGCGGATTGAAGTGGTTGCGACGAGAATTAACCCGATCAAGGAATTCCCTGAAGTATTTGAAGGACTGGGACAGATCGGAAACCCTTACGAAATCAAATTGAAACCTGGAGCAAAACCTTATGCTGTGCATACTCCTCGACGGGTACCAATACCTTTGATGGAAAAGCTCAGAACAAGATTGGAAGAGCTCGAGAAGGCGGGAATCATAGCACAAGTTAACGTTGCGACTGAATGGTGTGCACCGACTGTGATTGCTGGTAAACCGAATGGCGACATACGACTCTGTGTGGATCTCTCAAGGCTGAACGAACATGTACAGCGCGAAGTGCATCCCATGCCAGTGGTGGAGCACATGCTGGGGCAACTGGGGGAAGCAAGATTCTTTTCGAAACTGGACGCGAACAGTGGCTTTCACCAGATTCCGTTGAGCCCGGACTGCCAGCATTTAACGACCTTCATCACTCCTTTTGGGAGATATAAATACTGCAGAATGCCATTTGGAATCTCACTCGCCCCAGAGTATTTTCAGAGAGTTATGTCAATAATCTTGCAAGGCATGGACGGTGTAATGTGTTACCTGGACGATATCCTGATATTTGCCTCCGACTCCAAGACTCACGATCGAATTCTTCGTTTAGTGCTCCGAAAACTGAAAGAGGCGAAAGTTACACTAAACAAGGCCAAGTGTGTTTTCGGCGTGCCAAGAATTAATTTTCTTGGGCACATACTGGACGAAGACGGTATTCGACCAGATCCAGCGAAAATCGAAGCAGTGGCGAAGATGCCTGCTCCGACCGATGTTCATGGCGTAAGAAGATTTCTTGGCATGGTGAACCATCTGGGACGCTTTGTGGAAAATTTATCTGAAATTGTGGCTCCACTGAACCAGTTGCTGGTGAAAGGTCAAGACTTCGTTTGGGATTGCAGCCAGGAGCGAGCATTCCGAAAGTTGAAAGAATTGCTCACGACTCAACCCATCTTGGCAGCATACGACGTCAGGAAACCAACTATGGTGTCATCCGACGCATCTTCATACGGCTTGGGAGCGGTACTGAAGCAAGAAGGTAAGAATGGAATCTGGCGACCTGTTGCTTATTCTTCTAGAACTATGACACCTACCGAAAAACGATATGCTCAGATCGAGAAAGAGGCTCTCGCAATTACATGGGCTTGCGAACGTTTTCAAGATTTCCTGCTTGGAAAGCGTTTCCGAATTGAGACCGACCATAAGCCTCTCATTCCTCTATTTTCGACGAAAGAATTGAGTTCGCTGACCCCAAGACTGCAACGTTTCCGAATGCGTATGATGAGGTTTGGATTCGAAATAGTGCATATCCCTGGAAAGGAGCTGCTCGACGCCGATGCATTATCCAGACAACCACTTCTTACGACCGAGGGAGGTGAAAACGAACGGCAAACCTCAGCGCATATAAATGCAGTTCTCTCGAGTATAACCGACAAAGACGAGATGTTGACGAAGATTTTTGAAGCTCAACAAGAGGATACGACCCTGAAAGCAGTAGTCAACTACCTTGAGCAAGGCTGGCCAGATAAGAAGAAGATGTCACCGGCTCTGCTCTCTTATTGGCATGTCAAGGATGAACTCGGCGTTCAAAATGGACTACTGATGCGTAGCTGTCGTCTTGCTATTCCAGCAAGTATGAAACTGGAGATCCTAGATAAGTTGCACGCTGGGCACTTCGGGATTACAAAAACAAGACTTCGCGCACGTGAGACGGTATGGTGGCCTGGAATTTCGGAAGAGATCGCGAAAACAGTCAGAAAGTGCAGTGTTTGTATCCAGGAAGCCGTCTCAAAACATGAACCTTTGATACCAACCAACTTTCCTACACGACCGTGGCAAAAGATTGGAATGGATTTGTTCAAGTTCGAGAATAAGTGGTATCTAGTCGTCATTGACTATTATTCTCGATTTCCTGAAGTGGTTCAGCTGGATCGGCTCACAGCCAATGTGGTGGTGCGTAGTTGCAAATCCATATTTGCCCGACATGGAATACCAGAAACTGTTGTAAGCGATAATGGGACGCAATTTGGAGCTGCTCGTGAATTTGCATATTTCGCAAGGCAGTACGGATTCCAACATGTCACTTCAAGTCCTCGATTCCCGCAGAGCAATGGGATGGCAGAAGCAGGTGTGAAAATTGCTAAGTTGATCCTCAAGAAAATTCAAGACCCATCGCTTGGACTCCTGGAGTATCGATCGACCCCTTTGGAGAACGGTTACAGCCCTGCTGAGCTTCTCATGGGACGTAAACTCCGAACGACCTTGCCAATTACACCAGAGAATCTTAATCCAAAGTTGGTGGACTCTCAGACCCTGAAAAGAAAGGAGGGGAGAAGGAGAAAGGATATGAAATCCAGATATGATCGACGCTGCGGAGCTACGGACATGGAGGAGCTATCCGAAGGTGACACGGTTTGGATTACAAATATGCGAACCTGGGGGATTGTAAAGCGGAAGGCATCGACACCAAGGTCATATATGGTTGATACTCCAGTTGGGACTTTACGTCGAAACAGGTTCCATCTACGAAAAGGAGTTACAGTGCAATATCCAGCCGACCCATCGACGCCGACCTTTTCGGGGGAGGAACTGGTTGAAAATGAAAAGACCCCAGTTGTGGATTATCCCTCTAACGACTCAGAAGACGGCCAGATAAGAACCCGGAGTGGACGAATTGTTAAACCTGTGGATCGCCTTCATTATTAATTATATTATGCATTTAAAGTTTGTAATGTATATATATATTTCAAGTCTTAAAAAGGGGGATGTGCTGAGAAGATGTAAGAAAACATCTACCTATGTTTCCCCACGTGACGCAGCGGAGCGTGACCTCGGCTGCACGGGTGAGTCAGTTGTTGTTTTGCTCTCTGTATCGATGGACATTAAAACAGTTTATTTATAAATATTAGACTATTAATTAATTTTTTTATCCAACATAAGTCCATTCAACGATGTAGGTGTTAGATTCCTTTTTATTTTAATTAAATTAAATAAAATAAGATACAAAAGATGAATAAACTCTATTATTTGAGGAATAAAAGGTAACAACAGCTGTTTGATGCGCGCGCGTCTCGTGACGTCACTCAAACTTGAAAGGCGCGCACGGCGGGCAAACAATTTATAGCTTTCTCTCCTTTCCTTTCTTTTATTATATTACAAGGTATATTATATCTCCCCCAGCATCAAAGAATCTCATCACTCCTGGGATGTCTATTCACATAAGGTTGTACGTTGGAGATGTGAGCCAAACTTCCATCATCAATTTTTAAAATACAATATAACGCGGCTGATGATTGTAAAACGAAAATTGCAATTATACCGCGAATGTTTCTTCCAAACAAAAATCGAAATCTATTTTAAAGAGAAATAACGACCATTTCTAACTCCAAGGATGAAGTATGATGGGATGAACTTTTATTTTTCCGTTTGTCATTACTCTTCACAGTTCATGGACACTTTTATTTTTCCGTTTGTCATTACTCTTCACAGTTCATGGACACTTTTATTTTTCCGTTTGTCATTACTCTTCACAGTTCATGGACACTTTTATTTTTCCGTTTGTCATTACTCTT
This sequence comes from Cordylochernes scorpioides, assembly GCA_030710605.1. Classification (NCBI taxonomy): domain Eukaryota; kingdom Metazoa; phylum Arthropoda; class Arachnida; order Pseudoscorpiones; family Chernetidae; genus Cordylochernes; species Cordylochernes scorpioides. Next base: position 52,871,662 of record CP092882.1, read on the forward strand.
CACAGTTCATGGACACTTTTATTTTTCCGTTTGTCATTACTCTTCACAGTTCATGGACACTTTTATTTTTCCGTTTGTCATTACTCTTCACAGTTCATGGACACTTTTATTTTTCCGTTTGTCATTACTCTTCACAGTTCATCCTATCATACTTCATCCTTGGAGTTAGAAATGGTCGTTATTTCTCTTTAAAATAGATTTCGATTTTTGTTTGGAAGAAACATTCGCGGTATAATTGCAATTTTCGTTTTACAATCATCAGCCGCGTTATATTGTATTTTAAATGTATTATAAGTTACTTTAAATATTATTTACGAACGGAAAAATGCGTCCAGGGTAGCCTAGTGGACATGGCACCTGCCCGGTAAGCAGAAGGTTGTGGGTTCGATTCCCGCCCCTGGACACTTTTATTTTTCCGTTTGTCATTACTCTTCACAGTTCATCCTATCATACTTCATCCTTGGAGTTAGAAATGGTCGTTATTTCTCTTTAAAATAGATTTCGATTTTTGTTTGGAAGAAACATTCGCGGTATAATTGCAATTTTCGTTTTACAATCATCAATTTTATATTTTAAATATTTAGGGTGACTCGGTCACTTTCAGTACTCGATGTCACCATTCTATACCAATCTTCAGTTGGAGAGGCATCCTTTTGAGACGACTATCAAAATACAACTTAGTTCATTGTCGGTAGTGGTTCTAAGTTGCTTTGTACTTTTCGGGTTCCTGTAACTGATATTGTAGATTAAGTTCTTTTTCTCAATACCTTCTTTGTGTGTTTCATCTGTTGGAGCCTCTTTACAATTATCGGTGTAGATTTTCTTGTGGTTTTAGTTGTTCTTTTATCAGCTGTTGCTTCATCTTCTGACTTAAAAATCTGAATCTACTGGGAGACAAAAGTCTTTAATGAGTTCTGGGCTCTTACGGTAACAATTTTTACCGTATTTACATGGTGTAACTTTGGCATTTCTAGTAGTTTGTCTAGTGATTCTTTCATGAACACTACTTTTGCTGCTATATATAGCTTCCCAATCACTATCAGAATTTCTAATAACTATATTTCAAATTATATGTTCTGTTATAATATATTTCTTTTAAGGCAAATCTATTGAAATATATGTATGTGAACGAATATACATATAAATATATAACAATTTATTCTTTATTTTTAAATATAATTCAAGCTGAAAGTGATTTCACCAAAATAATTTGGCCAAAAAACTATCTCAATGGGTCAAAATAGGTTTGTCAAAATTGTGGTGACATTTGATATATTAGTTTAGGAGTTCATCTTAAACAAACAAATGTGTATATTTATTGAGATTGAACATTCAAAAAAAAAAGCTATCATTTACTAATGGAAAACATTTAAAACAGTGCTTAATTATTAAATATATAATAAATATCATAGAATAATTGATTATTATTCAATATTTTAAAAATAACATTTAACTACCCTGATTTTTTTTTTTTTAATTTATTACGTGAATATCCCATATATATTACTACACTTAGCTCCGAGTATTAAAACTGCTCTAGGAATCCAAGCTACCTCAAGAGAGAAAGAGTGAATTTTGTAGCACTATAAAATGATAGGGGAAAATATAATTCTTCTGCAATCTGCGATTGAAAATAACGATCCAAACAGGGTTGATGAACTTATTGTATCAGGCATTGATATCAATTGTCAAAATGAAGAAAGAATGACTCCATTACATATTGCAGCTAACCTAGGTAGGACTGAAATATTACTGAATCTGATAAGAAAAAATGCTGATATTAATATTCAGAATTCATTTAAAAGAACACCATTACATATTGCTGTATTAAGACCAAATGATAATTCTTATTTTCATCTAATTCAAGCAGGAGCATCGCTTAATATAAAAGATATCCACGGTGACACCCCATTATATCTTTCTATAAAAAATAAGTATTTAGAAATTTCAAAAGAATTAATTAAAAATGGAGCTGATATTAATGCTTACAATTTTAAAAAAATATCAATTTTAATAACTGCTGTTACATCCTTTGAAAACCTAGATTTAATTAGAAATTTATTGGAAATGGGTGTTGAGGTTGATTTTAAAGATACTCTTGGAAAAACTGCTTTGAACCATGCATCTGAGGACTGGATTAATCCAAAAAGAGGAGAACTGATGAAACTTTTAATAGAATTCGGTGCTGATGTCAATTCAAGAGGTTATAATGGAACCATTCCATTGATGAATATTGCTAGAAATGGAAAAATATTTGAAGCTCAAATGTTGATAAGAGCAGGTGCAAATATTAATGCTAAAGGTAGTTTGCATGAGAATGTGTTACGTCATGCAATTGACGGAAATAATATTGAAATGATAAGGTTATTGATAAATTTAGGCGCAAATGTAAACAGTGCAGATATGTTTGGTATTACCCCTTTGCATTCAGCTGCTATGGAATTAAAAAAAAATATCAATATACTGAAGATATTAGTTGAGTCGAAAGCTGACATCTACTTGAAAGACAAAAGTGGATTAATTCCTTTGGCATATTCTCTACGAAATAATTTAGCTTGGTCAGATGCGGTTTCTGGCTTGAAATATCTTTTACAAGCAACAAGAGATTTCGATCTAAACGAATGTGTTGGTACAAGGTTAGATCAGTCAAATTCTACCAAAATGATGGTGAAATATTTTGTCCTTTATCATCTCAGATCGTCAAAACCAAGTGCCATATCCTCAGAAGAGATGTTCTCAAGTTGGTGGGACCGTTGTCAACGAGAGGTGGCCACAATGCTGGGCCACAAAGTAGGACCGATCACCTTACACAGCTACCTGGTGGAACCTGACCTAAACAGAAGAGCAGGGTTCTTATACAATGAGAATAACGGGATACAAGAACATCTAGGATGGAATATGACCTGGTATAAAGACAACCTTCAAATTTACAGTAGCATGATTGAAGAATACTACAAAGAGGATATTAAAAGGGGTAAATTACTTTTTAAATGGGTGTCTACTGCAAAGAAAAATCAGTATAAATATGTGACCAAGTTTAATTGTGCTAATATAGCTGAATACCTTACAAATGAAGCATTTGGTGAATTTCCTCATTAGGAAATAAATATTAATTCTGAAAATCAGCCATGTGACAACATTGAGTATTTCAACCAAAAACATTTGAAATATGAAAAATAGTTCCAGAAGAAGATAAGCGAGAAGTTTATGTATATAAATATTAGACTATAAATAAAATATTTTTTAAAATTATTTGATCCAACATAAGCCCATTCAATGATGCATTTATTATGTAAAAAGTAACTACTCACTTCAGACTTATGTAATCCTTTCCTTATATTTTTTATATCTATAATAATTAATTATAAAAAACACTTTAAAAAAAGCTTTTATTTAAAATGCACTAAAAATAACAAAATAAATATTTCTGAAGTATTGCTTTTTTTTTTCTGAAGGTACCATTTAACAAATAAAATAATAGACTTAGAAATAAAAAGCGGTGAGGGATAATAGCCATGGATTTGAGATTTTTGTGATTTTGTATGAAGCAAATGATTAGCAAGATTACGCCTTTCATTAAATTTTTGCCTCTTTAACGCATAAACAATGATCATCCCCCAAGAATAAAATAAATATTTCTGAATGTGCCATTTAACAAATAGATTAATAGAATTAGAAATAAAAGCGGTGGGGTACAATAATAATAAATTTGAGATCAATGTGATTTTATATGAAGCAAATGATTAGCAAGATTATGCCTTTCATTAAATTTATACCTATTTGCTGCATAAATGATTATCATCCCCCACCGCTTTTATTTCTAATTCTATTAATCTATTTGTTAAATGGCACATTCAGAAATATTTATTTTATTCTTGGGGGGTGATCATCGTTTATGCGTTAAAGAGGCAAAAATTTAATGAAAGGCGTAATCTTTATAATCATTTGCTTCATATAAAATCATAAAAATCTCAAATCCATGGCTATTATCCCTCACCGCTTTTTATTTCTAAGTCTATTATTTTATTTGTTAAATGGTACCTTCAGAAAAAACTCAATACTTCAGAAATAATTATTTTGTTATTTTTAGTGCATTTTAAATAAAAGTGTTTTATAATTAACTATCGGATGTACCCGGCTTCGCCCGGGGTTTTACCCGAGTAAAGGTTTGTTTAACGAATCTCTCAATAAAGTGAACATTTTTTCCCGGTCCCTTGAAAAATACTCGATAAGTTGAATAAAATCAATATTAATTGGTTCCCTCGGTAATTGGAAGTTAAAGGAATAGTATCTTGCCTTGGAATTGTATCATTATTCTTGTCTCAAATAAATTGCCGTGTCATCCTGAATTTTGTCTTTCCTAATTTTCTACATTACAAAACCATCGTATCATCATGATAATATTTAGAGCAGATTGTTGAATTATAACAGATAAATTAGAATATTTATCTTGATTATTTTTAGGCGAAAAGTTATTTCAAAAATTTATTTGCTAGAAACCTTCCCAGTACTATACTAAATAACTTCCCAAAGTTTCATGGCGTTCCAATGAGTGGTTTGGTCAGGCATAAAGGACACACACACATTCATTTATATATATATTGATTATTCACACTATTTTTATTTTTAGTCGTATATATTCCAGTCCAAAAAAAAAAAAAAGCCTTATCACTGAGACGACGTTATCCTTAAATAGCTGCAAGCCTGCTTGCAGCAGATTGGTCAATTCCTCGTGGGAGGTCGGAAGTGACGTAAGCAAAATCCGTTACTAACAGAACTGCGTCTCTTTGCTTTTGGGAACCCTAAATTTATTGAATTATATTACAAAGTTAGAGACACCCAGTGGATTATTGTTAGGGCATAATTGGTACAAATAAAATTTGAATTATAATTAAACAATTGATTAAATAGTTAAAAGTAACAACATACTAATTGAAAAAGGGGAACTATTTAAAAAGGTGTCATGAAATGTATGGTGGTATATTGTTATACACACCTATATATATAGAATGAAAAAACCCTGTACAATTTATAAACGAATACAATAAAGCATCAAGGGCTGCGTATCTTTATTAAAACGACAATTTACGAGCTTTCGAGCACATACGCCCTTCTACAGGAAATAATACAATAATAATCCAAACTAGTTTGAAATATAATTTATATACATATAGCTATTGTTTTGCATATCTGCTTAACTAGAATAATATTAAAATGATTGAAATTTACATGTAGGTATAATAATTTGGAAAACTAATTCTAAAATATATGAGGTAATATGATACATTAAAGTAAACTTATTTTGTATTTTACAATTTTTGTAAATATATTTTGTAAAATACAAAATAAGTTTACTTTAATGTATCATATTACCTCATATATTTTAGAATTAGTTTTCCAAATTATTATACCTACATGTAAATTCAATCATTTTAATATTATTCTAGTTAAGCAGATATGCAAAACAATAGCTATATGTATATAAATTATATTTCAAACTAGGTTGGATTATTATTGTATTATTTCCTGTAGAAGGGCGTATGTGCTCGAAAGCTCGTAAATTGTCGTTTTAATAAAGATACGCAGCCCTTGATGCTTTATTGTATTCGTTTACCTATATATATATAATGAATATAAATATATGCGTGATGATATTTGAATAAGATGACTAAATTATAACAGATTAAATTAATATATTTGTTGGCTTTTCTAATTTATTTGCTTGTAATTCCAAGGACGTTTTAGATAGGGATCTGAATATTTGGATTTCTAATTCCTTCCATGTCTTGAACATTTATTGAAAAAATCCTTTCGCAACCTCCAGCATTGTCGCATTTTTAGCCAAGAAAAATTGAAATTGACAGGTTCTGGGAAAAAATAGTTGATTTTTAGTCAGAAAATGATAATGAAAATATTGCTGTATCATGTTTGATAATCAGATACAAAATTATATAGGGAAAAAATTCCAAAAGAGCAGAGACCACGGGTGAAGCGAGTTCACTTTTAGTATGCAGAAACAAAATTCTAACAGAAAACATTCATTCGAGTAGAAGACCCAAAGCCAGATCATCTATATCTATATATATAAAAATGAATGTCTGTCTGTCTGTCTGTGTGTGTGTGTGTCCTCTATGGATTCAAAAACCATACATCCAATCGCCGTGAAATTTTGGGATATTATGAGGTGTATCCCTGGAAAGGTTTACGAAAAAAAATTTCTTGAATATCCTTAGAGTTATTTGCAGATTTGTATATTTAACTCGCAAGCAGCGCTACCATTGAGACGGAGATAGGCTTAGTTTGCTGCTCCTGATGACCTTGGGTCATCGTGTGAGTCACAGCATGATGCTACAAAAACACTCTCTCTGGGGATTTTACAGCGTCGACAACCTGTAAGATTGCCTCTCTCATATATTATACTTTAAACATCTGCTTAAAGCATTTTTCATTTGAAAGAGACTGCTCTCTTAACCCCCTTTAGACAACATTAAATGATATCGCGTGTCGATGATTTTGTAATGTATAGAATTAGGAAATACAAAATTCAGGATGACACGGCACAAGGGACCGGGAAAAAATGATCACTTTATCGAGAGATTCAAATTTACGAGTTTCAAATCATCAAAATATATCTTTCTTTTTTATATGTTTATAGAGAATTGTTTTAACAAATGTTCGTTATACAAACCTTTACTCGGGTAAAACCCGGGCGAAGCCGGGCACATCCGCTAGTATATATATATAATTGAATGTCTGTCTGTCTGTACTCTATAGATTCAAAAACCATACATCCAATCGCCGTGAAATTTTGGGATATTATTAGGTATATCCCCGGGAAGGTTTTTGAAAAATAATTTCATGAATTTCTTGAATATTTTGAATATCCTTAGAGTTATTTGCAGATTTGTAGATTTAACTCGCAAGCAGCACTCCCATTGCGACGATGAAAACAAGTTTTTTATCTATAAGTTTTATTATCACTATAAGTTTGTTATCTTAAAGATTATTTATCAAAAGTAAGATTTTCTACCTATTAATTGCGTACAAGTCAAAGTTAGTTTTATCATTTATCTACAACATATATATTGGGAGAATAGATAAAATGATTTTGTAATGTAGAAAATTAGAAAAGACAAAATTCAGGATGACACAGCAATTTATTTGAGACAAGAATAATGATAATTAATTTTGATTTTATTCAACTTATCGAGTATTTTTCAAGGGACCAGGAAAAAATGTTCAATTTATCGAGAGATTCAACCTATCCCCCGATTTACACGGTACTTGTTTTACACGTTTTCGCTTTTACACGGTTTACCAAATAAGTTTTTTTTTGTTTTTATTGCACTATACTAAATGCTACTGTGATTGAACACATGAGCTCTGTACACATCTCACGAGGAATCCCGAGCTTATGTGCTGACTACATATTTTAACCTATCAATGCATTTTATTTTTATTTCTGTGTACACCTATCCCCCGATTTACACGTTTTTCTCAGGAACGTATCTACCGTGTAAATCGGGGGATAGGTGTATTCTATTATACAAATAGATTTTTTAAAACCTTTCCTGCAAGTGCATTTTTGTGTGAAACCTCCACTACAGGTTTCACTTCCCTATTTCACTTACATTTTGTGTTTTATTTAAGTACATTTGGATAGAATATTGTGGTGACAAACCAAGTGTGCTCAACATTCCTTAGTTTTATCATAGGATTTCTGAAAATTACAAAAATAAATCATAAGATGCTTCTTTTTATTTACTTTAATTGATAAGGCACAATTTGGATTATAGATTATAAACGCAAGGTAATAAGACCAAATCCAAATAAATAAATAGTGTGTGACGTTTCAGTAACAGCGTTGTTACCATCTTCAGACAAAAGTACTGAATGAATGTCTGAAGATGGTAACAACGCTGTTACTGAAACGTCACACACTATTTATTTATTTGGATTTGGTCTTATTACCTTGTGTTTATATACTTTAGTTAGCTAAAAAAGGGCTTGCTCGAAAGTTTCCTTTAATTAAGCAAATTAAAAGAGTTGCGCACAGTGTCTTATGTTCCTTAGTGTTGTTCTCTTCTGAATAGATAGATAGATAACAGAGGAGAGATAAAGCCCAATTTGGATTATAAATTATAGCTACAAGAAAATAAGACCTAATCCAAATCATTCAATAGTTTCGGTGACAGCATTGTTACCATCATCAGACAAAAGAAATGGTATATAAAGAATAAAACATTTTATTCTTTTGTCTGATGATGGTAACAATGCTGTTACCGAAACGTCACTCACTATTAATTTATTTGGATTAGATCTTATTTTCTTGTAAAGAAGAGATAAGGTTTCATTAATAGACCTATAGTAAGGTAATTAATGGAAATTACAATTTTACATGGGGGGGGGGGGGCTAAGTTACCAATATTTTTATTATCATCAAATCAGATGCCATATCCCCACAAGGGATGCTTGCGTCAAGCAACACAACACTAAATTCAGAGAAATATTTTACATAAACAAGGCGCATATCATAATAAAATAAACTTATTGCGAAAGGTTGTAGTTTTATTTTAAAACATAAACAATTGGTGAATTATAAGGTTTGAGTTTTTAAAGAAGGGAAAAGGGCATTAAAATCATGCTTGATTTTACATCTTTTACATAGGAACAACCAATGAAATAAATACAAATATATACATAGTTTAGCAATTACAGGTTTTTAACCAAGAGAGAAAATCATATTTACAGAATTTCCTTAATTTTAAATATGAGTCTTTACTACAAGAAAATAAGACCTAATCCATCACATGGATTATTTGTTGTTGTTTCTTATCCCCTTTTGTGTAAAGATTACACAAATCCCATGAGTTCATGATCTCATGGAATGGGGTATAGGGGTGCAGCTTTCGTTGATCATGGCACCATGATCCAGGCACACTTTGGTGAAAGTCTGACTTTGCCTGTAGTTTGAGGCTGTTCCTAACATGGAAGCCTTTGCTGCACTCTAACATGAGTACAGACACAGCTCCTCCGTATTCCTGGAGTGGGACCCTTGTTGAAGATCATCAACCGGGTCAGTTGAACTCAGGATTTTTAAAGGGGGAGTGTCCCTCCTGGTTACAGCATCAAGTCTACTAGAACAAGACTTGATACGATCGTGTAGAGGGTTTACTGTACCTCCCAACAATGTCCACTGCACCAGAGGCCAGGTACAGAGGGGTAAGGATGGGAGGGCAATGGATTATTTTCTTGTATTATAATCTATAATCCAAATTGTGCTTTATCATGAGTCAAGGTAATAAGACCAAATACAAATAAATAAATAGTGTGTGACGTTTCGGTAACAGTGTTGTTACCGAAACGTCACACACTATTTATTTGGATTTGTCTTATTACCTTGTTTTATAATCTATAATCCAAATTGTGCCTTATCAATTTATCATGAGTCCTTACTGTTTATAAATATAAAAAAATCCCTCTATAATCAATGTCTTTCCGCTTTCTGGAAGATTGGACATTCAATAAGCACGTGACTGTACCCAATACTTAGTGGGTATTTACTTGGGAATGTCTAACCACCCATTGCTGCTCAGTGATCCCAACTGGTGGAAGGGCTCCAACCACCGTGGGGAAGGACTGTTCCCTGCCAACTTTGTCACGGCGAACCTGACCATAGAGCCAGAGGCCCTGAGTGAGTCCCACCCATTCCTACATCTCCTCATTCATTGAATGACTGGTGTGCAGACAAACCTCCGGAGAAGAAAGTCCAGTTCAACGAGGAGACCCAGGTGAAGACCTTGGAACCTGAAGAGGTGGAAATTGATGAGGTGAGCTTTAGTCTTATCTTTAACTGACTACACAGAGACATGTGGTGGTGCACTTACAGTAAAAGCAGTCGCCAACTTCTACCCACCATGATTATCATGACCTGTACCACATGTGTTGTTGTTTGTACCATGTGTGTTGTTGTTGTTGCTTATTCCTCAAATCATTTAAACAATCTCCATTAGGTCCCATTGTCTCAGCTTTTCTATTATAGTTCACATCATGGAGAAGGAAAGAAGGGTGCACCTGCTGTGATAGGGATACTATACGTGTACTAGGGATAAGAAAAAAAAACAACACAAATTGAGGTTCAAATCCGGTTCTGTGGGAAATCAAACCTAAACAAGAGAACAAATCAGTGAATGGATGTGGCACATACAGAGTAGAATATAGTGGAAACTCTCTAGAAGGATATAACTTTATTTTTAGTTCTCTATATATATGGCTTAAAGTCCTCTTTAATTTCAATAAAGTTCAGTATGCATATGCAGTAAATTCCCGCTAAAACAAACCAGGGATATAGTGAACCTTATAATGAACCTGATAATCCCCCATTTTTATATTTTATAACACAGTAAACTATGGCTATAGTGAACCACTTCTTCCAAAATTGTGTCCATGAATTCCTCCATTTAACCCCTCCAGCAATACTTTTATCTGCTCCAGTTGTCAGACAACATGACATGCTGGTTCTCCTCCAGTATCCCTCCTCCATTACTTTAAGGACATTTTCATTAGTTCGGTAGTCTTCTCATCACCCAGCACCACTAACATTCTAAAATATGGCGCCGATAACCAATTTGTGTGGAAGTTGGTTCAAAAAAATTGTTAATACAATAGAACCTCCCTTTAGCGGACACCCCGCTAGAGGACACTTCTCCAGAAAGGACAGTTTTCATTTGCAAAATTATCATTTTTACTATTTAGCAACTATTTGGTAAGAGGACACTTCTCTACAAAGGACAGTTTTCATTTGCAAAATTACCATTTTTACAATTTAGCAACTCTCCGGTAAGAGGACACCTCTCCCTAAAAGACACTTTGGTTCTGCAATTAGGTGTCCTTTACAGGGAGGTTCTACTGTATATACATTTAAAATGATATGGCACAATTTGGATTATTAATATATATAGTCACGACCGTCTGTCGTGGCCTCTGTCACGGATAATATACAGTTATCATCGTCATGCGTTCTTAATTCTGTCACCGTTTGCTTTTGGTTCAGTGGTAGAATGCTCGCCTGCCACGCGGGCGCCCCGGGTTCGATTCCCTGTTGATGCATTTTTTTTTTTTTACAATTTTTAAAACTCATTTATATATTATACAAGAATGACATCCACAGCGCCAATTTATAATTGTAACGAATAGTATTTGAATAAAAGCATTTAATCGGGTAAACCCCGGGCGTTGCCCGGGTCATTCAGCTAGTAGATTATAAACACAAGGTAATAAGACCAAATCCAAATAAATAAATTGTGTGTTATGTTTTGGTAACAGCGTCGGTACCCAAACATCACACATTATTATTTGGATTTGGTCTTAATACCTTGTGTTTATAATCCAAATTGTGTCTTATCAAAAATAATAGCCTTTCATTGACTGTAGAAGGAAGAAGTAATGACTGGTAGCGCAGTATGAAATTTGGAAACTTTCTACTTTCCTGTGGTAATGATGGATGTCCCTGCTGTTTGGCATGTCTGATGCTCTCAGTGAGGAAACCCCAAGTTGGTCAGTTATATTGTGTAGAACACCAAAGTCTGAGTACACCAATGGACTGAGCAATTGCAGAGTATTTATTTCTATAACTAAAGGTGTTAATGGATTTTAAAATATTCATTATAGAGGTTGGCCAATACCATGGCCTAAATTAAGACAACTATCTAACCTAGAGCTATATAAGCTTCCTTAGAACCAAAATGATAGGTTTATGGCCAGAGTTAGATCGGAGTTACTCTGATCAGGTCTATGAAGAACCATGTCTGACTTGGATTTGAATTCAATTATTCTTTTTCTAGATAAACTGTCATCTATTCCTGCTTTTGGCTTTAGATACCAAAACCCACTTTGTTATAGCATTATCCTTTGGTATTTCCACATTCTCAAACAGGATTCAAGGAAGGGGACGGTCTATCATCAGGTGTAGGTTACCAGATATATGGCTGAAGTGTTTGTAAGAGGAATGGTTCTTTGCAGTCCAAGATAGACCAGATGCTGCACATGCTCCATGAGGCAGATCCCACCGGGGAGAAGGAGGATCCTCCAGAACTCCTCCTCCTGGAAGGTAAGGGTTGGATAGTGTCTCTATCGGGGAGTTGTTGACTGATGGCGTGGCCACAGAGCAATGCATGGCCATGGGCCCTCTGATAGACCAGGAGCTGGAGAAGATTGACCGGCGGCACGCCACCCTCTCCCAGCTCAGCCACCAGCTCATGGAGGCCCTGAGCATGTACCATGCCCTCATGAAGGACTTTGTTCCCACCTACTACGGCCCCCCTGCCCCCGCCTACATGCCACCTCCTGGCATGCCCCCTCACTACCCCCCACCAGGTACTGTAGGCAACCTTGCTGGAATTTGTACATTGGGGACCATTTTAAGAATGTAAATAGCTTCAATGGTCCTTCTGATTCTTGACAAAGTTTATAAACCACAACCAATTTATATACAGTTGAACCTCCATGAGAAGACACTCATGCTAGAGGACACCTCTCTATAAAGGACAGTTTTAATTTGCAAAATGACCATTTTTTACTATTTAGTAACTCTCCGGTAAGAGGACACCTCTCCCTAAAGGACACTTTGGCTCAGTAATTAGGTGTTCTTTCTAGAGAAGTTCTACTGTAGTTATTCTAAAGCAGAATTGTCATGGCATAGCAACATATTTAATTGGTATAAACAAACTTGGCGTCACATAGCCAAGTAAATCCTTTTTTTTTTCAATCCACTCTATACCTTATATATTGTCTCAAGATCTAATTTTGGAGATTTTAGTCTATTTTCAAAACATATACAGTTAAACCTGTCTATAGCGCCCCCTCTTGAGACTCACCAAAATAGGATGCTATAGAGAAAGGGTGCTATAGACAGGTCACTTTTAATTTAAATCGCATTGTACTACGTATTTAAAATCGGGCGCTTTAGAGAGGGAGGTGCTATTTAGAGGGGGCGCTATAGACAGGTTTAACTGTATATACAGCAGTCTCCCATGAGCAACCATTGTTTTAAAAACAAAAACTGTGTAAGCCTACTATAATGAGTCCCATGAACAACCCTTTTCATTAACAACCACTAAAAATCAAGAAAATCCTAGGTGTTACAAAGTATGGCATATAAAGTTTTCATTTAATTAGTTTTTCAAATAAAAAGCTTGAATGATGGCTCCAAATAGAAGATTTTTTTTTATGGACACACACCAATGTATCGAGAGGACTGAAGTTGGAAAATATCAAATTTATATATTGGCCACCCAATACTACAAGTTAGTGCCAGCTATTATTAAATCAATGAATAATTGAAAATATAAAATAAAAATTGATGATGAATAAATCATAATTAATTTACCGCCCCCTATTGCTGAAAATATTTTTTAACGCTTCCTTTCTTTAAAATCTTCAATTTAGGTATCTATTTCTACAGTCATACAAGCATATCTCTATAGTTATCTCAAAACACCAATTTAACTTGTGTTCAATAGCAAAGTCAGGGTATATAAGAATTTCAGTCTAATACAATTGTAGAGCTGGAGATTAAAATGACAAAACCGCTGGAAGGGTTCACCACTGATGCCTTCCTGAAGTACATTGAAGTACAAGGGCTGTAGAAGTAGTTCTAAGTTTTCTATATTTGAAATAAAAAAAAGTGTTTTAAAAAGTATTCCTAATTTTCATAATATAGATTGTACAAAGATTCTTTAGCTGCTTAAAACAAACTCTTTTAGTGATTTTTTTAAACATTGTTTTAAACAATATTAAAAATGGCATATCCTGACCAGGAGCACATGCCATTTTTAATATTGATTTCAACACCTGATCTTTTTATCTTTTATTTTTTTCTTTCGTTTTAAACATAAATTGTATTTTTTTTTCAATTTTACAAAACCCATATACAGTTAAACCTGTCTATAGCACCCCCTCTAAATAGCACCTCCCTCTATACCGCCCAATTTTAAATATGTAGTACGATGCAATTTACATTAAAAGTGACCTGTCTATAGCACCCCCTCTAAATAGCACCTCCCTCTATACCGCCCAATTTTAAATATGTAGTACGATGCAATTTGCATTAAAAGTGACCTGTCTATAGCACCCCCTCTAAATAGCACCTCCCTCTATACCGCCCAATTTTAAATATGTAGTACGATGCAATTTACATTAAAAGTGACCTGTCTATAGCACCCCCTCTAAATAGCACCTCCCTCTATACCGCCCAATTTTAAATATGTAGTACGATGCAATTTACATTAAAAGTGACCTGTCTATAGCACCCCCTCTAAATAGCACCTCTCTCTATACCGCCCAATTTTAAATATGTAGTACGATGCAATTTACATTAAAAGTGACCTGTCTATAGCACCCCCTCTAAATAGCACCTCTCTCTATACCGCCCAATTTTAAATATGTAGTACGATGCAATTTACATTAAAAGTGACCTGTCTATAGCACCCCCTCTAAATAGCACCTCTCTCTATACCGCCCAATTTTAAATATGTAGTACGATGCAATTTACATTAAAAGTGACCTGTCTATAGCACCCTATTTTGGTGAGTTCCAAGAGGGGGCGCTATAGACAGGTTTAACTGTATAAACTTAGGTAGGTCACATTTACTTTGTACATATATGTATTACATATTTACAACACTTACTATGTTTGGGTTGAAAGAATCTAACCTCACTTGCCCTGACATAACAGAGTCTCCAATAAGAGACCACCTCCTTGAGTGACCTGGGGTTTCTGTGTCTTTTGAACTATAGTCTTTCATCTAATTAGATAACTCTAATGATACTATCTAGATACAAGAAATGAAGCCATTTTAGCGCAGTTTTTTTGTTTTATAAATAAAAATAGCTCTGTACTGTCCTTACTGTGATAAAATATAAGAAGAGCTTTGCTCATCAGTGGTGAACCCTCTCATTGGTTTCGCCAATTTAATCTACCAGACAACTCCATTATTGTATTGGGATACTCTGTTTATAGGGGTTCAGTGGAAGGCTGGTTAAACCGTTTGGTTTTAGACCACTAGGACCCGGGTTCGATTCCCGCATTGGACACTTTTTTTCTGTTAAAAAAAAAATTCTCCAATGGCCCCCGATTCTTGCAAAAGTCCAACCCCACAAGCGAGTGCAAGTAACCAAACGGGGCTCTGGCATTTGTAAGTGCAAAGTCGAACTGCTTTTCACATGTGTATACATGTGGTGCGCTTACAGTAAAAAGCAGTTGCTAACTACCCACCATGATTATTATAGCCTGTACCACGTGTACTAGGGATAAGCAAAAAAAAAAAAAAAAAACTCTGTTTATATATCCAGCACTAGAAAGGCATGATGTATATAATTGTTGGTTCGTTTTGCTCGGGTGTGTAGCTTGAGTTTGACTTCTTAAGTTACTTTCATGAAAAGACTGGCATTCCAAGGGGTGTTGAATGTCATAGACTTCCTGGGCAATACTTTTATGAATTCTCTCTATGGGGGGAAAAATCTCTATATAGGTGCTGCTGATCAAATTGCGAGCTTGTAACTGCAAAGCCAACCTGCTTGTTTTCTACTTATGTAGACATATGGTATACTTAAGCAATAAGCTGTAGCAGACACCATGATTACCATGGCCTATACGTTTGGGATAAGAACAATCTATTTGTTGTGTTACCTCAGCATTTGTGAACAGTCTTTTTCATTGTTTGTGGTAAAAGCTGGAGTGAGGGAACTATCTACACATTTAGACCATAATATCTTTAATTCCACCCACTGTAATTTAACACCTACTTGTAATTCAACAGAAGCAGCTTTCTCTTGAACCGTATGTATATTGAGTCAAATATATCAGACCTCCAGGTAAAAATATCTTTTAAAAAAACATATTTATTCTCTAGCTTTCAGGCACGAACACCCTTCTACAGGAGAAATCACGGTGTATGTATATATTTGGGACAATTTTAAAACTGTATTCCTGGGTGTACAGGCTCCATACCACCAGCTGGGATGGCCCCTCCTATGCCACTTCCTCCTCAGCAACAACAGCAGCCAATGCCCCAACAGAACGGTCCACTCCCTCCTCAGGGGATGTCTCCCACATTTCCCCAGCAGGCTCTACCCCCGCAGGCCCCGCCTCAACAGGCCCCGCCCCCACAAGGCTTCCCTCCACAGCAGCAGCCTTACATGGCCTATGGCCCCGCCCCTGCCTATCCTCCCCAAGGTGGAGCTCCTCCCCACGCAGCCCTTCATCAGCCCCTTCTATAACGTTCCAATAATTTTTTTTTCTTTTCCCCAATTTTCTCTCTTATCCAATTGTATATATGTATTGCTTATATAGAAATGATCCATTTTTATATAAATATCTACTTTTTTTTCCCCTAATTATTACTCTCTTTAGAGTTTTATAAACTTGGCCTCTCTTGTTCTGATGATCCATTCTACACTTTTTTTTTAATTTTCTCCTCTGTTGTTTTTTTTAATTATATATTTTTTAGTATATTTAAAATTAAATTGAAATAGAAAAACAAGAGATTGTAAATAATTTTTAAAATCCTTTTTGAATGAAAAAAAAAAGATCTTAATAAAAAAATTGTTTATAACTTTGCAAATATTTTGTTTTTTACCTCTTATAACATTTCAATAAAGACAAAAATTATGGCTATACATTTTGAGCTCATATAGCAGTGATAACCCTTGAGTTCTTACAGCCATGAACTGGGATCGAATCCCGTACTGTACACTTTTTTTCTGTAAAGAACCTGTTTATATTATTTCATTGTAAATAACATAAGCTAGGTTGCTCTTTTTGAACTGTACCTAATAAAGTTATTCTGGATAGGAGTGATATTTAGTTAACAAGTTATAACAAAATGTTTGTTGTTGTTGTTTCTTAACCCCATGTGAAAAGATTACATGAATTCCATGATCTCATGGAATGGGGTGTAGGGTTGCAGCTTTCGTTGATCATGGCACCATGATCCAGGCACACTTTGGTGAAAGTATGACTTTGCCTGTAATTTAAGGTCGTTCCTAACATGGAAGCCTTTGCAGCCGACTCTATTTTTTTACATAGTTGGTGTTTTAAACAGGTTCCACAGTTTGCCGAGTGGTGTACACAAGAGTGGGCAGGAAGTTGAGGCTGCCTACTATGTTATAACAATGTGATATTTTGAGATGGAAAGTGGTGAACTTTGTACATTGAGCCAGTGAGGAAGGACTTCTTTGGAGAATAGGATAGTGTTTGAATATTGTACCTTGTCTTATGGTGGGACTTCTTTTATAATGGACTGTTGAACATGCCCGGTAGAAGACTTCTGTTACTGTCCTAAGACAAAGAAGCTGATCATAATCAACACTATCTGATATGTAATCTTTTTTTATTATTATCCCTAGTACACGTGGTACAGGCCATGATAATCAGGGTAGTTAGCAATTGCTTTCACTGTAAGTGCACTACATGTCTACACATGTGAAAAGCACTTAGACTTTTCACTTACAAATGTGCCAGAGTCCCATTTGGTTACTTGTACTTGCTGGTGGAGTTGGACTTTTGTAAGAATCGGGGCCAATTCGAGAAATTTTTTTTTATTAGGAAAAAGTGCCCAATGCTGGATTTGAACCTGGGTCGTAGAGGTTGAAAACCAATGGTTTAGACCATCCTTCCACGACCAACCCCCATGGAATATAAACTAAGTGGGGCAATCAAACGGGGAAACTTTCTAATTAGCCAAATGTACTTTTCATTATACAAAAGAAATGAAACCGTTAAAGCATAAATGCTTCTTTTCAACTAAAACAAACTTCTACTGTCCTTACTGCAATGATAAAATATTGGGAGGGCTTGGCTCTTCAGTGGTGAATCCTCCCAGTAGTTTCGCCAATTTAATCTACCAGACCGCTTCTCAGAGCTCTCATACTGTATTGGACGATTCTGCTTATATATGTTACACTGAAGGATGGAATCTTAGAAATGGTATTTAAGCAAACTATGGACCTAGACTTTTAGGACAGTAGAATTACATATAAATATTTATATCAAGCAATGCTCTTCCGCAAACAATAAGTACAAGGCCAGTTAGCCATAAATAAGACAATAACACCCTTTCTATATATGAGAAATGAAACATTAAAGCACGGATGTTTTATTTGAAAAGAAACATTTATGCTCTAATGGCTTCATTTCTTGTGTATAGATGGCATTTTATTGCCTTATAATTGGGGATTCCCCGCTAGGTGGCCAACCAAAGAGGCAGCAGGTAACTACGGCTCTCGCCAAGTACTATTATTTTTTATATCTTTTGCCTTTTATCCCTCTTTAAAAAAAAAAATTGGGCTAGTTCAGCAATAGAGTAGAAATTAGATTTTGAAAATGAATTTAACCATGATTTTACTTTTATTCATTACGTGTCAGGTAAAGCTGCGAGCTTGCCTGTTTCTTGATTATGCAAATCTGGACTTTATTGACGACAATGATGCAAATTTCTCTAAAGTGGCTGACCTAGATCAAGTTAAAAACCTTCATCTTACTCGATACGTTCGTTATGGTAAATCAAATCAGAGAATAATCATACTTTCATTGCTGCTAATTTTGGGTATCGAAAGTAATCCAGGCCCTAAAGCTACTAGACAAACAACGCTAGAAACTTCTATGCAGAAAGATTTAAGAGAACTGATTGCGGCACTTACTGTTAAAATTGACTGGGGATCAAAAATAGAATCTAGGCTATCTTCGATTGAACTAGGTATGCAGAAATTCGACTCCCGTGTACAGCAGCTCGAGTCTTCACTTGAAGATACCACATGCGCTGTTGCATCGAACGCAAAAAAGATTAGCGAATTCGAGAGGCAAGTTGAGTTTTTTGGAGATGAAAAACAGAGATGAACCTAGTTTTTTATAGCATTGAAGGTAGTGGTACAGAAACGTCGAACGAATCCTGCGTCAAAATAAAAAGATTATTAAAGGAAAAGATGCAAATTTCCGAAGAGATCGATGTTTCCAAGTGCCGGAGGCTATCCAAAAGAGATAAAAACCCCAATTTTGGTCGAGGTTTCCGAACACAGTGAGAGAATGAAGATATTAAAAAATTCATTCAAACTTAAAGAATTAAATGTCTTCGTGAACAAGGATTACTCCCCTAGCATCAGAGAACAACGCATAATATTGATTTCTAAACGGAAAGAACTCTTAAATAAAGGAATCAATGCAAAACTAAGAGATAACAAACTGATTGTTAATGGCACGGTTTACCAAGCTTCTAATGGTAAAATTACTACCAAGGAGGGTGCTGAACTATAGCAATTGGATAGAAATACACAGAGAGTATCAATAGATCATCCAATCTTGCCGCCAAATAGGAAAACCCGAAATACATGCTTAGTTAATCATTGCCACTCAAATTACCCTACAAATAAGCCTTTAAAAGCAAAAGGTAATCCCTTAAGGATCATATACTGGAACATAAATGGATTTTTTAGAATTACTTCGGTCTTCTCTCTCTTCGATTACTTGAAATTGTTTGATATTTTTGCTGTAACTGAAACCTGGCGCCACTATTTACTTGACCTAGCTCTAGACGATTTTGAGTTTTACCAATCACCGGCTGTTAAACCTTCGAACCGAGGGAGAGGCTCTGGAGGAATCCTTGTAGGAATTAGAAAAGAAATCCAAGGCTTAATCTACAAAGTTGAAATGGAGCCTAAATGGATCTCGGTTATATTTAGACTGGCTTCAATAGCAGACTCACCCCTAATTAGTGATTTATTTGATATAGTGATTTATTTAATTTACCCCCAAGCGAAATACAGCTAGAATATTTGAAAAAATCGTTTTTTCTATGTTGAAAATAAAATACAACAAGGATTCGAAATAGTTTTAGGCGGCGATTTAAATATTCGCATTGGCTACTTGGGTGCTTTCTACAACTTGTTCCAGACCCCAGCTCTGCTTTCAGCCTGCCGTACCTCCAGAGATCCAACCGTGTCCCCCCTGGCTGAGACTCTTGTCGATTTCCTTGATGATAACTCCCTCACTATACTAAACGGAAGATCTATTAGTGATAAAAACGGATGCTATACTTTTATCTCACATCAGGGGTCCTCAGTTTTAGACTTATTCATGGTTTCTCCTGCACTACTGGAACTTGTTCTAGACCTAAGTATCGAAAGTTTGCCTTACTCCGACCATTTACCACTTCTTCTAAAACTAAACGGATCAGACAATACAAAAGCGAAAAGCCTACCTTTAGAGTATATTCCTGTAAAAAAATTTACCTGGTCAACAAATAAAGCTTCGACATATGAACTTTGTCTCGAAGACCTAAATGCTCTCCAACTACAGGAAGACGCCTCAATAGACCTATGTGCTGACACTCTTACTAGCAGGATTCAAACATCAATGGTGAGAGCAGGAATGCTAACAAAGGAAGAGCGGATAGTTCGCGGTCTAAGCCATGGTTTGACGGAGAATGTTATACAACAAAAAAATATATGAAAAAAATCTTAAGTTATATTTGACTCTCAATACTCCTATTTACAAAGATTTGTTTATTACGAGTAAACGCAAATATCTATCATTGCTCAAATACAAAAAGAACAAATACTCTGATTCTGTTCAAGCTGCCCTTACCAATGTTAGGGACTCTGCCAAATTTTGGAAAACAATTGCGTCCTTTAAGAAACGGAATAGCACAAAAGGAAATATTGACATCTCAGAGTGGGAATCCTTTTATCAGGGTTTATTGTCGCCTCTTCAAAGAATTGTGGCTGATGTACCTACTCTACTAATTCCTATTGACCCCGAGCTGGACGCCGAAATTTCACTTTTGGAAATTGCGAGGGAAATCGCTAGCTTAAAAAACAATAAAGCAGCAGGTTACGATAGTATACCAAATGAAGCTATCAAAGCCTTACCTGAGAATAGTTTAATACTTTTATCTAACTTATTCAATAAAATATTAACTAAATCCCAAGTTCCTTCACAGTGGTCAAAAACCATCATCCAACCAATATTCAAAAATGGTTATCCGAATACACCATCAAATTATAGGGGCATTGCCCTTATAAGCAACTTGTCAAAACTTTTTACATCCATATTAAAAATAGAATATTAAAAGTAATTGGATTGAAAATAGAAAACTCATAGCAGAAAACCAGGCAGGATTCAGAAGGGGCTACTCGTGCCAAGACCTTATCTTCACGCTTACATTACTAATCCAAATGACACTAAACCGCAAAAGGAGGAAACTTTACGCATTCTTTGTTGATCTTAAAAAAGCGTTTGAAACAGTTCCACATCTACTATTATGGAGAAAGCTTGCGCTTGTTGGTTTAAGTGGGCGCGATTTATCAAACTTATACAAAACTACTATGCTCAAATGATGGCAGCGGTCAGATGGAACGGCTCTTTTACAGAATTTATCAAAATACAATCAGGTGTTCTTCAGGGTGAACCTCTTTCACCCTATTTATTTATTATTTTCATTAACGATCTGGTTGCTACGCTGGATGATTCTGACCTGCCAGATATATACTTACCGGGCCATGGAACTATACACCTCCTCCTGTTCGCGGATGATATAGTCCTCTTTGGTGAATCCAATATAAATCTCCAAATAAAGATTAATAAAAATATATTTTGAGGAAAATGGTTTAACTCTGAACCAATCCAAGTCTAAAATCGTAGTGTTTCGAAATGGAGGCCGCTTGGCCAGATCAGACGTTTGGTTTAGGGCCAACAACCCTTGACAGTATCTTCAAAATATACGTACCTTGGCTACCCCTTAACTACCAAGAATCCAACTGCTTACTTGCGTAGCACTTTAAAAGCAAAGCATTGGTTGCTACAAACGCAGTATGGAGAATACTATCTAAGTCAAGAACCAAATCGTTCGGAGCAGTGATGAAACTACTTGACTCCATAGTTTTATCCACGTTGTTATACTCGGCCCCACTGTGGGCGACGAATCAGATAAGAGTTGTAAACCAGATCCAGGATATTTTCCTACGGCGATTTCTTGACCTTCCCTAATATACTCCGGGCTACATCTTACGAACAGAAACCGGAAGGATGTCCCTCAAATGAAACATTACGAAATTGATTCTAAAGTTCTGGATACGGATTTTAAAAATGGACAGAACAAGATTACCCTATGTTTGCTTGTCCCAGCTCTGGAAAGTTTCAATTGCGGGAAAAGCGGGAAACAACTTTATTCATAACCTGATTAGCATCATTGACTCTAGGGGTTTTTCTCTTCTTAAGAACTGTGAAGATTATATGGTTGTGCGAGGAGAAATGCCTAGAATAGTTCAAACCACAGTGGACCAGCTACTCCAATTTGACCGAGCTAAGATACAAAACTTAACTCATTTTATTCACTACCAATCTCTAAGTAGCTCCTTCATGACGGAGGACTACTTACTATCAAACCTCCCTTTGAAAATTAAACGATTTATAGCCCATCAAAGGACTCTATGGCTACTTTTACGCGAGGATATCACAGGATTTTGGAACCGCGACCCTTTAAATTGCTACTTCTGCAATGTTGGCATCCAAGACAATTTGGTCCACTATCTATTCCATTGCCCATTCCTACATGAAAAGAGACGGGAAATTCGAGAAATTTCGGGGCCAACTCACTACAATGAACAACATGTATATAAAATCTTCACTTCTCTCCTGCTGGATAAAACATTTGTTTATAAATATTTTAAATTTTTCAAGGCGATTGATAAAATGAGAGAAGAAGTGCTCAACTCCACAGACAACGGCTGATTGCTCCCCCTCCCCTCTCAATTGCTTTTCCTCCTCACTCATGTACATATATAACCTTTTAAGAGAATCCCCTTGTAAGAAAATAGTGTCTTAATAAACGTTTTTGTTGTTGTTGTTGTTATTGCCTTATAATTAACTTTTAATTATGGAAAATTCTTTAACATTTAGGTTACATGTATGTATATCAAGCTGTTTATATCTTTTAAAAATGAATTAAAATAATGCTTTCTTTCATTTTCTCTGCGCAGCTTCAGTTATGTGAGTGTGTCATCTCAACAGTTTTGGAAGACTCAAAGATGACCTGTGTACGTAGCATTGTTTTGAGCTATAGCCCCCCATCATCGTGGAAGAGTTTACTTTGATTTCATAACAATCTAATGGGAGAGCTTGAGATCATGGAATTTTTGTTGGAATTTGACAAAGCTCTCTGGTGTTTTGGCATAATCATTGATCTGAATGTTTTCAGAAAAGATGTGTTGCTTTAATGCACTTTTTATAAAAGAAGAGAGGAATCATTTCAATAAAATAATCCCCTGTATCAAAATTAAGGTGAAAACATCAGGCTTCCAGGGTAAGTTTCGACAGCAGAGGACCAGGAACTATCTGATAATTGATTTATTCCTTCTTTATGCCTTTTGTCCACTTCTGTCTGGATAATGTTTCCTTCTTTTGTTTGTGGTGACCCCCTTGCTTTTGGATCTAATTGAGAACTTCCAAGTCGAATGCTCTCCATACTCGGACCATCTCCCTATCACCTTGTCTGCCCTTATAGTGCCCGGTTCTGATCGCAGAATTACTTCATTACTGTCGATGGTGAATTACTTGAGACATACAAATCCAACACCTTTAACAAGTAATAGATGGACACATGAGAACTCACAGTTTTTCTCACAGGCACTAAATGAAATACACCTGAATTGGAATCACTCAATAGATAGTACAATGAGGCTTTTAACTGATAAAATCATTGATACTATGGGCAAAGCGGGGATGCAGAGAAGATCTAAAACATCGAACCCAAATTCAAAGCCCTGGTTTGATCGAGAGTATTATCTAACAAAAAAGAATACTAAATCCCATCTTAAAATCTACATGAAAAAAAAAAAAAAAAGAAACAGACCGTGTTAACTATATTTCAAAAAAGAAATTCTATGCTGCATTAATTAGAGATAAAAAGAAAAAATACTACCAATCACTGCATGTAAATTTATCAAGCAATACTCATGACTCTAAAAACTTTTGGAAAACAATAAGCATTTATAAAAAAAGAAGTTTCATTCAAGGAAACATTTCGCTTCAAGAATGGCACCAATTTTACGACAAACTACTCTCATCTGAAACATCAACAGAATATATCCTTCCTATGTTAAACACGCTTTCAGTGGATACAGGCTTATTGGCGGAAATTACAATGAAGGAGATAATAGAAGAAATCTCGCGTTTAAAGAACTGTAAGGCAGCTGGAATCGACGAGGTACCGAACGAAGCAATTAAGCTCCTTCCCCACAGTTACCTACTGTTACTAAAGGATCTATACAACAGAATACTAAGATCAGCTGTATTCCCATCTTCCTTCTCGAAGTCTATTATTCATCCGATTTTTAAAAATGGCGATTCTGATAATCCATCCAACTACCGCGGAATCTCACTGCTGAGAAATTTCGTGAAACTATTTATAGCAATACTTAGGTCCCGCCTAGTCAAATGGATTGAAACTAATGATATTATCCCAGAGAATCAGGCGGGCTTTAGATCTGCTCACTCATGTCAAATCATATTTTCATATTGACGTCTGTAATCCAACTTGCCCTAAGGAAGAAAAGAGGTAAATGTTACTCCTTCTTCGTAGACTTAAAAAAAGCTTTTGACACGGTTCCTCACGCATTGCTATGGACAAAACTAGTCAAAATAGGACTGAATCACCGATTTGTGAACTCAATTAAATGTTATTATGAAGACATGACCGCTGCGGTTCGTTGGAACAATTCTATCACTGAATTCATTGAAATTCGTTCGGGGGTGCTCCAAGGTGACCCACTATCCCCATGCCTATTCCTACTCTTTATTAATGATTTGATTAAATATTTGATGACTCGGGGTTGTCAGGAATATACTTACCCAATTTCGGAAACATACACCTCCTCCTATATGCCGACGATATTGTTTTGATTGGTGATTCTAAAATAAACCTTCAATTGAAAATCAAAATACTGAAAACCTATCTAGAAACTAACTTACTAACTCTGAACGAAAACAAGTCAAGAATAATGGTTTTCCGTAATGGAGGAAAGGTGGCGCCTTCAGAAAGATGGTATTGGGGTCAAAGTCCTTTAAGTGTTACATCAAAATATACGTACCTGGGCTACCCGCTAACCCCTTCGATTTCTTTCACTCAAGTTGCCTTTATTATAGAGGCAGGACCATGGCCGCGATGGGTGCTGTGGGGGAGATTATTTTGAAGTCCAAGCTCAAATCCTTACATGCAAGTATGAGATTGTTGGATTCTATGATCTTAACAGTCCTACTCTATGCGGCTCCAATCTGGGCACATCATCAGGCCTTAATCTTAGATAGAATCCAGGATACCTTTCTCAGACGTTTTCTGTGCCTTCCAAGCTATACTCCGGGCTATATTTTGAGGGCCGAAACAAGAAGAAACTCTCTTGATATCACAGTGAAAAAACTAACTTTAAAATTCTGGACTAGAATTCTGAAAATGGACGGCAGCAGGCTACCTTCAATTTGTTTACACATTTGTGGGACATTTCAATTTCTTCAAAACAGAATATTGGACTGGTAAAAGGTATAACAGAGCTACTTAATAACACCGGCTTCTCATGGCTTGTTGTATGTACAGACTTCAATATTCTACAAAGATACATCCCCCTAATTATTAGAACGGCAACCGATCAGTCCTTGCAGCTGGATTATGTAAGAATAAGAAAATCAATACTCTACTCTCACTATAAATACTTTCATTCATCACCTACAATGGAAAGCTATCTGAATGACAATATCCCCCTAACCTTAAAGATAATCATTGTACAAGTAAGAAGCCTTTTTGTAGTACAGAGAATTAATCATGTTTCACTATTGAAAACTAAGACCATAAAATGCACCTTATGCAACGGTGAATTTAGTCTCGATTTTCCACACTACATGTTCTACTGTACGGCAATGGAAGAAGAAAGAGAAATTCTTCGTCAAGAGACCGGCTATAATAGCAATTCGCCTTATGTTTTAATGGCAAAAGTTGTAAAATCCAGACCCTTTGCATTCGCTTTTTATAAATACTGGAAATCAGCTCAATCAAAATATTTAGCACAGACACCGGATCCAACTCGATAATTGGTCGAGGTCAATACCCAATATTTGTATATAACTACGATGCTAATTTGTTATTTATTTATTCTGTTCTACAGGGAGAATCCTGTATGGCACGTGTGCCCAATAAAGGCTATTGTTGTTGTTTCCTTCTTTTGATGACACTTGAAATGGATGTTGCTTAATAGGGTAATGATCCCCTGCATCAATGCAATGTTTTAACCTTTATGGAAATGTGTCCCTACACTTTCTTTTTCTGTCTTTATTAGATAGATCAGTATCCACCAGTCATATGTTGATTCTTCAGTGAATCAATATTCATCTTAGTATAAATTATCCTTATCTTGAAGATAGATATTGCCTGGCTGTGGATTCATAGTTCTTTAAAATAAAAGACACTTTGGCCAAAAATTATTATTTTCTCAACCTTTCAGCAAAAATATTTTGTCCTCGAGCCTGGAAACAACAGGAATTTCAATCAAAAACAAAAACGGGTTAAATATGAACCTGTATTCATGCTACAAACCACCAAACACCTATCTAGATCAAACCGATATCTATAACATTTTTTCAACGGACACATCGACCATCATAGCAGGGGACCTAAACTGCAAACATCCTGCCTGGGGTTCCACCACCACTAACCCAAGCGGGAGAAGGCTCCAAAACGCAATCAACGTTATGGACCTAGATGTGAGCTACCCCGACGAACCTACTCATGACTCACCTCCAGACATCATTGATATCGCCGTGCACAAAAACATCTCCCAAAGCGCATACTCTAAAGTCCTGCACGAACTAACCTCTGATCATCTCCCAGTACTACTTGTGCTACAGGATTTCTAAATCTCCTACTAAAATACAAAAATGAAGATTACAGATTGGGCCCTATTCAAGTACAAAATGGAAATCGCTGAACCTCTTGAACTGATCCTAGACACATATTCAAAAATAGACGAGGCCATTACACACATTGAAGAACAAATGGTGCAAAATTTGAAAGATTCAACAAAATATAAGGACCCGGAACTAGAACGAAGATATCCACCTCACATTAAAGAAAAAATACAATCCACCAACAGACTAAGAAAAAAAAATGAAAAAAACCTGCGACCTCCGAGATAAATCAGTCTACATGACGGCCCGGAGGGAATCACAGAAACTTACAAGAGAGCACGATAACACCAGCTGGGACCACCTTATCGAAAACTTGAAAGTGACGGACCAAACCATATGGAAAGCCATCAAACGATTATCCAACTCTGAAAAACAAGAAATAACACTGAAGACAAGCAATGGGCAGACACTAACCACAGAAGAAGCAGCTGAATCATTTGCCAACAATTATGAAAAACAGTTCACCCCAATCCCTATACATCCCACTCCAAACCTACTCGTACATACATCAAACGTGTGAATTCATACATGAAAAAAAAATAAAGAAACAGGACTAGAACCAACAAACATTGGTGAAATAAAAGCGATTATTGAATATCTACCAAATAAAAAAGCTTCCGGAATCGACGAATTGCCTAATGAAGCTCTCAAACTGCTCCCTAATCATATACTAGCATCAATAACCGAAATCTTTAACGCCTCACTGCAGCTTGCCCACTTCCCTGACAGATGGAAAACGTCCATTATCTGTCCGATACTTAAAAAAGGAAAATCCATGCATGAACCAACAAGCTACAGGCCCATTTCGCTGTTACCTGCCATCTCGAAACTATTCGAAAAAATTGTTTTAAGAAGACTCAGAAAATCCCTAGAAGAAAAGAATCCACTCAGACCTGAACAATTTGGCTACCAAGCCAAGCACTCAACATTGCATCAGCTAGTTGTTGTCACTGAAAAAATAAGAAAAGCCATGGACCTAGGCCAAATAACACAGGAGCCGTATTCTTCGATATTGCCAATGGATTCGATAAAGTCTGGCACGAAGCCCTTCTCTACAAAATGTGCAAAAAGCACCTTCCTGGAGACATCATAAAAATAACGCAAAACTTCTTAACAAATAGAACATTCAAGGTACGAATCAAAGACGAACTTTCAACAGCTAGGAACATCCTTGCCGGGGTCCCCCAAGGATCAGTCACAGGTCCAACCTTATTTGACATATATATAGACGACTTCCCCTGTATCGAAGACACCTCTTTACACCTATTTGCCGATGATTCCGCCATTTTAGCCTCGACATACGACTTTGACAGACTCCACATGAAACTCCAAGAGGCCTGCATCTTTTCCACGCTCTGGTGTAAAGAATGGCGAGTCACAATGAACCCCCAAAAAAGTGAAGCAATAATATTCTCCAGAAAAAAAGACAAAATAAAGAAACCTTTAGATGAAGTTTTTGTCTTCGAAGACAATATTAAATGGAAAGAGAACATCCAATACCTAGGGATGACCCTAGACGAGCACCTAACTTTCAAAAAAACACATCGAAAACAGAATTAATTTGGCGAAAGCTGCCCAACACCGATTATCCCTACTTCTAGGACCGAAAAGCAAATTATCCCTTCATTGCAAAAGAACCATTTACACATCAATAATAAGACCAATACTCATATATGGCCACCCCATTTTTATGACAGCACATAAGACCATCCTTAAAAAGCTAGAAGTCTTCGAAAATAAAATGATCAGAAAAATCATGTCTCCACCCTGGTTCGTTCGGAACACAATCCTCAGGAACGATCTAAATATCGAAAACGTCAATGACTACATTATTAGACAATCATTTAAATTCTATGAAAAATCCGAAAAATTAGAAAACCCCACCTTTAAGGAAGCTACAAACTACAAATGCGGAAAAAGGAAAATAAGAAATTAAAAACCTAGACAAATTCTCCATCAATTAAGCCAAAATGACGAAAAGTGGAAAAAAAGGAAAAACAAACCCACCTTGAATATCAAACAAGCCAGAAAAAACCTTCTCAAGAAAAATATCCCCAAGGACCTGAGAATCCGGACCCAACGACATCATTATAAATTATAATTGTAAATGAACCCCTGTACATAACCACCCCCCTCAGTATATTGTAAATATGATGATCTAGGTTGCTCTTTTTGAGCAGCACCTAATAAAGTTATTTGGAAATTGGAACTTTTGTCCTCGTCAGAAAATATAGTCTATTAAAAGCCTATTCAAAAATATATCAAACTAATCACTAATTTACACTTTTTTTGTGAAAAAAAAAATTATAGTTAGATCTGGAAGGAATTCAAAACCATTATTTGAAAATAGCATAATAAAAAACTAACTTGCTTTTTGGGTTACAAAAGGTTATGCTAATTTACTGAATTATTTTGTTGATAATGCATTCTACTAATAATACTAGAATATGGGCCTTCTAAAATATGTCTAGACCACTAGACTACAAAGCTTTTTATCTTAATAAACTAAAAAATAAGGTATTTACTGTGAATATATATTTCAAAATGAATTTATAACTCTCTCTCTTAATATTGATTTGAACAATGATAAAATCGATTTTCAGGATATAAAGTTTCACATAATTCTTTTATCTATTTTCCTCAATATATAAGATGATGTTCGTGTTCGTTTAAAAAAACAAAAAAAGGGTGATCGATTGAAAGGAAAAACAATGGGGGAAATAAATGCACATAAAACACAGTATAACAAAAGGTTTTATTTAAAAATTAAAATGGGCTAAAAACTATTACACTTATATATATAAAGAATTATGGATAAAAAACAAGAAAAAAGGTTAAGCAAAATTATACTTATATATAAAGAATTATGCATAAAAAACAAGATAAAAAAGGTTAAGCAAAATTATACTTATATATAAAGAATTATGCATAAAAAACAAGAAACAAGGTTAAGCAAAAAAAAGTAAAATTAACTAATCTTAGGGAAGGGAGATAAAAATAAGTGTCAGGGGGGGTATCCAGCGTTGTGTTCACACAGTACCTCGAGTGGCAGCACCGTCGCTGGCTTAGCTTCCTCTTGGTCGCGGCTCGTGCGATGTCCAAAGCGTCCTTTACGTCCACGAGACTCTGCTTGTGGGATACTCCAAGACGTCCTTTCCGTCCACGAGACTCTGCTTGTGGGATACTCCAAGACGTCCTTTCCGTCCACGAGACTCTGCTTGTGGGATACTCCAAGACGTCCTTTCCGTCCACGAGACTCTGCTTGTGGGATACTCCAAGACGTCCTTTCCGTCCACGAGACTCTGCTTGTGGGATACTCCAAGACGTCCTTTCCGTCCACGAGACTCTGCTTGTGGGATACTCCAAGACGTCCTTTCCGTCCACGAGACTCTGCTTGTGGGATACTCCAAGACGTCCTTTCCGTCCACGAGACTCTGCTTGTGGGATACTCCAAGACGTCCTTTCCGTCCACGAGACTCTGCTTGTGGGATACTCCAAGACGTCCTTTCCGTCCACGAGACTCTGCTTGTGGGATACTTCTCGGACGTCTTTCCGTCCACAAGACGCTGCTTGTAGGATACTTCTCAGACGTGTCTGCTCCGCCTGGTCCGCTGCTTCTAACTAACTAAGAGAAAAAAAGAAGACGCCACATGGCGGGCTGTCCCGGGCCTGCAGAACAACCAAACAAATTCCAGACCACTTGACTTTTGCCTCCCCGGGCCATCTGGTGACCTTTGCCCTCGGTCGGTTCCAGCTGGGAGTTTCCCCGACCATGTCGATATCTTGCTCGTCTCCCTTCACCTAAGTCCTTCATTCTATGTACAAAGTAAAAGAACGGTAAAATAGTTTTAACAGATGACATCTGCTACTCTATACCCTCATTTTTATTAAGCTGACTTGTATTTGAGACAATAGAGGAATTATTTATTTGACATATGCTCCTCATGATGATTTTTGAAAATAAAAAAAGGCATATCCTGAGCAGGAGCGCATGTAGTTTTCAGATGGAACATCCATCTAGTGGAACAGAAATCAACTAAACATTGATTTAGCCTGTTCCCTGATATTTGGCCAACCCAATTTCTTGATAAATCAAGAAAACCCATCCACGAACGCATTTCGAGCAGCTTGCGCTCGTCAGCGTGAAGTAGGCTGTACCACTGTGACCAAAAATATATTTGGTGCCAGAGGCCTTTTGGTCGCGCGCGCGCGCAGTGGTACAGCCTACTCCACGCTGAAGAGCGCCAACAGTGCGAAGCACGTTCGTGGATTGCCTTTCTTGATTTATCAATAAATTGGGTTGGCCAAATATCAGGAAACAGGCTTAATCAATGTTTAGTTGATTTCTGTTCCACTAGATGGCGCTTTGCCGTTTGAAAAACACATGTGCTCCTGGTCAG
The DNA here is from genome assembly GCA_030710605.1 of Cordylochernes scorpioides. Lineage (NCBI taxonomy): Eukaryota > Metazoa > Arthropoda > Arachnida > Pseudoscorpiones > Chernetidae > Cordylochernes > Cordylochernes scorpioides. Next base: position 52,903,066 of record CP092882.1, read on the forward strand.
GATAAGCCTTTTTTATTTTTAATATCAAAACCTGACCATTTGATTTTTTTCTATTATTTTTTCACATTTCAATTTTTGTGATGCCTATCCTTCTATGATTAATGCCTTGAAATATCTTTTAGAAGCAGCCTGAGATTTTGTTCTGAACTAGTTTAATTTCAGGTTTAGGTCATTTAAATTCTATCATACTCTGTTTAAATATATTTTTCTTCATCATCCTGGATTATCAATTCCTAGTGTCATTACTTAACAATGGTTGCTCTCAAGTTGGTGGGACAGTTGTCAACGAGATGTGGCCACAATGCTGGGTCACAGAGTAGTACCAATCACCTTACACAGCTACCTGGTGAAAACTGACATAAACAGGATGGCAGGGTTCTTATACAATGGAAATAATTGGATACAAGAACATCTAGGATGTCATATGACCTGGTATAAAGACAACCTTCACATTTACAGTAGTATGATAGAAGAATACTACAAGGAGGATATCGAAAGAGGTCAATTACTTTTCAAATTGGTGTGTACTGCAAAGAAAAATCAGCTCAAAAATATGAATCTACTGAGTTGTGCTAATATAGCTGAATACCTTACAAATGAAGCATTAGGTGAATTTTCTTATTATGAAATAAATATTAAAATATTAATTTTGAAACGCAGCCGAGAGACAACATTCAGCATTCAACCAAAAGGCATTTGGTATATGAAAAATAGATCCAGAAGAGATAAGCGCGAGCAGTTTATGTATGAATATTAGACTATTAATTAATTTTTTTTTATCCAACATAAGTCTATTCAACGATGTAGGTGTTAGATTCCTTTTTATTTTAATTGATTTAAAGAAAATAAGATACAAAAGATGAATAAACTCTATTATTCGAGGAATAAAAGGTAACAACAGCTGTTTGATGCGCGCGCGTCTTGTGACGTCACTCAAACTTGAAAGGCGCGCGCGGCGGGCAAACAATTTATAGCTTTCTCTCCTTTCCTTTCTTTTATTATATTACAAGGTATATTATATCTCCCCCAGCATCAAAGAATCTCATCACTCCTGGGATGTCTATTCACATAAGGTTGTACGTTGGAGATGTGAGCCAAACTTCTATCATCAATTTTATATTTTTAATATTTAGGGTGACTAGGTCACTTTCAGTACTCCATGTCGTCACCATTCTTTACCAATCTTCAGTTGGAGAGGCATCCTTTTGAGACGACTATTAAAATAGAACTTAATTCATTGTCGGTAGTGGTTCTAAGTTGCTGTAAAATCTTTGTTTACGTAATGTAATTAGCAAACGTATTATAAGATTTATTTATTGGGGTATTAGATATATTTATTTACTTACAGGATTGTTGTTAGTATTAGATAGCGTTAGTTCTTTTGTTTACATTCTATATCGAACTCAACTGTGTTGCCGAGTACGATATTAACTATATTACATCTCTCCTTTTTTATAAATCCATTCTTTTTGGTGGCTTCACCTGGCGACCGCTTCTTGTGAACTTCCGCACCTCTCTGGTCTCCTCCTCTCCAGCTGGATTATCAGTTTCCGACTGCAGCTCCATCCTGTCAGAACCTTTAGGCTGAGTTTCTTGATCTTGCTCCAAAGTTGAACAAGCACTTCCACTGGGTTCTTGCTCAAGGATGCTTTCATGGTCTCTTTGGGATTGGTTAGTTGTAATATGTGATTGGTTTCTTCTGTAGAGTCCTTTGTTGTTCTGGACTGTATAGGACCTTGGACCATCTTCTCGAACTATTGTGGCTGGTTTCCAGTTTCTTCTGTTTTCTCTTAAATAAACTTCTTGTCCAATCTTGAAAGTTGGTTCGTCTCTTGATCCTTTGTCATAGTAGAATTTCTGCTTGTTTCTGGATCTTCTTAGCTTTAAAGTGACATCTTTTTGGATGCAAGGTCTTAGCAATTCTTTGCTGATTGGCAAGATTGTCTTTGTTCTTCTTGAAAGTAGTCTTTGTGCTGGTGATCCCATGTCTTCTCTTGGAGTATTTCTATAGTTGAGTAATGCAATCTGGATATCATCTCCACTTTGTTTGCATTTTCTAAGAATGTTCTTTGCTATTTGCACAGCTCTTTCAGCCAGTCCATTTGATTTAGGGTAATGTGGACTTGAAGTCTTGTGATTAAACTTCCATTTGTTGCTGAATTCATTGAACTCTCTTGAAGCATAATTTCTTCCATTATCTGTCTCCAGAACTTTAGGAATTCCATGTATGCTAAAGTTTCTTTTGAGAAATCCAATGGTATCTTTTGAATTTATGGTGTTAATAGGTTCAAAGTTTATGAATCCAGAATAACTGTCTATAATCACAATGTATTCATTCCCTTCAAATTGAAAGATATCTGATGCGACAATTTCCCATGGGAGCTCAGGAATTTCTTTTAGCATTAGGGGTTGTTTTTGTTTGTCTCTTTGTGTAGCTATGCATGTCTTGCAATTTTCTACCATTTCAGAGATATCTTTGGACATTCCTGCCCAATAAATGGAGTCTTTGGCTCTTTTGGTACAACCAGTAATGCCTAGGTGGCCTTCATGTATCTGTTTGAGAACTTGTTTTTTGATTGATTCTGGTATTATTATTTTGGTTCCCCTCAGAACTAGGTCTTCATGAATGGAAAGTTCATCTTTTATATTCCAATATCTTCTGCAAGATAGAGGAACTAGTGACTTTTGGTCTGGCCATCCTTGGATTATTGTTTCTTTTAGTTCTTGTAATTCTGCATCTTCCTTTGTAGCTTTCATGATGTTGGTTGTTGATCTATTGTCAAATGCAGTAATTAAAAGGATTTCTATTGGATTTTCTTCTAGAATCTCATATGATTTGCAATCTCGACTCAGTAAGTCTGCAATCAAGAGCTCCTTTCCACTCTTGTATTTAATATTTGGTCCATATTGATTAATTTCCATGAATATTTTTTGAAGTCTTGGTGGCATTTTATCCATTGGTTTTTTGTAAATGGATTCTAACGGTCGATGGTCTGTTTCTATTAAGAGATTTACCATATATATAGGTATGGAATTTCTTACAACCAAATTTAATTGCCAGAGCTTCTTTTTCTATTTGAGGGTAATGCCTCTGAGCATCATTTAATGCAGAAGAAGCATACGCAATTGGTCGATCTTCTTGGAGTAAGACTGCTCCAATGGCATGTTGGCTTGCATCAACCGAAAGTACCACATCTTTGTTAGGATCATAATACTTTAGGGTTGGCGCTTGTTTTAATAAGTCTTTTATTCTTTCCATATCCTTGTCCATCAAGCTGTCCCATTGCCATTCTGTGTTTTTCTTCAGAAGCAATCTTATTCTGTATGTTATCTCTGAGAGATTTGGGATGAATTTATGTAAGTATTGAACCATTCCCAAAAGTCTTTGTAGTTCTTTTTTGTTTGATGGTGACTTGATATTGTCAATGGCTTTGACTTTTTCTTCATCTGTTTTTATTCCATCACTGGTGAAGATATGTCCCAAGAACTTTATTTTTGTTTTTTCAAATTCACACTTGTCCTTATTGAGTCTTGCTCCAGCTTCCTGAAGAGTAGTCATGACTATTTTAGTTCTTTCTCTCAGTGTTTGGATGTCTTCAGCATGGATGAGTATGTCGTCCATTGAGTTTTCTACACCAGGTATATTCTCTACAATCTTGGATATGGTATTCTGGAAAATCTCCGGGGCAGTTTTAATTCCAAATGGGACTCTAAGGAAAGCATAACGCCCCCAAGGTGTGCTGAAGGTCATGTAAGGTTGTGTTTCCGCAGCGACCTTCAATTGCCAAAAGCCTTTTAAGAAGTCAAGCTTTGTGAAGTATTTTGAATTTTTGATATTGGAAGCTATGTCCTCTATCGTTCTTAGTGGGTAGTGTCTTCTTAGCAGGATCTTGTTTAAATCTGATGGATCAATGCAAATTCTATATTTCCCGCCTTGTTTCACTACCACCATGTGGCTTGAGACAGGTGTCGGTTCTTCCATTCTTTTTATCACCTTACTTTTCTCCATTAAGTCTAGTTGTTTCTTGACCTCATCTTTTATTTTAAGGGGTATTCTCCTGGGTGGTTTTATTTCCAACTTGTGGTCCCCTTTTGTGAATTCTGCTCTGTATTCAAAATTCTTTAAGCAACCATCTCCGTTGAACAGCTGGTGAAACTCTTGTTCTACTGGTTTTATTTCATTTATTCTCTTGAGTAGTCCTAGCATAAAGCAAGATTCACTGCCCAGTATTGGTGTGGTCCCTGTTTTGGTGACAATGAACTTAATGTCTGCCTTGATGTTGTTTATTATGCATGAGGCAATAATTTCTCCTTCCACCTTAATTCTGTGGCCTGAGAATGATTTTAAACTTTTCACTGAACTTCTGTTAAGTTTTGAATTTATTTTCTTGAAAATGTTCCAAGGCAAGACATTGCACTGAGCTCCAGTGTCAAATTTTATTTTGAAAGGTTCAGTGTTGTTTATTTGGATTTTTTCCATTGGTTCACTAGTGAATTCCGACAATGAATTAATTTGAAGACTAAATTCATCATTTTCTGTTTCTTCTTCTACTAAGGCAGTGTCGGGCAACCGGTGTGCCGTGGCACACTGGTGTGCCGCGAAGAATTCTAGGTGTGCCGCGAACATTTTTGTAGGTATTTAGAACTTTTGGTTAAATTTAAAAATAATGTTTAAAAAAATATTTTTTATAATTTTTATTCAATTTTAATAATTTTTTTCAAAAATTTTCATATAAAAAATGAAATTAAAAAAAAGCAAATTTCATTTTATATAAAACTTATTTTGGTATTATAATTACAACAGTTTGCATAATTTTATATTTCATATAACGTATGTACATAATCTTGACGTACATAACTGGCACGTGCCATTATTAAAAAATAAAAATGCAAATAGGTACGTACCTATTTAAAATCATAAGTTAAAAAAAAAAACAATCCGCGAAAACAACTTTATTTAATAAAGTTGAATACATACTGCGGGAAAATACCTAATTTTTAAAATAATATGTCCAAACTTAACCGTCATTTACAATCTTTGTCACAGCTGTTTATTAATAGAGACTCAAAGCTACAAAGCTTAAAAAAAAGAAAACAAAAAAAAATTATAAATTTATTTAAAAAATTTATTCGGAGTTTTCGTCAAAGTATTGCTGTAGTAATTCTTCATTTTTTTGCATGTTGTAAAACACACACACATTCACACAATAAGTTTTGTACACCGTAAAATCTGTTGGTTAAAAAAGGAAAAAAATATTTTTGTTACGAAATTCTCACTCACTTTTAACTCAAGGTAACTTTATTTAAACATTTTGTTATTATATTTGTGTGTTTTCTAAATTCTCTCAAAACTAGATGGAGAGATTTCTAATTAGAGAAGGTGCCAGTGATAAACAAAATCAAAACGAAAATAAAGAAGATAAGAAAATAGTAAAATCAACTGGAAATAAGAGGAAATACGTTGAAGATTATCTCAAATATGGATTTATACCATCTGTTAATGATCCATCACTGCCGTTTTGCTTAATTTGCCAAAAAACCTTCAGCAACGAAACAATGGTGCCAAGTAAACTACTTCGACATATTGAGACAAATCATCGGGAGCAGATGAACAATCCAATAAGCTACTTTGAAAATATACGATCAAGTTTTCAAAAGCAATCAAAAAAATTCAAGAAATTTATGACCACCTCAGATGAAGCTCAGACAGCAAGTTACATGATAGCTCAACTCATCGCTCGAAAGAAGAAAGCTCACGCGAAAGCAGAGGAAATTATCTTGCTTGCTTTAAAAATTGTGGCTGGATGTATGTTAACGAATGATGCTATGGAGAAGGTTACGAAAATTCCACTATCATCAAAAACTATTGCGAGAAGAATTGAAGATATGTCAGAAGATATTGAGTTGCAAATAAAACAATCTTTTAATGATTCATCAACAAAATGGGCTATACAGCTTGATGAAACCACAGATAAGCTCAATTGCTGGCATTTTTGAGGTTCGTCGATACAGGAAAAATGGTGGTGGTTCAAGAGAATCCATCAAAATCTATTATCAAAAAAGAAGTCGAAGAAACTTTGACATTACTATCCGCTTCTTTTGATAAATATTTTCCTTACTTGGACGTTGAAAAGATGGAATGGGTAGTTAACCCATTTATGCACTGTGAAATTCAACATCTGGAAGAAGAAATGCAAGAAAACTTAATTGATTTAAAAAACGATTTAGTTTTCAAAAGACTATTCACTGAAAAGGAGCTATCTGAGTTTTGGTTGTGCTTAAACTCCAAATTTCCTAAACTTAGTAATGCGGCGAATCATTGTTGCCATTTGGAAGTTCCTACCTGTGTGAGCAAGGTTTTTCAACACTCACAGAAATGAAGTCTAAGAAGCGCGAAAGACTTCAAATGATAGATGAGGAGATGCGCGTTTGTCTTTCACAAGTAGATCCCCGTATTGATTTGATATGCTCTCAAAAACAATCGCAATGCTCGCATTGATTATGTTAATTTAATATTGGAAATTAATAAAATGTGATATATATGTGTCATAATTTGTATATAATTGAATGCAACCCCGACCCACTATGTATGTACCATGTATGATTTTCAAAGATTTAATAAAAGAATAAGGTAACTGGAGGAAAGAAAGTAACAAAAGACATAGAAAGTAGATCTAGAGGAGAGCATATTTATTAATAACGACGCAGTTAACCTTCTGACCCCAGGTCCCTGCGAGCTAAGTTTAAACCAACACTTCCTGGAAAAACAGGACGTATCTAGTGACCAGAAGTTATAAATGTTAAAGCTAACACCCAATATTTCCGGCAAAGACAGGACGTATCTAATATCCGTCGAAGTTATAAGCGTCAAGCTACCCGACACTTCCTGACCCAGGCCGGGCGTAACTAACACTAAAGGAAGCCGCCGGCCAATCAGAAGATAGCATCTAAATAGGTCAACCAATAGGGAAAGATCAGGTGATCATCTCTCAACCAATCAGAGAGAAACTGAGTCTTGGTGTTAAATCGGAAAGCAAGAATGGTTAGTTACGTTTTCGCTCTCATAGGAACAACACCTATAGTTGTTCAGTGGCTCTCGCCGAGTTCGGACAGTGGCTCCTTCGCTTCCAACAAGGTAACATCTACTCTAGAGATCTCTCTCCCTCCGCTCATTTCATCTAAATCCCATCATCGCCATGTGATCAACTAATTAACAGTCAAATCGCTCAGCCCTTCTCAAGCTTTCTTCCCTCCAACCCAGTTGCCTTTTATTTTCAAAACAATCACGTGTCCTGATTATTCCTAACTGTGTGCTTCACTTACCACTCAACGACTGCGCTTCAACCAATCCTCACCATTCAAATCGAACAACAAGAAATCCCACAACGATATTGCCACAGAACGGCTAAGTCGACAGGATTCTACAACAGTGTAATACATCAAATATTGCAGTGTAATAACATTGCATCATCATATTACACAGAGTCGACAGGATAAAGATTATGGAGCTTAATCAGGATCAAGATGGAAATTAGCCCAGACACCAGCAAATCAAAAGGCAATGACAAAACCAGCGGAAAAGAAGCGGACAAGAAGAGAGGCGACCAGGCGCCTTCTAGCGGCCATCATATGGCAGATGACCGTGGCCATCCGACGTGTCAACGCCCCACAAAGTGAGACGGAATTCCGGAGCGCCATTCCCCGGGGAGGACGACGGACACAACCCCCACCAACCCCAGGCGAGTGTCACCAAGACCGGACACCGACCACCGAGGAGTCATCCACCGCCATGCCGTACACAGTCCCCGAAACCAATCCGCGCGATCCGGGACAACCCAAACGATCCCAAAATGATCTTCCAGTACCGGACTTCACTTCAATTTCGCGGACGGTGCGAACAGTCCCGAGCCAAGCCAACCATCCCAAACCAAGACGTTCCAGAGGAGACCTGTTGAACTGAGGTAGGCACCCACCCTATGGCGTCAAGAAATTGACTTTGGACTCATAGCTAATCCTACCTACCCCTTTAACAATGTATCTAAACATGTACCAAATGAATGCAAGCACGGGCTAGACCAAAACCTGTCCCAAAGGACTCGTACAGCACACAAAGCTTTCACACATGGAAACCCTTGCCTGCATTCATTGCCCAAACCTCCAATATTTACATGCCACCATTCTAATCTCACACCACGCAACTTTTCACTCAACCCAATTGCCAATACTTTATGCCCACCACATATAAAGCCACCACGACTTCAACCTACAATTCCAATAATGCCCAAAAAAGTGTCCGTACACCGACACAGCTCACCCACTTACCACACAAAATCCACACATGACCACACTTCGCCACGCCATAATTACGCAAATGTACCTCACAACATACACGCACCCATACGTCACCACACAACAAACACGCACAATCCGCACAACAAACGCAACACGCGCGCCAAAAGACGACAACCACCAACAAACGCATGCACCGTCGTTAGTAACAATCATCTCGTCTACACAAAACACTAAAAAAATGTTCACCTTAAAAGATGCCATATACACTAACAATAGAAATTTCGATATATGACTTTAATAAATTTGTTGTTCATAGTGAGAACAGGTTAAATTTTGTACAAACAAGGATTTCGCGTGACACCTTTTCATTCACAATTTTTTTTTTTCGATTCGTGTCACAGGTCACCCCACAAACCTTTTCACTTCAGGCCACAGACGCCTTTCAACACACCTGTGACACGTCTCCACCCAACACGTGTTCACGTCGTAAGCCTCATTTTCACTCAATTCCACTCTAATATCACTGAATAGCCTTTTTTTCTAAAGTCACGACGACCATTCGATTTAATAAATGGATACAACATCCGGCTTTTCAAAATACAAATAACGTCGAACTTACACCAACTTATCTCTTCACAATATATTGGCAGACCATAACACATGACACAAGACATCGTCAAACAAGTAAAACCCACAAACAAAACAAAATTTCGTACACCAAACATATCACACACGCAACGCAACCAATGCCGAAAGTAAAAGATTCAATTATAAAAAACAATTAGGCCGACAGGAAACATAGAAGCAAGGCGGATATCTTCCCGCAAAGAATAAAGACGTCACCATGACTCCAATTACGTGCAAACAGTGGGTGGATAAGTTTAGACTGGACCTCGCGTCCCCGACACGTCCCGCTTCCGGCATCTCATTACAAGGCCCTGCTCATCCAAATTAGGTCACCGCTCTCCCCAGCCACAGATTCCTCTATGCCACCAATTGTGGATCCCAATTCGAACTACGTATCGATTTTTACAATGTAGTCAAATCAACTGTCACTCGGAAATAAAAAAAAAAAAAAAAAGGTACAAGACATCGCACACATTTAAATGAGTTCATACTCCCATCATAATTGATCAAATACTTTACAAACTTTCAAAAAAAAAAAACGCTACACCTTCCATCTACACATAAATACCACAGACCTTAGGATCTCGACAACACATAGAATTCACACACACATTTCTTACACCAAAAACTTCTAACATTTTTCACAACACACACACAAAGACAAAAAATTACACATAAAGGTTATATAGATTTCCATGTCTCCTGTACACACAGCATAAACGCACTTGAGGGCTAGAATCACGTTTTTCACCTAAGTGTCGCTACAGATGAGACAAAAAATTTATAGGGCATAATTGAGCAAGTAAAACATTTATAGGGCAAAATGGAGCAACCAATACATGTAGATCAGGGCATGTAGATACCAAAGGGTTCCAACCAATACACCTTATTTTTCATATCAATCATTTTCATTATTTTCTCTCAATTAAAATTTAAATATTTAATCAATTTATCAATTTATTCAACTTATTACCACTTTTAATCATTAATTATCATTTTTTTTTCCAATTAGTTTATATTATCATTTTTATTTATCAATTATCATTCTATTTACCACTTAGCTTAAACTGCCACAACTCAATTATCAACGAAAACTCATTGGTTTTCGATTAAACTAAAAACATTAAATCACACTTTGTTGTTGAAACCTTTTTATTTTTCATTTTTCTTTTTTTCCAAACACTCGACTTTGATTTCGCTCAACCACTTTTATTTTTATTTGATTTCAAAATACCTTATGAAATTTTATTTTTATTTTTATTTTGATTTCTCACAAGCCCTAATAAAATTCCCTCGGTTTCCATTCCCAATCTCGAGCTTGAATAATGGTTAGGCATTTTTCCTTTCTTTTTTTTTCTCACCACTCAACCAAGCACTCAACTTTGATTTCGCTCAAAAAACTTTTATTGTATTTTTATTTTTGATTTCTCAAAAGACCTAATAGAATTCCTTCGATTTCATTCCCAATCTCGAATAGAATATGGTTAGGCATTTTTCCTTTTTTTTTCGCCATTCAACCAAACACTCAACTTTGATTTCGCTCAAAAAACTTTTATTTTTTTTTATTTTGATTTCAAAAGCCTTAATAGAATTCCCTCGAATTCATTTCTTAACTCGAGTAGAATTCGTTTAGGCGCATTTTCTTTTCTTTTAATCCACTATGTACCATAACATTCCTTGATTTCTTACAATTAAAAATTTTTGATTTCTATTAATTATACTCAACCTATATCATCAACACCATTCTATTTTACTTTTATATTACCAGCAATGTTTGTATATAGCCCCTCCATACCCACAACTAATTTTCCCACAAAATTATTTTTCACTTTACAGAATTCTCTCAGGCTAACCCCTTCTTGAATTCTTCACATGTAGGGGGCGCATCTGTCATAATTTGTATATAATTGAATGCAACCCCGACCCACTATGTATGTACCATGTATGATTTTCAAAGATTTAATAAAAGAATAAGGTAACTGGAGGAAAGAAAGTAACAAAAGACATAGAAAGTAGATCTAGAGGAGAGCATATTTATTAATAACGACGCAGTTAACCTTCTGACCCCAGGTCCCTGCGAGCTAAGTTTAAACCAACACTTCCTGGAAAAACAGGACGTATCTAGTGACCAGAAGTTATAAATGTTAAAGCTAACACCCAATATTTCCGGCAAAGACAGGACGTATCTAATATCCGTCGAAGTTATAAGCGTCAAGCTACCCGACACTTCCTGACCCAGGCCGGGCGTAACTAACACTAAAGGAAGCCGCCGGCCAATCAGAAGATAGCATCTAAATAGGTCAACCAATAGGGAAAGATCAGGTGATCATCTCTCAACCAATCAGAGAGAAACTGAGTCTTGGTGTTAAATCGGAAAGCAAGAATGGTTAGTTACGTTTTCGCTCTCATAGGAACAACACCTATAGTTGTTCAGTGGCTCTCGCCGAGTTCGGACAGTGGCTCCTTCGCTTCCAACAAGGTAACATCTACTCTAGAGATCTCTCTCCCTCCGCTCATTTCATCTAAATCCCATCATCGCCATGTGATCAACTAATTAACAGTCAAATCGCTCAGCCCTTCTCAAGCTTTCTTCCCTCCAACCCAGTTGCCTTTTATTTTCAAAACAATCACGTGTCCTGATTATTCCTAACTGTGTGCTTCACTTACCACTCAACGACTGCGCTTCAACCAATCCTCACCATTCAAATCGAACAACAAGAAATCCCACAACGATATTGCCACAGAACGGCTAAGTCGACAGGATTCTACAACAGTGTAATACATCAAATATTGCAGTGTAATAACATTGCATCATCATATTACATATGTTTAAATTTTTACTAGTATTTATTGTTGTATTTTAATTACCTACGAGGAAATTTATAGTGAGAACCACAGGTGCGCCGCGAAAAAAAGAAATTAAGCTTAGTGCGCCGCAACTCGAAAAAGGTTGCCCGACACTGTTCTAAGGTATTGATTTTCTTTTTATACCTGAAATTTGATCTGCAACATTTTGCAAAATGATTTGCTTTTTTACATTTATTGCAAATTTTTCCATATGCAGGACATCTTCTAATTGGATGTGTGCCGCCACATTTTTTGCAATTGTCTATTAATTTTGGAACTTCTTCCATTGTTACATTCTTTTTTGGCCTGAAGTTCTTTTTAATGACTGATACTTCTTGATCCGGAACGCTGTTGCATGACCTTTATTTCTTTGTTTGTCCTTTCTGCAGCCATACATATTTGTATTGCCTTATCCAGGTCCAAATCAGGATCACTTAGAAGTTTTTCTCTTGTGTGGTCATCATGAATACCAACAACAACCCTGTCTTTGATTAGTTCATCTTCCAAACTTTCAAACTTGCACTTTGATGCTTGTAGGCGCAATCTTGTGATAAATTCTGTAATTGTTTCAACCATGCTTTGTTGTAATTTATTAAAGTTATAACGTTCCATGGTATAATTCTTTTTTGGCAAAAAGTAGTTGGTGAAACGTTTTTCGATTTCTTCAACTTTTTTAGTTTCTTCTGGAGATAGTACAAATGTACTGTAAATTTTTTGGGCATCGCTTCCTATTATTGTCATGAATGACGCGACTTGAACTTCTGGTTCTTCTTTTTCATCTCCGTAGCAGTTTCATACCAAGAATATTGTTGAAGCCAATCTTCCCACCTTTCTCTATTAGGATCAAAATTTTTGGTGCCTCCATGGTTAGTTATTTAAATATTATTCTCAAAGCTATTTATTTCCGCTTATTTTTAAGTTTGGAACTTTTGTTAACCCTTTCAGTTTAGAACTAGGGTTAGCGAAATACGCTACTTTTATTTTAAAATTTAAACTTCTGACACCATGTAAAATCTTTGTTTACGTAATGTAATTAGCAAACGTATTATAAGATTTATTTATTGGGGTATTAGATATATTTATTTACTTACAGGATTGTTGTTAGTATTAGAAAGCGTTAGTTCTTTTGTTTACATTCTATATCGAACTCAACTGTGTTGCCGAGTACGATATTAACTATATTACAGTTGCTTTGCACTTTTCGGTTTCCTGTAACTGATATTGTAGATTAAGTTCTTTTTCTCAATACCTTCTTTGTGTGTTTCATCTGTTGGAGCCTCTTTACAATCATCGGTGTAGATTTTCTTGTGGTTTTAGTTGTTCTTTTATCAGCTGTTGCTTCATCTTCTGACTTAAAATCTGAATCTCCTGGGAGACAAAAGTCTTTAATGTGTTCTGGGCTCTTACGGTAACTACCGTATTTACATGGTGTAACTTTGGCATTTCTAGTAGTTTGTCTAGTGATTCTTTCATGAACACTACTTTTGCTGCTATATATAGCTTCCCAATCACTATCAGAATTTCTAAAAACTATATTTCAAATTATATGTTCTGTTATAATATATTTCTTTTTAGGCAAATCTATTGAAATATATGTATGTGAACGAATATACATATAAATATATAACAATTTATTCTTTATTTTTAAATATAATTCAAGCTGAAAGTGATTTCACCAAAATAATTTGGCCAAAAAACTATCTCAATGGGTCAAAATAGGTTTGTCAAAATTGTGGTGACATTTGATATATTAGTTTAGGAGTTCATCTTAAACAAACAAATGTGTATATTTATTGAGATTGAACATTCAAAAAAAAAAAGCTATCATTTACTAATGGAAAACATTTAAAACAGTGCTTAATTATTAAATATATAATAAATATCATAGAATAATTGATTATTATTCAATATTTTAAAAATAACATTTAACTACCCTGATTTTTTTTTTTTTAAATTTATTACGTGAATATCCCATATATATTACTACACTTAGCTCCGAGTATTAAAACTGCTCTAGGAATCCAAGCTACCTCAAGAGAGAAAGAGTGAATTTTGTAGCACTATAAAATGATAGGGGAAAATATAATTCTTCTGCAATCTGCGATTGAAAATAACGATCCAAACAGGGTTGATGAACTTATTGTATCAGGCATTGATATCAATTGTCAAAATGAAGAAAGAATGACTCCATTACATATTGCAGCTAACCTAGGTAGGACTGAAATATTACTGAATCTGATAAGAAAAAATGCTGATATTAATATTCAGAATTCATTTAAAAGAACACCATTACATATTGCTGTATTAAGACCAAATGATAATTCTTATTTTCATCTAATTCAAGCAGGAGCATCGCTTAATATAAAAGATATCCACGGTGACACCCCATTATATCTTTCTATAAAAAATAAGTATTTAGAAATTTCAAAAGAATTAATTAAAAATGGAGCTGATATTAATGCTTACAATTTTAAAAAAATATCAATTTTAATAACTGCTGTTACATCCTTTGAAAACCTAGATTTAATTAGAAATTTATTGGAATTGGGTGTTGAGGTTGATTTTAAAGATACTCTTGGAAAAACTGCTTTGAACCATGCATCTGAGGACTGGATTAATCCAAAAAGAGGAGAACTGATGAAACTTTTAATAGAATTCGGTGCTGATGTCAATTCAAGAGGTTATAATGGAACCATTCCATTGATGAATATTGCTAGAAATGGAAAAATATTTGAAGCTCAAATGTTGATAAGAGCAGGTGCAAATATTAATGCTAAAGGTAGTTTGCATGAGAATGTGTTACGTCATGCAATTGACGGAAATAATATTGAAATGATAAGGTTGTTGATAAATTTAGGCGCAAATGTAAACAGTGCAGATATGTTTGGTATTACCCCTTTGCATTCAGCTGCTATGGAATTAAAAAAAAATATCAATATCCTGAAGATATTAGTTGAGTCGAAAGCTGACATCTACTTGAAAGACAAAAGTGGATTAATTCCTTTGGCATATTCTCCACGAAATAATTTAGCTTGGTCAGATGCGGTTTCTGGCTTGAAATATCTTTTACAAGCAACAAGAGATTTCGATCTAAACGAATGTGTTGGTACAAGGTTAGATCAGTCAAATTCTACCAAAATGATGGTGAAATATTTTGTCCTTTATCATCCCAGATCGTCAATACCAAGTGCCATATCCTCAGAAGAGATGTTCTCAAGTTGGTGGGACCATTGTCAACGAGAGGTGGCCACAATGCTGGGCCACAAAGTAGGACCGATCACCTTACACAGCTACCTGGTGGAACCTGACCTAAACAGAAGAGCAGGGTTCTTATACAATGAGAATAACGGGATACAAGAACATCTAGGATGGAATATGACCTGGTATAAAGACAACCTTCAAATTTACAGTAGCATGATTGAAGAATACTACAAAGAGGATATTAAAAGGGGTAAATTACTTTTTAAATGGGTGTCTACTGCAAAGAAAAATCAGTATAAATATGTGACCAAGTTTAATTGTGCTAATATAGCTGAATACCTTACAAATGAAGCATTTGGTGAATTTCCTCATTAGGAAATAAATATTAATTCTGAAAATCAGCCATGTGACAACATTGAGTATTTCAACCAAAAACATTTGAAATATGAAAAATAGTTCCAGAAGAAGATAAGCGAGAAGTTTATGTATATAAATATTAGACTATAAATAAAATATTTTTTAAAATTATTTGATCCAACATAAGCCCATTCAATGATGCATTTATTATGTAAAAAGTAACTACTCACTTCAGACTTATGTAATCCTTTCCTTATATTTTTCATATCTATAATAATTAATTATAAAAAACACTTTAAAAAATGTTTTTATTTAAAATGCACTAAAAATAACAAAATAAATATTTCTGAAGTATTGCTTTTTTTTTTCTGAAGGTACCATTTAACAAATAAAATAATAGACTTAGAAATAAAAAGCGGTGAGGGATAATAGCCATGGATTTGAGATTTTTGTGATTTTGTATGAAGCAAATGATTAGCAAGATTACGCCTTTCATTAAATTTTTGCCTCTTTAACGCATAAACAATGATCATCCCCCAAGAATAAAATAAATATTTCTGAATGTGCCATTTAACAAATAGATTAATAGAATTAGAAATAAAAGCGCTGGGGTACAATAATAATAAATTTGAGATCAATGTGATTTTATATGAAGCAAATGATTAGCAAGATTATGCCTTTCATTAAATTTATACCTATTTGCTGCATAAATGATTATCATCCCCCACCGCTTTTATTTCTAATTCTATTAATCTATTTGTTAAATGGCACATTCAGAAATATTTATTTTATTCTTGGGGGGTGATCATCGTTTATGCGTTAAAGAGGCAAAAATTTAATGAAAGGCGTAATCTTTATAATCATTTGCTTCATATAAAATCATAAAAATCTCAAATCCATGGCTATTATCCCTCACCGCTTTTTATTTCTAAGTCTATTATTTTATTTGTTAAATGGTACCTTCAGAAAAAACTCAATACTTCAGAAATAATTATTTTGTTATTTTTAGTGCATTTTAAATAAAAGTGTTTTATAATTAACTATCGGATGTACCCGGCTTCGCCCGGGGTTTTACCCGAGTAAAGGTTTGTTTAACGAATCTCTCAATAAAGTGAACATTTTTTCCCGGTCCCTTGAAAAATACTCGATAAGTTGAATAAAATCAATATTAATTGGTTCCCTCGGTAATTGGAAGTTAAAGGAATTATTATTATTGCGTATGATATTGTTTTTTACAGCACAATACAACAATGTTGGCAAGTTAAAGGAATAGTATCTTGCCTTGGAATTGTATCATTATTCTTGTCTCAAATAAATTGCCGTGTCATCCTGAATTTTGTCTTTCCTAATTTTCTACATTACAAAACCATCGTATCATCAAGATAATATTTAGAGCAGATTGTTGAATTATAACAGATAAATTAGAATATTTATCTTGATTATTTTTAGGCGAAAAGTTATTTCAAAAATTTATTTGCTAGAAACCTTCCCAGTACTATACTAAATAACTTCCCAAAGTTTCATGGCGTTCCAATGAGTGGTTTGGTCAGGCATAAAGGACACACACACATTCATTTATATATATATAGATTATTCACACTATTTTTATTTTTAGTCGTATATATTCCAGTCCAAAAAAAAAAAAAAAAGCCTTATCACTGAGACGACGTTATCCTTAAATAGCTGCAAGCCTGCTTGCAGCAGATTGGTCAATTCCTCGTGGGAGGTCGGAAGTGACGTAAGCAAAATCCGTTACTAACAGAACTGCGTCTCTTTGCTTTTGGGAACCCTAAATTTATTGAATTATATTACAAAGTTAGAGACACCCAGTGGATTATTGTTAGGGCATAATTGGTACAAATAAAATTTGAATTATAATTAAACAATTGATTAAATAGTTAAAAGTAACAACATACTAATTGAAAAAGGGGAACTATTTAAAAAGGTGTCATGAAATGTATGGTGGTATATTGTTATACACACCTATATATATAGAATGAAAAAACCCTGTACAATTTATAAACGAATACAATAAAGCATCAAGGGCTGCGTATCTTTATTAAAACGACAATTTACGAGCTTTCGAGCACATACGCCCTTCTACAGGAAATAATACAATAATAATCCAAACTAGTTTGAAATATAATTTATATACATATAGCTATTGTTTTGCATATCTGCTTAACTAGAATAATATTAAAATGATTGAAATTTACATGTAGGTATAATAATTTGGAAAACTAATTCTAAAATATATGAGGTAATATGATACATTAAAGTAAACTTATTTTGTATTTTACAATTTTTGTAAATATATTTTGTAAAATACAAAATAAGTTTACTTTAATGTATCATATTACCTCATATATTTTAGAATTAGTTTTCCAAATTATTATACCTACATGTAAATTTCAATCATTTTAATATTATTCTAGTTAAGCAGATATGCAAAACAATAGCTATATGTATATAAATTATATTTCAAACTAGTTTGGATTATTATTGTATTATTTCCTGTAGAAGGGCGTATGTGCTCGAAAGCTCGTAAATTGTCGTTTTAATAAAGATACGCAGCCCTTGATGCTTTATTATTTTCGTTTACCTATATATATATAATGAATATAAATATATGCGTGATGATATTTGAATAAGATGACTAAATTATAACAGATTAAATTAATATATTTGTTGGCTTTTCTCATTTATTTGCTTGTAATTCCAAGGACGTTTTAGATAGGGATCTGAATATTTGGATTTCTAATTCCTTCCATGTCTTGAACATTTATTGAAAAAATCCTTTCGCAACCTCCAGCATTGTCGCATTTTTAGCCAAGAAAAATTGAAATTGACAGGTTCTGGGAAAAAATAGTTGTTTTTTAGTCAGAAAATGATAATGAAAATATTGCTGTATCATGTTTGATAATCAGATACAAAATTATATAGGGAAAAAATTCCAAAAGAGCAGAGACCACGGTGAAGCGAGTTC
The DNA here is from genome assembly GCA_030710605.1 of Cordylochernes scorpioides. Lineage (NCBI taxonomy): Eukaryota > Metazoa > Arthropoda > Arachnida > Pseudoscorpiones > Chernetidae > Cordylochernes > Cordylochernes scorpioides. The sequence goes on from CP092882.1 coordinate 52,921,376, forward strand.
ACTTTTAGTATGCAGAAACAAAATTCTAACAGAAAACATTCATTCGAGTAGAAGACCCAAAGCCAGATCATCTATATCTATATATATAAAAATGAATGTCTGTCTGTCTGTCTGTGTGTGTGTGTGTCCTCTATGGATTCAAAAACCATACATCCAATCGCCGTGAAATTTTGGGATATTATGAGGTGTATCCCTGGAAAGGTTTACGAAAAAGAATTTCTTGAATATCCTTAGAGTTATTTGCAGATTTGAATATTTAACTCGCAAGCAGCGCTACCATTGAGACGGAGATAGGCTTAGTTTGCTGCTCCTGATGACCTTGGGTCATCGTGTGAGTCACAGCATGATGCTACAAAAACACTCTCTCTGGGGATTTTACAGCGTCGACAACCTGTAAGATTGCCTCTCTCATATATTATACTTTAAACATCTGCTTAAAGCATTTTTCATTTGAAAGAGACTGCTCTCTTAACCCCCTTTAGACAACATTAAATGATATCGCGTGTCGATGATTTTGTAATGTATAGAATTAGGAAATACAAAATTCAGGATGACACGGCACAAGGGACCGGGAAAAAATGATCACTTTATCGAGAGATTCAAATTTACGAGTTTCAAATCATCAAAATATATCTTTCTTTTTTTATATGTTTATAGAGAATTGTTTTAACAAATGTTCTTTATACAAACCTTTACTCGGGTAAAACCCGGGCGAAGCCGGGCACATCCGCTAGTATATATATATAATTGAATGTCTGTCTGTCTGTACTCTATAGATTCAAAAACCATACATCCAATCGCCGTGAAATTTTGGGATATTATTAGGTATATCCCCGGGAAGGTTTTTGAAAAATAATTTCATGAATTTCTTGAATATCTTGAATATCCTTAGAGTTATTTGCAGATTTGTAGATTTAACTCGCAAGCAGCACTCCCATTGCGACGATGAAAACAAGTTTTTTTATCTATAAGTTTTATTATCACTATAAGTTTGTTATCTTAAAGATTATTTATCAAAAGTAAGATTTTCTACCTATTAATTGCGTACAAGTCAAAGTTAGTTTTATCATTTATCTACAACATATATATTGGGAGAATAGATAAAATGATTTTGTAATGTAGAAAATTAGAAAAGACAAAATTCAGGATGACACAGCAATTTATTTGAGACAAGAATAATGATAATTAATATTGATTTTATTCAACTTATCGAGTATTTTTCAAGGGACCAGGAAAAAATGTTCAATTTATCGAGAGATTCAACCTATCCCCCGATTTACACGGTACTTGTTTTACACGTTTTCGCTTTAACACGGTTTACCAAATAAGTTTTTTTTGTTTTTATTGCACTATACTAAATGCTACTGTGATTGAACACATGAGCTCTGTACACATCTCACGAGGAATCCCGAGCTTATGTGCTGACTACATATTTTAACCTATCAATGCATTTTATTTTTATTTCTGTGTACACCTATCCCCCGATTTACACGTTTTTCTCAGGAACGTATCTACCGTGTAAATCGGGGGATAGGTGTATTCTATTATACAAATAGATTTTTTAAAACCTTTCCTGCAAGTGCATTTTTGTGTGAAACCTCCACTACAGGTTTCACTTCCCTATTTCACTTACATTTTGTGTTTTATTTAAGTACATTTGGATAGAATATTGTGGTGACAAACCAAGTGTGCTCAACATTCCTTAGTTTTATCATAGGATTTCTGAAAATTACAAAAATAAATCATAAGATGCTTCTTTTTATTTACTTTAATTGATAAGGCACAATTTGGATTATAGATTATAAACGCAAGGTAATAAGACCAAATCCAAATAAATAAATAGTGTGTGACGTTTCAGTAACAGCGTTGTTACCATCTTCAGACAAAAGTACTGAATGAATGTCTGAAGATGGTAACAACGCTGTTACCGAAACGTCACACACTATTTATTTATTTGGATTTGGTCTTATTACCTTGTGTTTATATACTTTAGTTAGCTAAAAAAGGGCTTGCTCGAAAGTTTCCTTTAATTAAGCAAATTAAAAGAGTTGCGCACAGTGTCTTATGTTCCTTAGTGTTGTTCTCTTCTGAATAGATAGATAGATAACAGAGGAGAGATAAAGCCCAATTTGGATTATAAATTATAGCTACAAGAAAATAAGACCTAATCCAAATCATTCAATAGTTTCGGTGACAGCATTGTTACCATCATCAGACAAAAGAAATGGTATATAAAGAATAAAACATTTTATTCTTTTGTCTGATGATGGTAACAATGCTGTTACCGAAACGTCACTCACTATTAATTTATTTGGATTAGATCTTATTTTCTTGTAAAGAAGAGATAAGGTTTCATTAATAGACCTATAGTAAGGTAATTAATGGAAATTACAATTTTACATGGGGGGGGGGGGGCTAAGTTACCAATATTTTTATTATCATCAAATCAGATGCCATATCCCCACAAGGGATGCTTGCGTCAAGCAACACAACACTAAATTCAGAGAAATATTTTACATAAACAAGGCGCATATCATAATAAAAGAAACTTATTGCGAAAGGTTGTAGTTTTATTTTAAAACATAAACAATTGGTGAATTATAAGGTTTGAGTTTTTAAAGAAGGGAAAAGGGCATTAAAATCATGCTTGATTTTATATCTTTTACATAGGAACAACCAATGAAATAAATACAAATATATACATAGTTTAGCAATTACAGGTTTTTAACCAAGAGAGAAAATCATATTTACAGAATTTCCTTAATTTTAAATATGAGTCTTTACTACAAGAAAATAAGACCTAATCCATCACATGGATTATTTGTTGTTGTTTCTTATCCCCTTTTGTGTAAAGATTACACAAATCCCATGAGTTCATGATCTCATGGAATGGGGTATAGGGGTGCAGCTTTCGTTGATCATGGCACCATGATCCAGGCACACTTTGGTGAAAGTCTGACTTTGCCTGTAGTTTGAGGCTGTTCCTAACATGGAAGCCTTTGCTGCACTCTAACATGAGTACAGACACAGCTCCTCCGTATTCCTGGAGTGGGACCCTTGTTGAAGATCATCAACCGGGTCAGTTGAACTCAGGATTTTTAAAGGGGGAGTGTCCCTCCTGGTTACAGCATCAAGTCTACTAGAACAAGACTTGATACGATCGTGTAGAGGGTTTACTGTACCTCCCAACAATGTCCACTGCACCAGAGGCCAGGTACAGAGGGGTAAGGATGGGAGGGCAATGGATTATTTTCTTGTATTATAATCTATAATCCAAATTGTGCTTTATCATGAGTCAAGGTAATAAAACCAAATACAAATAAATAAATAGTGTGTGACGTTTCGGTAACAGTGTTGTTACCGAAACGTCACACACTATTTATTTGGATTTGTCTTATTACCTTGTTTTATAATCTATAATCCAAATTGTGCCTTATCAATTTATCATGAGTCCTTACTGTTTATAAATATAAAAAATCCCTCTATATTCAATGTCTTTCCGCTTTCTGGAAGATTGGACATTCAATAAGCACGTGACTGTACCCAATACTTAGTGGGTATTTACTTGGGAATGTCTAACCACCCATTGCTGCTCAGTGATCCCAACTGGTGGAAGGGCTCCAACCACCGTGGGGAAGGACTGTTCCCTGCCAACTTTGTCACGGCGAACCTGACCATAGAGCCAGAGGCCCTGAGTGAGTCCCACCCATTCCTACATCTCCTCATTCATTGAATGACTGACTGGTGTGCAGACAAACCTCCGGAGAAGAAAGTCCAGTTCAACGAGGAGACCCAGGTGAAGACCTTGGAACCTGAAGAGGTGGAAATTGATGAGGTGAGCTTTAGTCTTATCTTTTACTGACTACACAGAGACATGTGGTGGTGCACTTACAGTAAAAGCAGTCGCCAACTTCTACCCACCATGATTATCATGACCTGTACCACATGTGTTGTTGTTTGTACCATGTGTGTTGTTGTTGTTGCTTATTCCTCAAATCATTTAAACAATCTCCATTAGGTCCCATTGTCTCAGCTTTTCTATTATAGTCCACATCATGGAGAAGGAAAGAGGGGTGCACCTGCTGTGATAGGGATACTATACGTGTACTAGGGATAAGAAAAAAAAAACAACACAAATTGAGGTTCAAATCCGGTTCTGTGGGAAATCAAACCTAAACAAGAGAACAAATCAGTGAATGGATGTGGCACATACAGAGTAGAATATAGTGGAAACTCTCTAGAAGGATATAACTTTATTTTTAGTTATCTATATATATGGCTTAAAGTCCTCTTTAATTTCAATAAAGTTCAGTATGCATATGCAGTAAATTCCCACTAAAACAAACCAGGGATATAGTGAACCTTATAATGAACCTGATAATCCCCCATTTTTATATTTTATAACACAGTAAACTATGGCTATAGTGAACCACTTCTTCCAAAATTGTGTCCATGAATTCCTCCATTTAACCCCTCCAGCAATACTTCTATCTGCTCCAGTTGTCAGACAACATGACATGCTGGTTCTCCTCCAGTATCCCTCCTCCATTCCTTTAAGGACATTTTCATTAGTTCGGTAGTCTTCTCATCACCCAGCACCACTAACATTCTAAAATATGGCGCCGATAACCAATTTGTGTGGAAGTTGGTTCAAAAAAATTGTTAATACAATAGAACTTCCCTTTAGCGGACACCCCGCTAGAGGACACTTCTCCAGAAAGGACAGTTTTCATTTGCAAAATTACCATTTTTACAATTTAGCAACTCTCCGGTAAGAGGACACCTCTCCCTAAAAGACACTTTGGTTCTGCAATTAGGTGTCCTTTACAGGGAGGTTCTACTGTATATACATTTAAAATGATATGGCACAATTTGGATTATTAATATATATAGTCACGATCGTCTGTCGTGGCCTCTGTCACGGATAATATACAGTTATCATCGTCATGCGTTCTTAATTCTGTCACCGTTTGCTTTTGGTTCAGTGGTAGAATGCTCGCCTGCCACGCGGGCGCCCCGGGTTCGATTCCCTGTTGATGCATTTTTTTTTTTACAATTTTTAAAACTCATTTATATATTATACAAGAATGACATCCACAGCGCCAATTTATAATTGTAACGAATAGTATTTGAATAAAAGCATTTAATCGGGTAAACCCCGGGCGTTGCCCGGGTCATTCAGCTAGTAGATTATAAACACAAGGTAATAAGACCAAATCCAAATAAATAAATTGTGTGTTATGTTTTGGTAACAGCGTCGGTACCCAAACATCACACATTATTTATTTGGATTTGGTCTTAATACCTTGTGTTTATAATCCAAATTGTGTCTTATCAAAAATAATAGCCTTTCATTGACTGTAGAAGGAAGAAGTAATGACTGGTAGCTAGCTGTATGAAATGTGGAAACTTTCTACTTTCGTGTGGTAATGTTTGATGTCCCTGCTGTTTGGAATGTCTGATGCTCTCAGTGAGGATACCCCAAGTTGGTCAGTTATATTGGGTAGAACACCAAAGTCTGAGTACACCAATGGACTGAGCATTTGCAGAGTATTTATTTCTACAACTAAAAGTGTTAATGGATTTTAAAATATTCATTATAGAGGTTGGCCAATACCAGGGTCTAAGTTAAGACAACTATCCAACCTAGGGCGGTAGAAGCCTCCTTAGAATCAAAATGATAGGTTTATGGCCAGAGTTAGATCGGAGTTACTCTGATCAAGTCTATGAAGAACCATGTCTGACTTGGATTTGAATTCAATTATTCTTTTTCTAGATAAACTGTCATCTTTTCCTGCTTTTGGCTTTAGATACCAAAACCCACTTTGTTATAGCATTATCCTTTGGTATAAATATATAAGGTCTCACACACAACAATATTTTTTCCACGTTTCCAAACAAGATTCAAGGAAGGGGAAGGTCTATCATCAGGTGTAGGTTACCAGATATCTCACTGAAGTGTTTGTAAGAGGAATGGTTCTTTGCAGTCCAAGATAGACCAGATGCTGCACATGCTCCATGAGGCAGATCCCACCGGGGAGAAGGAGGATCCTCCAGAACTCCTCCTCCTGGAAGGTAAGGGTTGGATAGTGTCTCTGTCAGGGAGTTGTTGACTGATGGCGTGGCCACAGAGCAATGCATGGCCATGGGCCCTCTGATAGACCAGGAGCTGGAGAAGATTGACCGGCGGCACGCCACCCTCTCCCAGCTCAGCCACCAGCTCATGGAGGCCCTGAGCATGTACCATGCCCTCATGAAGGACTTTGTTCCCACCTACTACGGCCCCCCTGCCCCCGCCTACATGCCACCTCCTGGCATGCCCCCTCACTACCCCCCACCAGGTACTGTAGGCAACCTTGCTGGAATTTGTACATTGGGGACCATTTTAAGAATGTAAATAGCTTCAATGGTCCTTCTGATTCTTGACAAAGTTTAAAAATCACAACCAAATTTATATACAGTTGAACCTCCATGAGAAGACATTCATGCTAGAGGACACCTCTCTATAAAGGACAGTTTTAATTTGCAAAATGACCATTTTTTACTATTTAGTAACTCTCTGGTAAGAGGACACCTCTCCCTAAAGGACACTTTGGCTCTGTAATTAGGTGTTCTTTACAGGGAGGTTCTACTGTAGTTATTCTATATAGCAGCAGAGAGAAATATATACATGACATATTGTCAAGGCAAAGCAACATATTTAATTTGTATAAACAAACTTGGCGTCACATAGCCAAGTAAATCCTTTTTTTTTCAATCCACTCTATGCCTTATATTATTGTCTAAAGATCTAATTTTGGAGATTTTAGTCTATTTTCAAAACATATACAGTTAAACCTGTCTATAGCGCCCCCTCTTGAGACTCACCAAAATAGGGTGCTATAGACAGGTCACTTTTAATGTAAATCGCATCGTACTACGTATTTAAAATCGGGTGCTATAGAGAGGCAGGTGCTATTTAGAGGGGGTGCTATAGACAGGTTTAACTGTATAAACAGCAGAGTCTCCCATGAACAACCATTGTTTTAAAAACAAAAACTGTGTAAGCCTACTATAATGTGTCCCATGAACAACCCTTTTCATTAACAACCATTAAAAATTAAGAAAATCCTAGGTGTTACAAAGTATGGTATATAAAGTTTTCATTTAATTAGTTTTTCAAATAAAAAGCTTGAATGATGGCTCCAAATAGAAGATTTTTTTATGGACACACACCAATGTATCAATAGGACTGAAGTTGGAAAATATCACATTTATATACAGTGGTACCTCGACATACGAGCGCCCCAACATACGAGTTTTTCGAGATACGAGCCGACGAGCAAGTGATTTTTTGCTTTTAGTTACGAGCGAAATTCGAGATACGAGTTCAGTTTGGTAGTAACACGCAGTCGCACCATCACGATCAGTTAGCAGCGTGCTTCCGCTGTGATAAGTTGTATTTTGTGTTCGCGTTTTGTGTTGCGTTTACATTTACAGTTTTAGTTCATTTATTTTTATAACCATGGATCGGAAGAAAGTTTGTAAAAAGTCAAGTGCTAGGAAAAGATGATGAGTATTGAATTAAAACCTGAAATTATAGAAAAACATGAGCAAGGTGTTCGAGTTGTTGACTTGTCGAGGCAGTATGGCCGTAGTACGTCCATGATATGGTCTGTGCTTAAACGGAAGGAGTCGATAAAGAGTGTAACGCCGGCTAAGGGCCTTACGATGGTTACATTGGTTTTGAGGAGTCTGAGTAGGAGGTTATTTCTACAAGTGAGATAAAGGAGGTCTTTGGAATGTGGGAGAGAGTTTCACATTTTGTGGAAAAAAAAACACCCAGAAAAAGTTGCAACAGGTCGTGCATCTGACCTTTTTAATGACACTTGCCTAACTCACTTCCGGAACATTCTGAGAGGGAAGAAGAAACAAACCTCCTTGGACATGTTTTTTCTAAACGGCCTACAGGTGAAAGCGAGAAAAATGTAGCGAAAAAGGCAAAGACCATTGAGGATATCTAATTTATTTCTTTACATTCTCTTTTTTGTTTTGTGCAATAAATATTTGATATTTATAAATACGTTTTTAATATTTAAAACCACGTAACAAAAATAACTGGGGTGACATTTTGGAGGTTGGAACAGATTAATGGTAGTTCAATTATTTTGTATGGGGAAATTTGCTTCGAGATACGAGTAATTCAAGATACGAGCAAGGTTGTGGAACGAATTAAACTCGTATGTCGAGGTACCACTGTATTGGTCACCCAATACTGCAAGTTAGTGCCAGCTATTATTAAATCAATGAATAATTGAAATAAAAAAAAAATAGATGCTGAATATATCATAATTAATTTGCCGTCCCCTATTGCTGAAACTATTTGTTAACGCTTCTTTTCTTTAAAATCTTCAATTTAGGTATCTATTTCTACAGTCATACAAGCATATCTCTATAGTTATCTCAAAACACCAATTTAACTTGTGTTCAATACCAAAGTCAGGGTATATAAGTATTTAAGTCTAATACAATAGTAGAGCTGGAGATTAAAATGACAAAACTGCTGGAAGGGTTCACCACTGATCCTTCCTGAAGTACATTGAAGTACAAGGGCTGTAGAAGTAGTTCTTAGTTTTCTATATTTGAAATAAAAAAAGTGTTTTAAAAAGTATTCCTAATTTTCAGAATATAGATTGTACAAAGATTCTTTAGCTGCTTAAAACAAACTCTTTTAGTGATTTTTTTTAAAACATTGTTTTAAACATAAATTGTATTTTTTTTTCAATTTTACAAAACCCATATACAGTTAAACCTGTCTATAGCACCCCCTCTAAATAGCACCTCCCTCTATAGCGCCAGATTTTAAATATGTAGTACGATGCGATACACATTAAAAGTGACCTGTCTATAGCACCCTATTTTGGTGAGTTCCAAGAGGGGGCGACAGGTTTAACTGTATAAACTTATGTAGGTAACATTTACTTTGTACATACAGTCTACTCTCGTTATAACGCCACTCGATATAACGCCACCCTCGCCTTACGCCGCTTTTTTGTATTGTCCCAATCGACATCAATGTATTTTTCTCGATATAACGCCACTCCCTCGCTGTTCGCCTTCCGCCGCTGATTTTTCGTATCCCAAGTAGCAAAAAACACTCGTTATAGCGCCGCTCACAACGTCCCTCACCCCCCCCGCTCCCCCTTTCTTGTCTGCATTTTTTTACGCCAACGGCGCCGGACTTTGTTTGCTGTTGACACAACAGATAACAGATTGTGTGAACAGCCAGCAGACCCTTTTCCTGCTTGTTCCTGGGACATACACAGTCGCTTCATCCTTTGCTAACGTCAACACAACAACTTTATTGTCGTATCATGAGTTCCCAAAAGCGTAAACGTGAGTCGATCACCATTGAAAAGAAGAAGGAGATATGCCAGTTGGTAAGAAATAACCCTACGATGTCGAAGAATGAGATTGGAAAACGTTTCTCAGTTTCTCACTTCCACAGACAACTGTACAACTGTCCGTGATATTCTCACTCAGGCTGAGAAGTGGGAAAATTATAGCGTTGGTTCTTCAAAGAGACAAAGAGTCGGAAAATTTAGTGACTTGGAAGACGCTCTCTTCAACTGGTTTACCCAAAAGCGTGCCAATAATATTATTATTACTGATGATCTCTTAAGAGAAAAGGCAAAAAAACTTGGCGAGCATTTGGACGTACCAGAAAATTTCGCGTACAGCAGTGGGTGGCTGCAGCGATTTAAAGGGATATTCCATATTTCGCAACGACGGCTCTGTGGGGAAGGCGCATCGATTTCTCCAGCTATCATTGATGAACATCTTACAAATTTGAACAGTATTCTGGCGAACTCCGGATATGATCCAGCTAACATATACAATGCAGACGAAACAGGATTATTTTTTCAACTCATTCCTGACCGAACACTTGCTCACAAAGATGAAAACTGCCGTAGTGTCAAAAGGATGAAGCAACGAATCACTGTTCTACTGTGCTGCAACTCTACTGGAACAGACAAGCGGCGATTGCTGATTATTGGAAAATCGGCAAAGCCTCGATGCTTCAGAAACTTTAGTCCACACTTCTACTGCACTTACACATCTAACAGCAAAGCATGGATGACCTCTAGCATCTTTCAAGAATGGCTACTGCAGTTCAACAAGCAGCTTGTCTCTGAAGGACGTCGTATCCTACTGTTGTTAGATAACGCTATGTCTCACTGCGTCCCTAATGATGGTCTCAGCAACATAAAGATACACTTCCTTCCACCAAATATGACTGCCAGTCTGAAACCACTGGATAGTGGCATCATCAAAAGTTTCAAGGCTCAATATCGCAAGTTTCAACTCCAGAAAATGGTGGAATTGGCGGATGCCCATCTACCCACAGAATTACGTCTGGATTACGCTGTGCGCTATTGTAAAATGGCTTGGGATTCTGTGAGCCCTGATTCCATCAGCAACTGCTGGAATCACACAGGCATTATTCGCTTCACTTCTACTGCTGCAGTTGAGCCTCTTAATTATGGAAATCTGCTCGATCGCATTCGCGACATCTTCGCTATTACACCCGAGAATTTGATGACTGAAAGGGAGTTTCAACTGGTTGATGATTCCCAGGAGGCGGAAATGAAGCTAACAGATGACAATTTTCTGGTGTCCACTGTTACAGCGAAAGAAGAACTTGGCGAGGATGAGGATGCAACAGTGACCCAGCGCCTACCATCGTTAAGGGAAGCCAGAACAGCTGCTGAGACAGTTTTGTTGTTTCTTGAGCATTGCAAGAGAGCAACATCTGACGACGTCAATCTATCTGCGGATTTGTTACGCCGTGTCTATGCCATAAGTGAGGGAGAGAAAACACAAGTTGTGATCACAGACTTCTTCAAGAAAATGTAATTACTTTTTAATGAATAAAAATAAATTAATTATTCCAATTTGTCATATTAATTAATTAATGCCGGCATTCTATATATTGACTTAGGGTATAAGTTGTTTTTAGTAATTGTTATAAATAATTTATTGTATCTTTAAATTTCACATTTTAAACGTGTTCGATACAACGCCACCCTCGCCTTACGCCGCTTTTTTGCAAAATCCGGATGGTGGCGTTATAACGAGAGTAGACTGTATATGTATTACATATTTACAACACTTACTATGTTTGGGTTGGAAGAATCTAACCTCACTTGCCCTGACATAATCGAGTCTCCAATAAGAGACCACCTCCTTGAGACACCTGGGTTTCTGTGTCTTTTGGGCTATAGTCTTTCACGGGAGATAACTCTAATGATACTATATACAAGAAATGAAGCCATTTTAGCGCAGTTTTTTTGTTTTATAAATAAAAATAGCTCTGTACTGTCCTTACTGTGATAAAATATTGGAAGGGCTTTGCTCATCAGTGGTGAACCCTCTCATTGGTTTCGCCAATTTAATCTACCAGACAACTCCATTATTGTATTGGGATACTCTGTTTATATATCCAGCACTAGAAAGACATGATGTATATAATTGTTGGTTCGTTTTGCTCCGGTGTGTAGCTTGAGTTTGACTTCTTAAGTTGCTTTCATTAAAAGACTGGCATTCCAAGGGGTGTTGAATGTCATAGACCTCCTGGGCAATACCTTTATGAATTCTCTCTATGGGGGGGGGGGGGGAAACCCTCTATATAGGTGCTGCTGATCAAATTGCGAGCTTGTAACTGCAAAGCCAACCTGCTTGTTTTCTACTTATGTAGACATATGGTGTACTTAAGCAATAAGCTGTAGCAGACACCATGATTACCATGGCCTATACGTTTGGGATAAGAACAATCTATTTGTTGTATTACCTCAGCATTTGTGAACAGTCTTTTTCATTGTTTGTGGTAAAAGATGGAGTGAGGGAACTATCTACACATTTAGACCATAATATCTTTAATTCCACCCACTGTAATTTAACACCTACTTGTAATACAACAGAAGCAGCTTTCTCTTGAACCGTATGTATATTGAGTCAAATATATCAGACCTCCAGGTAAAAATATCTTTTCAAAAACATATTTATTCTCTAGCTTTCAGGTACGAACACCCTTCTACAGGAGAAAACATGGTGTATGTATATATTTGGAACAATTTAAAAACTGTTTTCCTGGGTGTACAGGCTCCATACCACCAGCTGGGATGGCCCCTCCTATGCCACTTCCTCCTCAGCAACAACAGCAGCCAATGCCCCAACAGAACGGTCCACTCCCTCCTCAGGGGATGTCTCCCACATTTCCCCAGCAGGCTCTACCCCCGCAGGCCCCGCCTCAACAGGCTCCGCCCCCACAAGGCTTCCCTCCACAGCAGCAGCCTTACATGGCCTATGGCCCCGCCCCTGCCTATCCTCCCCAAGGTGGAGCTCCTCCCCACGCAGCCCTTCACCAGCCCCTTCTATAACGTTCCAATAATTTTTTTTTCTTTTCCCCAATTTTCTCTCTTATCCTATTGTATATATATATTGCTTATATATAAATGATCCATTTTTATATAAATATCTACTTTTTTTCCCCTAATTATTACTCTCTTTAGAGTTTTATAAACTTGGCCTCTCTTGTTCTGATGATCCATTCTACACTTTTTTTTTTATTTTCTCCTCTGTTGTTTTTTTTATTATATATATTTTTAGTATATTTAAAATTAAATTGAAATAGAGAAACAAGAGATTGTAAATAATTTTTAAAATCCTTTTTGAATGAAAAAAAAAGATCTTAATAAAAAAATTGTTTATAACTTTGCAAATATTTTGTTTTTTACCTCTTATAACATTTCAATAAAGACAAAAATTATGGCTATACATTTTGAGCTCATATAGCAGTGATAACCTTCGAGTCCTGACAGCCATGAACTGGGATCGAATCCCGTACTGTACACTTTTTTCTGTAAAGAATCTGTTCATATTATTTCATTGTAAATAGCATAAGCTAGGTTGCTCTTTTTGAACTGTACCTAATAAAGTTATTTTGGATAGCAGTGATATTTAGTTAACAAGTTATAACAATATGTTTGTTGTTGTTGTTGTTTCTTAACCCCATGTGAAAAGATTACATGAATTCCATGATCTCATGGAATGGGGTGTAGGGTTGCAGCTTTCGTTGATTATGGCACCATGATCCAGGCAAACTTTGGAGAAAGTCTGACTTTGCCTGTAATTTGAGGCCATTCCTAACGTGGAAGCAGATGCCTTTGCTGTCGACTCGAATTTTTTCACATAGTTGGTGTTTGTTCATAAAGGGCACATCTTGGATTCAATAAATAATCTTTTATTTCCGATATTTCAATGGGCTAAACGGCCATCTTTTTCAAGGATCTCATCCCCTCTCGCGGCAAGCCGCGCATTACACTTGAGACACGGGCGTCTCACAATCTCTTCGGGCGAAAATCATCCAAATGAAAATGTAATGTATACAAATAAATATCGTACAATACTAATTAAAATAAATGAATAAATTGAGTGAAAAGTAAATATCTATATATACAAAATAAATATTCGGCTATTGCATTATGAATGAAGACATTTCACTGAAGTTCATATATACGAGGGGCATCCAATAAATAAGTTTCCCTATTTTTTAACAAATAAACCACATTATTTACAATTATGCAGTTATTTTATTTTCATTATACAACTCATAGACTACTTCTCTAAATAATCACCATTTCTGTTCAAACATTTTTGGTACCATTGTAGCAATTTTTAGATACCACTGTTGTACCAAGCCGTGTCCTGTCTTAGTAGCCAGTGGTTCGCCTCCGCCTGCACTTTGTCATCATTCGCAAAGTGCTTGCCTCCAAGGTGCCACTTGAGTGCTGGATAAAGATGGAAGTCGCTTGGGGCAAGTTCCGGAGAATGAGGTGGATGTGTGAAAATTTCCCATTTGAAGTTTTCCATAGCCATAACTTTGCCTGCAGAGATTGTGACCTTCGCCTTTTTTGGTGCACTTTCCTCAGGCTTCTTCCACACCATGCTTTGTCGTTTTGTTTCTGGAGTTGAATGATGCACCCAGCTTTCATCTCCAGTGACAATACGGGAAAACAGTTGATCTCCATCTCTTTGATGCATTTCCAGGAAAACTCGGGCTACCTCCATCCGTTGTTGCTTGTGATTTTCCAAGAGCAATCTTGTGACCCATCTTGCGCAGACTTTGCGAAAATCCAAAACATCTGACATGATTGTTCCAATCGAAGAGCGTCTAATTTCGATTCCAGGAGGCAGTCGAATTATTATTTCGTCAATGGTGACGCGGCGATCTGCTTCCACCACATTCCGAACAACAGCAACGGCTGCATTGTCCGTAGCAGTAACGGGGCTGCCGCTTCGCTCGTCATCATGCACGTTTTGCCATCCTTCTAAGAACCATGAACGCCATCGGCGAACCATTTGGATGCTCATACATTCTTCACCATACACTGACACTGAATTGCGATGAATATTGACCGCAGTTTAATTTTTCGCCGTGAAAAAACGAATTACAGAACGGAGTTCGCAAGTGGACACGTTCACCAGTGGTAGCTCCATGGAAACTGAAGCGCTACGGACTTGCGCGTACGAGTTAGCGTGATTTTGAAGGTCACCAGCTTCCAACGCATCCTAGTGACCATTTCATCTATACTAACTAATTTTTACAACGTTTCGTTCGCAGAAAAAAAAAGGGGAAACTTATTTATTGGATGGCCCTCGTACATAGAGGTTCCTATTCTAGGAGCATCTAAAAGTGAAATGTCTTCATTCATAATGCAATAGCCGAATATTTATTTTGTATATATAGATATTTACTTTTCACTCTATTTATTCATTTATTTTAATTAGTATTGTACAATATTTATTTGTATACATTACATTTTCATTTGGATGATTTTCGCCCGAAGAGATTGTGAGACGCCCGTGTCTCAAGTGTAATGCGCGGCTTGCTGTGAGAGGGGATGAGATCCTTGAAAAAGATGGCCGTTTAGCCCATTGAAATATCGGAAATAAAATATTATTTATTGAATCCAAGATGTGCCCTTTATGAACAAATATAACAATATGGATTGCTCTATTTTCAGAATAGTTGGTGTCATAAACAGGTTCCACAGTTTGCCGAGTGGTGTACACAAGAGTGGGCAGGAAGTTGAGGCTGCCTACTATGTTATAACAATGTGATATTTTGAGATGGAAAGTGGTGAACTTTGTACATTGAGCCAGTGAGGAAGGACTTCTTTGGAGAATAGGATAGTGTTTGGATATTGTACCTTGTCCTGTGGTGGGACTTCTCTTGCAATGGACCATTGAACATGCCCGGTAGAAGACTTCTGTTACTGTCCTAAGACAAAGAAGCTGATCATAATCAACACTATCTGATATGTAATCTTTTTTTATTATTATCCCTAGTACACGTGGTACAGGCCATGATAATCAGGGTAGTTAGCAATTGCTTTTACTGTAAGTGCACTACATGTCTACACATGTGAAAAGCAGTTCGACTTTTCACTTACAAATGTGCCAGAGTCCCGTTTGGTTACTTGTACTTGCTGGTGGAGTTGGACTTTTGTAAGAATCGGGGCCAATTGGAGAATTTTTTTTTATTAGGAAAAAGTGCCCAATGCGGGATTTGAACCTGGGTCGTAGAGGTTGAAAACCAATGGTTTAGACCATCCTTCCACCGACCAACCCCCAAGGAATATAAACTAAGTGGGGAAATTAAACGGGGAAACTTTTTAATTAGCCAAATGTACTTTTCATTATACAAAAGAAATGAAACCGTTAAAGCATAAATGCTTCTTTTCAACTAAAACAAACTTCTACTGTCCTTACTGCAATGATAAAATATTGGGAGGACTTGGCTCTTCAGTGGTGAACCCTCCCAGTAGTTTTGCCAATTTAATCTACCAGACTGCTTCTCAGAGCTCTCATACTGTATTGGACGATTCTGCTTATATATGTTACACTGAAGGATGGAATCTTAGAAATGGTATTTAAGCAAACTATGGACCTAGACTTTTAGGACAGTAGAATTACATATAAATATTTATATCGAGCAATGCTCTTCCGCAAACAATAAGTACAAGGCCAGTTAGCCATAAATAAGACAATAACACCCTTTCTATATATGAGAAATGAAACATTAAAGCACGGATGTTTTATTTGAAAAGAAACATTTATGCTCTAATGGCTTCATTTCTTGTGTATAGATGGCATTTTATTGCCTTATAATTGGGGATTCCCCGCTAGGTGGCCAACCGAAGAGGCAGCAGGTAACTACGGCTCTCGCCAAGTACTATTATTTTTTATATCTTTTGCCTTTTATCCCTCTTTAAAAAAAAAAAAAATTGGGCTAGTTCAGCAATAGAGTAGAAATTAGATTTTGAAAATGAATTTAACCATGATTTTACTTTTATTCATTACGTGTCAGGTAAAGCTGCGAGCTTGCCTGTTTCTTGATTATGCAAATCTGGACTTTATTGACGACAATGATGCAAATTTCTCTAAAGTGGCTGACCTAGATCAAGTTAAAAACCTTCATCTTACTCGATACGTTCGTTATGGTAAATCAAATCAGAGAATAATCATACTTTCATTGCTGCTAATTTTGGGTATCGAAAGTAATCCAGGCCCTAAAGCTACTAGACAAACAACGCTAGAAACTTCTATGCAGAAAGATTTAAGAGAACTGATTGCGGCACTTACTGTTAAAATTGACTGGGGATCAAAAATAGAATCTAGGCTATCTTCGATTGAACTAGGTATGCAGAAATTCGACTCCCGTGTACAGCAGCTCGAGTCTTCACTTGAAGATACCACATGCGCTGTTGCATCGAACGCAAAAAAGATTAGCGAATTCGAGAGGCAAGTTGAGTTTTTTGGAGATGAAAAACAGAGATGAACCTAGTTTTTTATAGCATTGAAGGTAGTGGTACAGAAACGTCGAACGAATCCTGCGTCAAAATAAAAAGATTATTAAAGGAAAAGATGCAAATTTCCGAAGAGATCGATGTTTCCAAGTGCCGGAGGCTATCCAAAAGAGATAAAAACCCCAATTTTGGTCGAGGTTTCCGAACACAGTGAGAGAATGAAGATATTAAAAAATTCATTCAAACTTAAAGAATTAAATGTCTTCGTGAACAAGGATTACTCCCCTAGCATCAGAGAACAACGCATAATATTGATTTCTAAACGGAAAGAACTCTTAAATAAAGGAATCAATGCAAAACTAAGAGATAACAAACTGATTGTTAATGGCACGGTTTACCAAGCTTCTAATGGTAAAATTACTACCAAGGAGGGTGCTGAACTATAGCAATTGGATAGAAATACACAGAGAGTATCAATAGATCATCCAATCTTGCCGCCAAATAGGAAAACCCGAAATACATGCTTAGTTAATCATTGCCACTCAAATTACCCTACAAATAAGCCTTTAAAAGCAAAAGGTAATCCCTTAAGGATCATATACTGGAATATAAATGGATTTTTTAGAATTTCTTCGGTCTTCTCTCTCTTCGATTACTTGAAATTGTTTGATATTTTTGCTGTAACTGAAACCTGGTGCCACTATTTACTTGACCTAGCTGTAGAAGATTTTGAGTTTTACCAATCACCGGCTGTTAAACCTTCGAACCGAGGGAGAGGCTCTGGAGGAATCCTTGTAGGAATTAGAAAAGAAATCCAAGGCTTAATCTACAAAGTTGAAATGGAGCCTAAATGGATCTCGGTTATATTTAGACTGGCTTCAATAGCAGACTCACCCCTAATTAGTGATTTATTTGATATAGTGATTTATTTAATTTACCCCCAAGCGAATGACAGCTAGAATATTTGAAAAAATCGTTTTTCTATGTTGAAAATAAAATACAACAAGGATTCGAAATAGTTTTAGGCGGCGATTTAAATATTCGCATTGGCTACTTGGGTGCTTTCTACAACTTGTTCCAGACCCCAGCTCTGCTTTCAGCCTACCGTACCTCCAGAGATCCAACCGTGTCCCCCCTGGCTGAGACTCTTGTCGATTTCCTTGATGATAACTCCCTCACTATACTAAACGGAAGATCTATTAGTGATAAAAACGGATGCTATACTTTTATCTCACATCAGGGGTCCTCAGTTTTAGACTTATTCATGGTTTCTCCTGCACTACTGGAACTTGTTCTAGACCTAAGTATCAAAAGTTTGCCTTACTCCGACCATTTACCACTTCTTCTAAAACTAAACGGATCAGACAATACAAAAGCGAAAAGCCTACCTTTAGAGTATATTCCTGTAAAAAAATTTACCTGGTCAACAAATAAAGCTTCGACATATGAACTTTGTCTCGAAGACCTAAATGCTCTCCAACTACAGGAAGACGCCTCAATAGACCTATGTGCTGACACTCTTACTAGCAGGATTCAAACATCAATGGTGAGAGCAGGAATGCTAACAAAGGGAAGAGCGGATAGTTCGCGGTCTAAGCCATGGTTTGATGGGGAATGTTATACAACAAAAAAATATATGAAAAAAATCTTAAGTTATATTTGACTCTCAATACTCCTATTTACAAAGATTTGTTTATTACGAGTAAACGCAAATATCTATCATTGCTCAAATACAAAAAGAACAAATACTCTAATTCTGTTCAAGCTGCCCTTACCAATGTTAGGGACTCTGCCAAATTTTGGAAAACAATTGCGTCCTTTAAGAAACGGAATAGCACAAAAGGAAATATTGACATCTCAGAGTGGGAATCCTTTTATCAGGGTTTATTGTCGCCTCTTCAAAGAATTGTGGCTGATGTACCTACTCTACTAATTCCTATTGACCCCGAGCTGGACGCCGAAATTTCACTTTTGGAAATTGCGAGGGAAATCGCTAGCTTAAAAAACAATAAAGCAGCAGGTTACGATAGTATACCAAATGAAGCTATCAAAGCCTTACCTGAGAATAGTTTAATACTTTTATCTAACTTATTCAATAAAATATTAACTAAATCCCAAGTTCCTTCACAGTGGTCAAAAACCATCATCCAACCAATATTCAAAAATGGTTATCCGAATACACCATCAAATTATAGGGGCATTGCCCTTATAAGCAACTTGTCAAAACTTTTTACATCCATATTAAAAATAGAATATTAAAAGTAATTGGATTGAAAATAGAAAACTCATAGCAGAAAACCAGGCAGGATTCAGAAGGGGCTACTCGTGCCAAGACCTTATCTTCACGCTTACATTACTAATCCAAATGACACTAAACCGCAAAAGGAGGAAACTTTACGCATTCTTTGTTGATCTTAAAAAAGCGTTTGAAACAGTTCCACATCTACTATTATGGAGAAAGCTTGCGCTTGTTGGTTTAAGTGGGCGCGATTTATCAAACTTATACAAAACTACTATGCTCAAATGATGGCAGCGGTCAGATGGAACGGCTCTTTTACAGAATTTATCAAAATACAATCAGGTGTTCTTCAGGGTGAACCTCTTTCACCCTATTTATTTATTATTTTCATTAACGATCTGGTTGCTACGCTGGATGATTCTGACCTGCCAGATATATACTTACCGGGCCATGGAACTATACACCTCCTCCTGTTCGCGGATGATATAGTCCTCTTTGGTGAATCCAATATAAATCTCCAAATAAAGATTAATAAAAATATATTTTGAGGAAAATGGTTTAACTCTGAACCAATCCAAGTCTAAAATCGTAGTGTTTCGAAATGGAGGCCGCTTGGCCAGATCAGACGTTTGGTTTAGGGCCAACAACCCTTGACAGTATCTTCAAAATATACGTACCTTGGCTACCCCTTAACTACCAAGAATCCAACTGCTTACGTTGCGTAGCACTTTAAAAGCAAAGCATTGGTTGCTACAAACGCAGTATGGAGAATACTATCTAAGTCAAGAACCAAATCGTTCGGAGCAGTGATGAAACTACTTGACTCCATAGTTTTATCCACGTTGTTATACTCGGCCCCACTGTGGGCGACGAATCAGATAAGAGTTGTAAACCAGATCCAGGATATTTTCCTACGGCGATTTCTTGACCTTCCCTAATATACTCCGGGCTACATCTTACGAACAGAAACCGGAAGGATGTCCCTCAAATTAAACATTACGAAATTGATTCTAAAGTTCTGGATACGGATTTTAAAAATGGACAGAACAAGATTACCCTATGTTTGCTTGTCCCAGCTCTGGAAAGTTTCAATTGCGGGAAAAGCGGGAAACAACTTTATTCATAACCTGATTAGCATCATTGACTCTAGGGGTTTTTCTTTTCTTAAGAACTGTGAAGATTATATGGTTGTGCGAGGAGAAATGCCTAGAATAGTTCAAACCACAGTGGACCAGCTACTCCAATTTGACCGAGCTAAGATACAAAACTCAACTCATTTTATTCACTACCAATCTCTAAGTAGCTCCTTCATGACGGAGGACTACTTACTATCAAACCTCCCTTTGAAAATTAAACGATTTATAGCCCATCAAAGGATTCTATGGCTACTTTTACGCGAGGATATCACAGGATTTTGGAACCGCGACCCTTTAAATTGCTACTTCTGCAATGTTGGCATCCAAGACAATTTGGTCCACTATCTATTCCATTGCCCATTCCTACATGAAAAGAGACGGGAAATTCGAGAAATTTCGGGGCCAACTCACTACAATGAACAACATGTATATAAAATCTTCACTACTCTCCTGCTGGATAAAACATTTGTTTATAAATATTTTAAATTTTTCAAGGCGATTGATAAAATGAGAGAAGAAGTGCTCAACTCCACAGACAACGGCTGATTGCTCCCCCTCCCCTCTCAATTGCTTTTCCTCCTCACTCATGTACATATATAACCTTTTAGGAGAATCCCCTTGTAAGACAATAGTGTCTTAATAAATGTTTTTGTTGTTGTTGTTGTTATTGCCTTATAATTAACTTTTAATTATGGAAAATTCTTTAACATTTAGATTACATGTATGTATATCAAGCTGTTTATATCTTTTAAAAATGAATTAAAATAATGCTTTCTTTCATTTTCTCTGCGCAGCTTCAGTTATGTGAGTGTGTCATCTCAACAGTTTTGGAAGACTCAAAGATGACCTGCGTACGTAGCATTGTTTTGAGCTATAGCCCCCCATCATCGTGGTAGAGTTTACTTTGATTTCATAACAATCTAATAGGAGAGCTTGAGATCATGGAATTTTTGTTGGAATTTGACAAAGCTCTCTGGTGTTTTGGCATAATCATTGATCTGAATGTTTTCAGAAAAGATGTATTGCTTTAATGCACTTCTTCTAAAAGAAGAAAAAGGAATCATTTCAATAAATATAATCCCCTGTATCAATATTATGGTGAAAACATCCAGGGTAAGTTTCGACAGCAGAGGACCAGGGAATATCTGATAATTGATTTATTCCTTCTTTAAGCCTTTTGTCCACTTCTGTCTGGATAATGTTTCCTTCTTTTGTTTGTGGTGACCCCCTTGCTTTTGGATCTAATTGAGAACTTCCAAGTCGAATGCTCTCCATACTCGGACCATCTCCCTATCACCTTGTCTGCCCTTATAGTGCCCGGTTCTGATCGCAGAATTACTTCATTACAGTCGATGGTTAGTTACTCGAGACATACAAATCCAACACCTTTAACAAGTTATAGATGGACACATGAGAACTCACAGTTTTTCTCGCAGGCACTAAATGAAATATACCTGAATTGGAATCACTCAATAGATAGTACAATGAGGCTTTTAACTGATAAAATCATTGATACTATGGGCAAAGCGGGGATGCAGAGAAGATCTAAAACATCGAACCCAAATTCAAAGCCCTGGTTTGATCGAGAGTATTATCTAACAAAAAAGAATACTAAATCCCATCTTAAAATCTACATGAAATAATAATAAAAAAAAGAAACAGACCGTGTTAACTATATTTCAAAAAATAAATTCTATGCTGCATTAATTAGAGATAAAAAGAAAAAATACTACCAATCACTGCATGTAAATTTATCAAGCATTACTCATGACTCTAAAAACTTTTGGAAAACAATAAGCATTTATAAAAAAAGAAGTTTCATTCAAGGAAACATTTCGCTTCAAGAATGGCACCAATTTTACGACAAACTACTCTCATCTGAAACATCAACAGAATATATCCTTCCTATGTTAAACACGCTTTCAGTGAATACAGGCTTATTGGCGGAAATTACAATGAAGGAGATAATAGAAGAAATCTCGCGTTTAAAGAACTGTAAGGCAGCTGGAATCGACGAGGTACCGAACGAAGCAATTAAGCTCCTTCCCCACAGTTACTTACTGTTACTAAAGGATCTATACAACAGAATACCACGATCAGCTGTATTCCCATCCTCCTTCTCGAAGTCTATTATTCATCCGATTTTTAAAAATGGCGATTCTGATAATCCATCCAACTACCGTGGAATCTCACTGCTGAGCAATTTCGCGAAACTATTTATAGCAATACTTAGGTCCCGCCTAGTCAAATGGATTGAAACTAATGATATTATCCCAGAGAATCAAGCGGGCTTTAGATCTGCTCACTCATGTCAAGATCATATTTAAATATTGACATCTGTAATCCAACTTGCCCTAAGGAAGAAAAGAGGTAAATGTTACTCCTTCTTCGTAGACTTAAAAAAAGCTTTTGACACGGTTCCTCACGCATTGCTATGGACAAAACTAGTCAAAATAGGACTGAATCACCGATTTGTGAACTTAATTAAATGTTATTATGAAGACATGACCGCTGCGGTTCGTTGGAACAATTCTATCACTGAATTCATTGAAATTCGTTCGGGGGTGCTCCAAGGTGACCCACTATCCCCATGCCTATTCCTACTCTTTATTAATGATTTGATTAAATATTTGATGACTCGGGGTTGTCAGGAATATACTTACCCAATTTCGGAAACATACACCTCCTCTTATATGCCGACGATATTGTTTTGATTGGTGATTCTAAAATAAACCTTCAATTGAAAATCAATATACTGAAAAAAAAAACCTATCTAGAAACTAACTTACTAACTCTGAACGAAAACAAGTCAAGAATAATGGTTTTCCGTAATGGAGGAAAGGTGGCGCGTTCAGAAAGATGGTATTGGGGTCAAAGTCCTTTAAGTGTTACATCAAAATATACGTACCTGGGCTACCCGCTAACCCCTTCGATTTCTTTCACTCAAGTTGCCTTAAATTATAGAGGCAGGACCATGGCCGCGATGGGTGCTGTGGGGGAGATTATTTTGAAGTCCAAGCTCAAATCCTTCCATGCAAGAATGAGATTGTTGGATTCTATGATCTTAACAGTCCTACTCTATGCGGCTCCAATCTGGGCACATGATCAGGCCTTAATCTTAGATAGAATCCAGGATACCTTTCTCAGACGTTTTCTGTGCCTTCCAAGCTATACTCCGGGCTATATTTTGAGGGCCGAAACAGGTAGAAACTCTCTTGATATCACAGTGAAAAAACTAACTTTAAAATTCTGGACTAGAATTCTGAAAATGGACGGCAGCAGGCTACCTTCAATTTGTTTGGCACATTTGTGGGACATTTCAATTTCTTCAAAACAGAATATCGGATTGGTAAAAGGTATAGCAGAGCTACTTAATAACACCGGCTTCTCATGGCTTGTTGGATGTACAGACTTCAATATTCTACAAAGATACATCCCCCTAATTATTAGAACGGCAACCGATCAGTCCTTGCAGCTGGATTATGTAAGAATAAGAAAATCAATACTCTACTCTCACTATAAATACTTTCATTCATCACCTACAATGGAAAGCTATCTGAATGACAATATCCCCCTAACCTTAAAGAGAATCATTGTACAAGTAAGAAGCCTTTTTGTAGTACAGAGAATTAATCATGTTTCACTATTGAAAACTAAGACCATAAAATGCACCTTATGCAACGGTGAATTTAGTCTCGATTTTCCACACTACATGTTCTACTGTACGGCAATGGAAGAAGAAAGAGAAATTCTTCGTCAAGAGACCGGCTATAATAGCAATTCGCCTTATGTTTTAATGGGAAAAGTCGTAAAATCCAGACCCTTTGCATTCGCTTTTTATAAATACTGGAAATAAGCTCAATCAAAATATTTAGCACAGACACCGGATCCAACTCGATAATTGGTCGAGGTCAATACCCAATATTTGTATATAACTACGATGCTAATTTGTTATTTATTTATTCTGTTCTAGAGGGAGAATCCTGTATGGCACGTGTGCCCAATAAAGGCTATTGTTGTTGTTTCCTTCTTTTGATGACACTTGAAATGGATGTTGCTTAATAGGGCAATGATCCCCTGCATCAATGCAATGTTTTAACCTTTATGGAAATGTGTCCCTACACTTTCTGAGAACAGCTAAGTCTTTTTCTGTCTTTATTGGATAGATCAGTATCCACCAGTCATATGTTGATTCTTCAGTGAATCAATATTCATCTTAGTATAAATTATCCTTATCTTGAAGATAGATATTGCCTGGCTGTGGATTCATAGTTCTTTAAAATAAAAGACACTTTGGCCAAAAATTATTATTTTCTCAACCTTTCGGCAAAAATATTTTGTCCTCGAGCCTGGAAACAACAGGAATTTCAATCAAAAACAAAAACGGGTTAAATATGAACCTGTATTCATGCTACAAACCACCAAACACCTATCTAGATCAAACCGATATCTATAACATTTTTTCAACGGACACATCGACCATCATAGCAGGGGACCTAAACTGCAAACATCCTGCCTGGGGTTCCACCACCACTAACCCAAGCGGGAGAAGGCTCCAAAACGCAATCAACGTTATGGACCTAGATGTGAGCTACCCCGACGAGCCTACTCATGACTCACCTCCAGACATCATTGATATCGCCGTGCACAAAAACATCTCCCAAAGCGCATACTCTAAAGTCCTGCACGAACTAACCTCTGATCATCTCCCAGTACTACTTGTGCTACAGGATTTCTAAATCTCCTACTAAAATACAAAAATGAAGATTACAGATTGGGCCCTATTCAAGTACAAAATGGAAATCGCTGAACCTCTTGAACTGATCCTAGACACATATTCAAAAATAGACGAGGCCATTACACACATTGAAGAACAAATGGTGCAAAATTTGAAAGATTCAACAAAATATAAAGACCCGGAACTAGAACGAAGATATCCACCTCACATTAAAGAAAAAATACAATCCACCAACAGACTAAGAAAAAAAATGAAAAAAACCTGCGACCTCCGAGATAAATCAGTCTACATGACGGCCCGGAGGGAATCACAGAAACTTACAAGAGAGCACGATAACACCAGCTGGGACCACCTTATCGAAAACTTGAAAGTGACGGACCAAACCATATGGAAAGCCATCAAACGATTATCCAACTCTGAAAAACAAGAAATAACACTGAAGACAAGCAATGGGCAGACACTAACCACAGAAGAAGCAGCTGAATCATTTGCCAACAATTATGAAAAACAGTTCACCCCCAATCCCTATACATCCCACTCCAAACCTACTCGTACATACATCAAACGTGTGAATTCATACATGAAAAAAAAAATAAAGAAACAGGACTAGAACCAACAAACATTGGTGAAATAAAAGTGATTATTGAATATCTACCAAATAAAAAAGCTCCCGGAATCGACGAATTGCCTAATGAAGCTCTCAAACTGCTCCCTAATCATATACTAGCATCAATAACCGAAATTTTTAACGCCTCACTGCAGCTTGCCCACTTCCCCTGACAGATGGAAAACGTCCATTATCTGTCAGATACTTAAAAAAGGAAAATCCATGCATGAACCAACAAGCTACAGGCCCATTTCGCTGTTACCTGCCATCTCAAAACTATTCGAAAAAATTGTTTTAAGAAGACTCAGAAAATCCCTAGAAGAAAAGAATCCACTCAGACCTGAACAATTTGGCTACCAAGCCAAGCACTCAACATTGCACCAGCTAGTTGTTGTCACTGAAAAAATAAGAAAAGCCATGGACCTAGGCCAAATAACAGGAGCCGTATTCTTCGATATTGCCAAAGCATTCGATAAAGTCTGGCACGAAGCCCTTCTCTACGAAATGTGCAAAAAGCACCTTCCTGGAGACATCATAAAAATAACGCAAAACTTCTCAACAAATAGAACATTCAAGGTACGAGTCAAAGACAAACTTTCAACAGCTAGGAACATCCTTGCCGGGGTCCCCCAAGGATCAGTTACAGGCCCAAACTTATTTGACATATATATAGACGTCTTCCCCTGTATTGAAGACACCTCTTTACACCTATTTGCCGATGATACCGCCATTTTAGCCTCGACATACGACTTTGACAGACTCCACATGAAACTCCAAGAGGCCTGCATCTTTTCCACGCTCTGGTGTAAAGAATGGCGAGTCACAATGAACCCCCAAAAAAGTGAAGCAATAATATTCTCCAGAAAAAAAGACAAAATAAAGAAACCTTTAGATGAAGTTTTTGTCTTCGAAGACAATATTAAATGGAAAGAGAACATCCAATACCTAGGGATGACCCTAGACGAGTACCTAACCTTCAAAAAACACATCGAAAACAGAATTAATTTGGCGAAAGCTGCCCAACACCGATTATCCCTACTTCTAGGACCGAAAAGCAAATTATCCCTTCATTGCAAAAGAACCATTTACACACCAATAATAAGACCAATACTCATATATGACCACCCCATTTTTATGACAGCACATAAGACCATCCTTAAAAAGCTAGAAGACTTCGAAAATAAAATGATCAGAAAAATCATGTCTCCACCCTGGTTCGTTCGGAACACAATCCTCAGGAACAATCTAAATATCGAAAACATCAATGACTACATTATTAGACAATCATTTAAATTCTATGAAAAATCCGAAAAATTAGAAAACCCCACCTTTAAGGAAGCCACAAACTACAAATGCGGAAAAAGGAAAATAAGAAATTTAAAACCTAGACAAATTCTCCATCAATTAAGCCAGAATGACGAAAAGTGGAAAAAAAGGAAAAACAAACCAACCTTGAATATCAAACAAGCCAGAAAAAACCTTCTCAAGAAAAATATCCCCAAGGACCTGAAAATCCGGACCCAACGACATCATTATAAATTATAATTGTAAATGAACCCCTGTACATAACCACCCCCCTCAGTATATTGTAAATATGATGATCTAGGTTGCTCTTTTTGAGCGGCACCTAATAAAGTTATTTGGAAATTGGAACTTTTGTCCTCGTCAGAAAATATAGTCTATTAAAAGCCTATTCAAAAATATATCAAACTAATCACTAATTTACACTTTTTTTGTGAAAAAAAACAAAACAATTATAGTTAGATCTGGAAGGAATTCAAACCCATTATTTGAAAATAGCATAATAAAAACTATCTTGCTTTTTGGGTTATAAAAGGTTATGCTAATTTACTGAATTATTTTGTTGATAATGCATTCTACTAATAATACTAGAATATGGGCCATCTAAAATATGTCTAGACCACTAGACTACAAAGCTTTTTATCTTAATAAACTAAAAAATAAGGTATTTACTGTGAATATATATTTCAAAATGAATTTATAGCTCTAACCCTCTCTCTCTCTCTCTTAATATTGATTTGAACAATGATAAAATCGATTTTCAAGATATAAAGTTTCACATAATTCTTTTATCTATTATCCTCAATATATAAGATGACATCTGCTACTCTATACCCTCATTTTTAATAAGCTGATTTGTATTTGAGAGACAATAGAGGAATTATTTATTTGACATATGCTCCTCATGATGATTTTTAAAAATAAAAAAGGCATATCCTGAGCAGGAGCGCATGTAGTTTTCAGATGGAACATCCATCTAGTGGAACAGAAATCAACTAAACATTGATTTAGCCTGTTCCCTGATATTTGGCCAACCCAATTTCTTGATAAATCAAGAAAACCCATCCACGAACGCATTTCGAGCAGCTTGCGCTCGTCAGCGTGAAGTAGGCTGTACCACTGTGACCTAAAATATATTTGGTGCCAGAGGCCCTTTGTTCGCAGTGGTACAGCCTACACCATGCTGAAGAGCTCCAACAGTGCGAAGCACGTTCGTGGATTGCCTTTCTTGATTTATCAATAAATTGGGTTGGCCAAATATCAGGGAACAGGCTTAATCAATGTTTAGTTGATTTCTGTTCCACTAGATGACGCTTTGCCATTTGAAAAGCACATGTGCTCCTGGTCAGGATAAGCCTTTTTTATTTTAAATATCAAAACCTGACCATTTTATTTTTTTCTATTATTTTTTCACATTTCAATTTTTGTGATGCCTATCCTTCTATGATTAATGCCTTGAAATATATTTTAGAAGCCGCCTGAGATTTTGTTCTGAACTAGTTTAATTTCAGGTTTAGGTTATTTAAATTCTATCATACTGTGTTTAAATAATTTTTCTTTATCATCCTGAATTATCAATTCCTAGTGTCATTACTTAACAATGGTTGCTCTCAAGTTGGTGGGACAGTTGTCAACGAGATGTGGCCACAATGCTGGGTCACAGAGTAGTACCAATCACCTTACACAGCTACCTGGTGAAAACTGACATAAACAGGATGGCAGGGTTCTTATACAATGAAAATAATTGGATACAAGAACATCTAGGATGTCATATGACCTGGTATAAAGACAACCTTCACATTTACAGTAGTATGATAGAAGAATACTACAAGGAGGATCTCGAAAGAGGTCAATTACTTTTCAAATTGGTGTGTACTGTAAAGAAAAATCAGCTCAAAAATATGAATCTACTGAGTTGTGATAATGTAGCCGAATACCTTACAAATGAAGCATTAGGTGAATTTTCTTATTATGAAATAAATATTAAAATATTAAATTTGAAACGCAGCCAAGGGACAACATTCAGCATTCAACCAAAAGGCATTTGGTATATGAAAAATAGTTCCAGAAGAAGATGATCGGGCAGTTTATGTATAAATATTAGACTATTAATTAATTTTTTTATCCAACATAAGTCCATTCAACGTTGTAGGTGTTATATTCCTTTTTATTTTAATTGATTTAAAGAAAATAAGATACACAAGATGAATAAACTCTATTATTCGAGGAATAAAAGGTAACAACAGCTGTTTGATGCGCGCGCGTCTCGTGACGTCACTCAAACTTGAAAGGCGCGCGCGGCGGGCAAACAATTTATAGCTTTCTCTCCTTTCCTTTCTTTTATTATATTACAAGGTATATTATATCTCCCCCAGCATCAAAGAATCTCATCACTCCTGGGATGTCTTTTCACATAAGGTTGTACGTTGGAGATGTGAGCCAAACTTCCATCATCAATTTTATATTTTAAATATTTAGGGTGACTGGGTCACTTTCAGTACTCGATGTCGTCACCATTCTTTACCAATCTTCAGTTGGAGAGGCATCCTTTTGAGACGACTATTAAAATACAACTTAGTTCATTGTCGGTAGTGGTTCTAAGTTGCTTTGTACTTTTCGGGTTCCTGTAACTGATATTGTAGATTAAGTTCTTTTTCTCAATACCTTCTTTGTGTGTTTCATCTGTTGGAGCCTCTTTACAAATATTTTTGTCTGTTTTTCAGTTTGTTTAGCGTCTTGTTTATTCGGTGTAGATTTTCTTGTGGTTTTAGTTGTTCTTTTATCAGCTGTTGCTTCATCTTCTGACTTAAAAATCTGAATCTACTGAGAGACAAAAGTCTTTAATATGTTCTGGGCTCTTACGGTAACAATTTTTACCATATTTACATGGTGTAACTTTGGCATTTCTAGTAGTTTGTCTAGTGATTATTTCATGAACACTACTTTTGCTGCTATATATAGCTTCCCAATCACTATCAGAATTTCTAAAAACTATATTTCAAATTATATGTTCTGTTATAATATACTAGACGAATGGCCCGGGCAACGCCCGGGTTTTACCCGAGTGCTTATATATTTTAAAAACGTTTTAATTCAAATACTATTCGTTACAATTATAAATTGGCGCCATGGATGTCACTCTTGTGAAACGTCCCGTTCCAAACTGTGTGTTTTTAAAATGTTTTAATTAAAATACTATTCGTTACAATTATAAATTGGCGCCGTGGATGTCTCTCTTGTGAAACGTCCCGCCCCAAACTGTGTGTGTCTTGAAAATATAAAAATAAAAATGTGAATTTTCATAAAGATTTCATCATGTCGATTTTTTTTTTGCATTTCACCTACTAAATCGATAGAGATAATTACATTTGCAACATGAACTTAGGTATATTGACTAAATAGAAAACTGCATAGTAATAAAGATCATTTTTTAAAGGCACCATATCGTTTTTTTTTCAATAAAATCGAAACAAAAATTAACGATAAATAACGATAATTGCCTTAAAAAGAAATTGCCTTGAAAAAAGAAACATTCGCGGTGATTTTGTCTTGCATTCGTTTATACAATTATTATATACGAATGACCCGGGCAACGCCCGGGTTTTACCCGATTAAATGCTTTTATTCAAATACTATTCGTTACAATTATAAATTGGCGCCGTGGATGTCATTCTTGTATAATATATAAATGAGTTTTAAAAATTGTAAAATAAAAAAAAAAATGCATCGGCCGGGAATCGAACCCGGGCCGCCCGCGTGGCAGGCGAGCATTCTACCACTGAACCACCGATGGTTATGAAAAATCCCATCCGTGAGCTTCAAACAGACAAACAGACAGAATAAGGCAAATATATAAGTAGATTTCTTTTTAGGCAAATCTATAGAAATATATGTATGTGAACGAATATACATATAAATATATAACAATTTATTATTTATTTTTAAATATAATTCAAGCTGAAAGTGATTTCACCAAAATAATTTGGCCAAAAAACTATCTCAATGGGTCAAAATAGGTTTGTCAAAATTGTGGTGACATTTGATATATTAGTTTAGGAGTTTATCTTAAATAAACAAATGTGTATATTTATTGAGATTGAACATTAAAAAAAAGCTATCATTTATTAATAGAAAACATTTAAAAACAGTGCTGTAATTATTAAATATATAATAAATATCATAGAATAATTGATTATTATTCAATATTTTCAAAATAACATTTAACTACCCTGATTTTTTTTTTAATTTATTACGTGAATATCCCATATATATTACTACACTTAGCTTCGAGTATTAAAACCGCTCTAGGAATCCAGGTTACCTCAAGAGAAAGAGTAAATATACATTTTGTAGCACTATAAAATGATAGGGGAAAATATAATTCTTCTGCAATCTGCGATTGAAAATAATGATTCAAAAAGGGTTGAAGAACTAATTGAATCAGGCATTGATATCAATTGTCAAAATGAAGAAAGAATGACTCCATTACATATTGCAGCTAACCTAGGTAGAACTGAAATATTACTGAATCTGATAAGAAAAAATGCTGATATCAATATTCAGAATTCATTTAAAGAAACACCATTACATATTGCTGTATTAAGACCAAATGATAATTCTTATTTTCATCTAATTCAAGCAGGAGCATCGCTTAATATAAAAGATATCCACGGTGACACCCCATTATATCTTTCTATAAAAAATAAGTATTTAGAAATTTCAAAAGAATTAATTAAAAATGGAGCTGATATTAATGCTTACAATTTTCAAAAAATATCAATTTTAATAACTGCTGTTACATCCCTTGAAAACCTAGATTTAATTAGAAATTTATTGGAATTGGGTGTTGAGGTTGATTTTAAAGATACTCTTGGAAAAACTGCTTTGCACCATGCATCTGCGGACTGGATGAATCCAAAAAGAGGAGAACTGATGAAACTTTTAATAGAATTCGGTGCTGATGTCAATTCAAGAAGTTATAATGGAACCATTCCATTGATGAATATTGCTAGAAATGGAAAAATATTTGAAGCTCAAATATTGATAAGAGCAGGTGCAAATATTAATGCTAAAGGTAATATGCATGGGAATGTGTTACGTCATGCAATTGGCGGACATAATATTGAAATGATAAGGTTATTGATAAATTTAGGCGCAAATGTAAACAGTGCAGATATGTTTGGTATTACCCCTTTGCATTCAGCTGCTAAGGAATTAAATATCAATATCCTGAAGATATTAGTTGAGTCGAAAGCTGACATCTACTTGAAAAACAAAAGTGGATTAATTCCTTTGGCATATACTCAAAGAAATAATTCCTATTTAATTTGGTCAGATTCGGTTTCTGGCTTGAAATATCTTTTACAAGCAACAAGAGATTTCGATCTAAACGAATGTGTTTGTTCAAGTTTAGATCAGTCAAATTCTACCAAAATGATGGTGAAATATTTTGTCCTTTATCATCCCAGATCGTCAATACCAAGTGCCATATCCTCAGAAGAGATGTTCTCAAGTTGGTGGGACCATTGTCAACGAGAGGTGGCCACAATGCTGGGCCACAAAGTAGGACCGATCACCTTACACAGCTACCTGGTGGAACCTGACCTAAACAGAAGAGCAGGGTTCTTATACGATGAGAATAATGGGATACAAGAACATCTAGGACGGAATATGGCCTGGTATAAAGACAACCTTCAAATTTACAGTAGCATGATAGAAGAATACTACAAGGAGGATATTAAAAGGGGTGAATTACTTTTTAAATGGGTGTATACTGCAAAGAAAAATCAGTATAAAGATGTGACCAAGTTTAATTGTGCTAATATAGCTGAATACCTTACAAATGAAGCATTTGGTGAATTTCCTCATTAGGAAATAAATATTAATTCTGAAATTCAGCCATGTGACAACATTGAGTATTTCAACCAAAAACATTTGAAATATGAAAAATAGTTCCAGAAGAAGATGAGCGAGAAGTTTATGTATATTTATATATTAGACTATAAATAAAATATATTTTTTAATTATTTGATCCAACATTAGCCCATTCAATGATGTAGTTATTATGTAAAAAGTAAATACTCACTTCAGACTTATGTAATCCTTTCCTTATATTTTTTATATCTATAAAAATGAAATCCAAAATCGATGTTTGTTATCGCGTTGAGCAAAATCTACACAATAAATCATTATGAAATTTCGCATGTAGGTAGCTGAACATTTCGTTTAACATATAGGCTATTCAAAAAACTAAAAAGGTTAATGTGCTTTTTAAAAAATATATAAAACCATAAGCGTCAGTTACAGCCTTTTACCGCTTGGGCGCAGCACTGGTCGCGAACGATAAATTAATTTGATTGGTTAATAATTTACACGTGGTTTGTTTACACGATGAAGGTTAGTTTGTTTACACGATGAATGTTTTTAAAAGGTAAGATTATCAAATCGCAGTGAAACTTTAGGAGGTTATTTACTATGCTACTGGGAAGGTTTCTGGTTTGAATTTGATTTGAAATAAATATTCTTTGCAATTTTATTTTCAATTTTTCTACTTTCACTCGCAAGCAGCGCCTCTCGCTGTATCTGGTGAAATTATATTTATAAATTGTAAAAATGCTTAAAATATGTTCCAAGTATAATACATTTAATTTGAAAATTTAGTAATATAATATTCCAATGACGTAAAAAAACTTGGCATTTCAATATCTACTTATATATTTGCCTTATTCTGTCTGTTTGTTTGTCTGTCTGAAGCTCACGGATGGGATTTTTCATAACCATCGGTGGTTCAGTGGTAGAATGCTCGCCTGCCACGCGGGCGGCTCGGGTTCGATTCCCGGCCGATGCATTTTTTTTTTTTTTACAATTTTTAAAACTCATTTATATATTATACAAGAATGACATCCACGGCGCCAATTTATAATTGTAACGAATAGTATTTGAATAAAAGCATTTATTCGGGTAAAACCCGGGCGTTGCCCGGGTCATTCATATATAATAATTGTATAAACGAATGCAAGACAAAATCACCGCGAATGTTTCTTTTTTTTTAAGGCAATTTCTTTTTAAGGCAATTATCGGTATTTATCGTTAATTTTTGTTTCGATTTTATTGAAAAAAAAAACGATATGGTGCCTTTAAAAAATGATCTTTATTACTATGCAGTTTTCTATTTAGTCAATATACCTAAGTTCATGTTGCAAATGTAATTATCTCTATCGATTTAGTTGGTGAAATGCAAAAAAAAAAAAATCGACATGATGAAATCTTTATGAAAATTCTCATTTTTATTTTTATATTTTCAAGACACACACAGTTTGGGGCGGGACGTTTCACAAGAGAGACATCCACGGCGCCAATTTATAATTGTAACGAATAGTATTTTAATTAAAACATTTTAAAAACACACAGTTTGGAACGGGACGTTTCACAAGAGTGACATCCATGGCGCCAATTTATAATTGTAACGAATAGTATTTGAATTAAAACGTTTTTAAAATATATACGCACTCGGGTAAAACCCGGGCGTTGCCCGGGCCATTCGTCTAGTTAATATATATTTAAATAAAATATTGCAAGGTTTTTGTGTTAAATGTTAAAATGTAATGTTAAAATATATTTTTACATTGTTAATTTTTTTGTTGTTGTTTTATAATAATAAAGATGCAAATTTCATTGTTGTTGTTGTTTATTATCGTTGTTTATATAAAAACTAGACGGGTGACCCGGGCTTCGCCCCGGGATTGACCCGTGTGCATATCTACCCGAGTGATATTTATTTAGATAAGATTTTTTTATAATTGTTTGTTATTAGCATTATCTATTTGTTTGCATCAGCATAATTTAATTTAAATAGAGGGCGCTGTTCATGAGCTAAGTAGAATAATTTGAATATATAGTTTTAATAATTGATTTATATATTTTTTAAAATAGCCTATCATCTTCCCCATATTTTTTTACCTATGTATAAAAATTTTGGTTTGAATTAGTGAACTACTGCGAATTTGTATACAGGACATACAAACATTCATAATATTGAATCAATAATCCCTTCACTAACTTTAATAACGAACTACTTGGTGAGGGAAGAGTATCTTTTAATATATAATATCAGATCACAAGCTTTCGGGCATAACCGCCCATCTACAGGTGTAAAAACGAGACATTATTTTGGCAATCAGCTATATATATATATATAAAAGTAAGAAAATAAGACAAATATGTAAAAATTGTGCCAGAGAATTAACATAATATTGAAGGATCATTCATAGAAGTTAAGCAAAGCATGCAAATAAACATATAATACATATAATACAAGGCTATTACAGAGACTAAGTATGAACAACGACTATAAAACAAAATAAAATAAAATAAAACTCTGCTATTGACGTGTAAAGGTATAAGTAGGTTATGAAAACTAAATCTTTCAGATAGGAGGTTCCAGTATTAAATTATCATATATCTCAGGAAGGTCTATTGCTCTATTGATGCTTTTAAATTTTTTGGTGAGTATAGCCTCCATGACCAATCGCTGGTGCTTGTTTTTAATCTCATGATAGTGGGCCGAGGTTTATAGATGTTGAATGTGTGGCCTGTGTCCCGTATGTGTTGGTAAACTAGAGAGCGGGGATCTTTCCTTTCCTCTCTAGTTTTCCAACACATACAACATAAATGACCCCTCGGCCCACTATCATGAGATTAAAAACAAGCACCAGCGATTGGTCATGGAGGCTATACTCACCAAAAAATTTAAAAGCATCAATAGAGCAATAGACCTTCCTGAGATATATGATAATTTAATACTGGAACCTCCTATCTGAAAGATTTAGTTTTCATAGCCTACTTATACCTTTACACGTCAATAGCAGTTTTATTTTATTTTATTTTGTTTTATAGTCGTTGTTCATACTTAGTCTCTGTAATAGCCTTGTATTATATGTTTATTTGCATGCTTTGCTTAACTTCTATGAATGATCCTTCACTATTATGTTAATTCTCTGGCACAATTTTTACATATTTGTCTCATTTTCTTACTTTTATATATATATATATAGCTGATTGCCCAAATAATGTCTCGTTTTTACACCTGTAGATGGGCGGTTATGCCCGAAAGCTTGTGATCTGATATTATATATTAAAAGATACTCTTCCCTCACCAAGTAGTCCGATTTTATTCATAATATTATTATTTATTTAGGTAACCCGGATTTCTGGAGCATACTAAAGTCGCCAACTATCCGGGTTGGTCTTTAGACTTCACGTCTAATGGTGGCAGCAGACATCCAGTTTATCAGGTGTCGCCAGGCTGACTTGTGCTTGGGGATGTTCTGCAGGTCTTCAG
Source organism: Cordylochernes scorpioides (assembly GCA_030710605.1). Taxonomy (NCBI): domain Eukaryota; kingdom Metazoa; phylum Arthropoda; class Arachnida; order Pseudoscorpiones; family Chernetidae; genus Cordylochernes; species Cordylochernes scorpioides. The sequence goes on from CP092882.1 coordinate 52,957,588, forward strand.
GGGCAAATATATTTATTCCTAGGAGGGTGGCTGTTTGGAACCTATGAAGGTGGTAGGCGGGACATCTGAAGAGAAGGTGGTCGACAGTTTGGTTTTCCTCGTGGCAGTGTGGGCAGGTAGGATCGTCTCTAGATAATTTTGCAGCATCGGCTTTGACAAAGCCATGACCTGTGAGGATTGTGGAGGTGGTGCCACAAAATTTTATTTTGGGCAGGATCGCCATGAGAGTGTTTGGGAATGCAGCTATTCTCCTGAGGTTTCTTGTGGAGTGATCTGTGACATATAATTCCTTCCAGAGTTGGAGTGAATACTGTTCGCTGCGGGCTCGAACAAACTTTTTGCATAGAGTGTAGTAGGATATGGGCAAGTTTGAATCAGCTGCTGCCTTGGCTAATTTATCTGCATGCTCATTGCCTTCTATGCCGCTGTGGCCTCGAACCCAGCAGAGCTGTACGTTTAAATAGTTTATATTGCGAACTATCTCAGCTATGAGTGAGGTTTTTGGGAGTTCTGGGTTACAAATGGCATGGAGAGCTGCCAGGCAATCAGAAGCGATTGCTGTTGGTTGTCTTTGCATGAGCTGGATCGCTCTAGTTGCGTATAGGATAGCAAGTAATTCTGCCTGGAAGGAGGTGCAAAGATCGTGGGGTTTTAGTTGTATTGGAGTGGAGGGGGGTGGCAGAAAAACTGCGCTGCCTACGCCTTTGAGGGACCGCGATCCATCGGTGTATATGATGGTTGCATTTTCTGGAAGCGACTTTGAAAACTGAAGTAGTTTTCTAAGGGGTGGATAGTGGACTGCGCTCGGCCCTGGACGTGTCTCAAAAGGACCATTTTTAATGCTTCCTTTCACGCCAGATGTGCCTTGATTGAAATGTCCAATGGAGGGCCGCCAGTGAGTGAGATAGCTGGAATTGTGGGGGTACAGCCCCCCCCCCCCCCCTAATAAGAATTTTAGCGAATTTATAGTGGAGACTACGTAGTTCGCGAGTGCCATTGGTGTCGAACACTCTCTTGCCCCAAACACCCGAGCCGTAGAGCAGAGCAGGGAGAATTACCATCTTGATTATTTTCAGGCCTGAGCTGTAAGTGAGTCCATATTGTTCCTTAATTGTGCTAATTAATCGAGGAAGCATCCATTTGCATTTGTTGAAAATGTTGTCCGAGTGGCGAACGAATGTGCGTGTGGTGTCAAAAGTTATGCCCAGTATTTTTATATGGTTGTTGATTAAAATAGGCTGTTCGAGGAATTTTATATTTTGGTAACTAGGGCGCTTGGATTTCCAATGAAAGAGGCAGGCCTGGGTCTTCTTAAGATTAAAGGTCAATCCATGCCCTTTACCCCATAAGCTGAAAGTTTTAAGAAATTTGTTAATCTCCTTTGTTGGTAATCTACGGAAAGCTCTGAAAAGCAAGGTGAAGTCGTCTGCAAAGCAAATTATTTGGCAGTTTTGGGACTTTGGAAGGGAAAGAGCTTTCCTGGCTACAATGCTGAAAAAGAAGGGGCTTAGCGGTGCCCCTTGTGCAACACCCAGTACTGTGTGCGCGGTGAGAGTGGAGTCCCAGGCTTGGTAGATCACTTTCCTGCCTCTGAGAGAGCTTGCAGAGAGTTGTATAAGCTCTTCAGGACAGTTGAGGTCCCGGAGGCCTTGAATGATGGTATGTCTTTGAACCGTGTCGAAGGCATGGCTAATGTCCAAGCTTATTGCCACTGTCTTTCTCCAGTGCTTCAGACCGTCGTTGATAAAGTTGTTGATTGAGTCAAGGGCTCCTTCTGCCGAACGCCCAGGGACGAAGCCAAATTGCATGGGCGAGAACCAGCCATGCTGGTCTGCTAGCCATTGCAGCCTCGCTAGGATGCATCGTTCAAAAACTTTGGCTAATGTATTGATCATAGTAATTGGACGGTAATTGTCCAGTGAGTTGGATGAGGTGGAGTTTTGTTTGGGGATGAGAACCAGTAGTCCAGCTTTCCAAGGGGTTGGGAAGTGTCCGAGGCGCAGGCATTTGGTGAAGATTTGCGATAAGAGTTCATGCAGTGCTGGTCCACCGAGGAGTATGCACCTGACTCCAAGTCTGTCTGGACCTGGGGACTTTCTCCATCCACATCGTCGGATCGCGTGGAGGATTTCAGCCGCTGTGAAAGCAGGTTCTTGGTTAAAGGTTGGGAGCCAGTCCACTGTTGGTCTTGGCACAGTCCAAACTGTTGGAAAATAGTTCTGAAGTACCTCTCGACAGGTTTCCACTGAGGTTAGTGGGGTACCATCTTTGTGTTTGAGCAGAGGTGGCCCTAAAGAGCCTCTCCGACCTTTGGAGATATAGCGGTGAATTGAGCTCCATGCGGCTGAGGAGACCTCTTGGCACAGTAATATCCAGGATAGACGCTTTGCTCGCCTTATATCCGCTTTGAGTTTATTGTGGCAGGCTCTGTAAAGGCCTTTGAAGAAGCTCCTGGTGGGAAAGAAGGTGTTTTGGGAGCAGCGGCGGAGAGCCACCACAATATTGCGGAGCTTAGAAAGTTCTTTGTTCCACCAAGGTTTTGATGGTCTTGGTGACTTGGACTTCTTCTTCATAGATGCATCGCAGGCCTCTTGGAGACAGGTGGTGAGGAGAATAACTGCTTCGTCAATATCTCCTGGGGTAAGTGCGGTCTGGAGGCGTGAAGCCACGTGGTGGAGGGTGTTCCCTAGGAAAGCTGCAAACGCTGCTTCCAGACATGAAGACTCGACCCACGAACTGGTGGGCTCCGAAGGTAGGATATTTGAGAAATTGGTAAGGATTGGGAGATGGTCTGAGAAGGCCATCTCCTGGAGACAAACTCTAGTGGCATGGATGGCGAGGGAGCTTGATGCTAGGGTGACGTCTATGGAAGAGCGCAGCGCCCAGTTGGACCAGGTATAAGGTGTTGGACCACCCAGAAAGTGTAGGCCCATTAGTGAAGCGGAGGCCTCCAAACTAGCTCCACGAGTGTCGCGGACGGCTCCGCTGCTCCAGGTTGGAGAGTGGGTATTGGCATCCATGCCAAGGATGAACGGGAAGGGAGTTCTATTTAGAGTATGTTCCAGAGTTGGTAGGAAAGTGTTTTCTGATGCACTGGTATGCCAGTATGCTGAGGCAATGACGACCGCTTGGCTGCCTAATCGAATCAGGGCAGTGACAACGTTGGGGTCATTAGAGCTGAGTAGGATGGGGTTGAGGTCTGCTCGAATAACAAGTCCCGCAGGGGTGTGGTTATCATTGGGGATGAAGGTGACGAAATTTGAGTCAGGCCATTTGAAATTCTTTGGTAATTCTTGTAGCAGAATGGCGTCTATTATTTGTTCTGCTGCTATGCTGGAGAGTTCGAGTACTGCAGAAGGTGACTTTCTGAGATTGGCTTGGAGAACTTTGAAGGATCTAGTCATTTCGGGTGAGTTGAGCTAATTTGGCCTTCACCAGAGGGCAAGTCCGGGCTGTGGCGTAGTGGCTTAGCTTCTCAAATACTGCTCCGGTCTTCTTGCAGCAATTATGGCATTTTGCAGAAGAGTTTGGGCAAGAGTGACTCTCATGGCCGACCGTGCCACACTTGAAGCAGATGGGTTGGACAGCAGGGCAAGCTGTAGCGCGGTGGCCAAAGCTGCAGCAGCGGTAACATTGTTTTAGGGAGACACTTTTTTCGTACCGTAGGATGAGTCCTGCAATGGGGATCTTTCCACGATGGCCCAAGAAATTTGACACTTCGTTGTCAACCTCGAGGAAGACTGTGGTGTAGCCATGAGGGCTGTCTTTTGGATGGTGGGCAATTCCCTTCATTGTAAGTTGGTTTAATCACACAAACATTCATTTATCTCTATATATATAAAAGTCAATTTCTGTCTGTCTGTCTGTTTCGCGATAAACTCAAAAACTACTGAACCAATTGGTACCAAATTTTGCATGTCGCTTTTTATAAACCTGAGGAAAATTTTCGGCTGCATTTTGATTAGTATTTTTGGCTATTTCTTTTTTTCATTTGAAGAACTTTTTTTTTACGCGGACTAATCCGGAATGGAATGAATACCTAAATATGGCCATTTTTTAAAGCATCGGTGGTTCAGTGGTAGAATGCTCGCCTGCCACGCGGGCGGCCAGGGTTCGATTCCCGGCCGATGCATTTTTTTTTAACAATTTTTAAAACTCATTTATATTATACTAGACGAATGGCCCGGGCAACGCCCGGGTTTTACCCGAGTGCGTATATATTTTAAAAACGTTTTAATTCAAATACTATTCGTTACACACCTACTAAATCGATAGAGATAATTACATTTGCAACATGAACTTAGGTATATTGACTAAATAGAAAACTGCATAGTAATAAAGATCATTTTTTAAAGGCACCATATCGTTTTTTTTTTCAATAAAATCGAAACAAAAATTAACGATAAATAACGATAATTGCCTTAAAAAAAAAGAAACATTCGCGGTGATTTTGTCTTGCATTCGTTTATACAATTATTATATACGAATGACCCGGGCAACGCCCGGGTTTTACCCGATTAAATGCTTTTATTCAAATACTATTCGTTACAATTATAAATTGGCGCCGTGGATGTCATTCTTGTATAATATATAAATGAGTTTTAAAAATTGTAAAAAAAAAAAAAATGCATAGGCAGGGAATCGAACCCGGGCCGCCCGCGTGGCAGGCGAGCATTCTACCACTGAACCACCGATGGTTATGAAAATTCCCATCCGTGAGCTTCAGACAAACAAACAGACAGAATAAGGCAAATATATAAGTAGATACGAATGACCCGGGCAACGCCCTGGTTTTACCCGATTAAATGCTTTTATTCAAATACTATTCGTTACAATTATAAATTGGCGCCGTGGATGTCATTCTTGTATAATATATAAATGAGTTTTAAAAATTGTAAAAAAAAAAATGCATCGGCCGGGAATCGAACCCGGGCCGCCCGCGTGGCAGGCGAGCATTCTACCACTGAACCACCGATGGTTATGAAAAATCCCATCCGTGAGCTTCAGACAGACAAACAAACAGACAGAATAAGGCAAATATATAAGTAGATCTTCTATATATATAAAAATGAATGTTTGTATGTTTGTTTGTTGGTTTGTATGTCCGGTATACAAATTCGCAGTAGTTCACTAATTCAAACCAAAATTTCCATACATAGGTAAAAAAATACGGGGAAGAATAGGCTATTTTAAAAAATATATAAATCAATTATCAAAACTATATATTATCAAATTAAATTTTATTGCCATCTACGTTAAAATTTTACACAAATAAATTTACTGGCAATGCGTTTCTTTTTTAAATATCATCTAATATTATCTCTACAGACCTTACTGCAATGATATGAGTTATTGAATGAGAGGGCTTGGCTCATCAGTAGTGAACCCTCTCAGCGGTTTCGTCATTGCAGTAAGGTCTGTAGAGATAATATTTGATGATATTTAAAAAAGAAACGCATTGCCAGTAAATTTATTTGTGTAAAATTTTATATATTATCAGTCAGAAAATGATGATGACGATATTGCTGTATCATGTAAGATTATCAGATACAAAATTATATCGGGAAAAATTCCAAAAAGCAGAGACCACGGGTGAAACCAGCTCATTATTTTGTATGCAGGAACAAAATTCTAACAGAAAAACATTCATTCGAGCAGAAAACAAAAGCCAGATCATCTTTCTATAAAAATATCGCTTCTCAGACACAAAGTTTGGAGCGGGACGTTTCACAAGAGTGACATCCACGGCGCCAATTTATAATTGTAACGAATAGTATTTGAATAGGGTACATTTAATAGGGTAAAACCCGGGCGTTACCCGGGTCATTCGGCTAGTATATATATCTTATATTTAAATAAAAATGATATGATTTTCTGCTTGTATTTTGATAATGTTCAGGATTATTGTAATGGTGGTGCAGTCGTGGCTAAATTTCTTGAAAGAATAATAATAAAATGGTCTTGATCAGATATTGCTTTATTGAGCTGAGAAATGAATTCATATGAAAAACATAATTTTGTACAAGTACCGCCTGGCTTAAGGCGTAAGAATAAAAAAAATGAAAAGATTATTTACATAATTACAAAGTTTTGGGTCGGCCAACGGGGAAGAGAAAATATGGTTTTACGGGCTACTAACCAAAAGTTATGATTTTTGAGCCCAAGCGCGATGTCAGGTGGCAAGGGACCCTAGGATCTGGCTGCAGGAGATGTGTCGCAGAGGTAGTGGAAACGTTGGGCAAGCAGGGGAACAGCGCCAAGGTGCAGTGAGGCAGGAGCATTGAATTGGCCAGGAATCCAGTATAAGTGGCAGATGGAATTGGAAATAGACATGAAACAAATACACATGTAATATTAAAAATGAGGAAGGAAAATAAAATGAATGAAAATTAAAAGTGAGAAATAAAAGGATGATATCCCTTGATCATATTGGCTTGTTGTGAGCCAATAGATTGGGAAAAACATGATAAAATGACATTATTAAAAATAAGAAAAATGCATGATATTTACAAAAGTACATAAATGAAAAATGATGAATAACATTGAAAACAATATGAAAATTACATTTGTAAAAGATCGGTAGCAACATTTGATGATAAGAAAATAAGGCATTTGTGAAAAGCAATAAGTTGAGACAAAGTTTATGTACAAAAGGCAAATGTGAAAACAAAGAATTAACATGTAAAGATTTTTAAAAAATAATGGTAAGAACAAAGAATGGTCATTTTGAATAAAAAAGAATCAAGGTGGACAAAACAAAAGTTGAAATTTACATATGTTGGTCTCGTTAAATTTACATATTTGTTAGGCACGATTTCAGATATTAATTGCACATGATACAAGTAATGGGGGCAAAAATGCAAATTTTTAAAATCAAAACATTATTAAATGAGATTAAATAAGAAAATATCAAAATATTAAAAGTTTGTGAATTTCAAATATATGATAGAAATGTGAAACTATAAGCTATTGTGATCATTAACGAAACAATATAGTAGAAATATGATTTCTAAAAATGCTAAAGATAGTATAATAAAATATTAAAGATGTGGGAAATAGGTAATGTTATTTTGTTGTTGTCCTCCCGGCCGACTGCTTTGCATATGGTGTTGTGTTAAAAAATTGGTGTAAATGGTTTAAATTATTTGAAAATGCTTTAAATGTAAAATATGGAATATGTGCTATATTATATTTAGGTACAAATTATGCAGAGCAAAATAAGGTTTAAAAGGATTAAAGATGTGGTGAAAATTACAAGTTAAAATAGGGTAAACTGCGCAAAATGTTTAATACAAAGTACCTTGAAATGGTTGATTCCGGCTGGAGTTGAATTCTCGGGCGATGGCTGGTGTTGGGCGGAAGATGTGATGACTGAAATTGGCTGCTTGAAACTGCTGGATATGGTAGGAGATGGAGATGACTTGTTGTAGAGGCTATATTTGCTTGTGGAGATGGCTATGTCTACTTGTGGAGATGGCTATGTTTGCTTGTGGAGGCTATGTTTGCCTGTGGAAATGGCTATTTTGATTGTAGAGGGCTATTTTTTTGTTGAAGAGGGCTATTTTATATTGTAGTAATTTGCATATTTGAATTTGAAAATTTTTCTTTTGTCATTTTAATAAAATAAACAGGTAAATATCCTGTCGGCTATTCTTATATTTAAATAAAAATGATATGATTTTCTGCTTGTATTTTGATCATGTTGAGGATTATTGTAATGGTGGTGCAGTCGTGGCTGAATTTCTTGAAAGAATAATAATAAAATGGTCTTGATCAGATATTGCTTTATTGAGCTGAGAAATGAATTCATATGAAAAACATAATTTTGTACAAGTACCGCCTGGCTTAAGGCGTAAGAATAAAAAAAATGAAAAGATTATTTACATAATTACAAAGTTTTGGGTCGGCCAACGGGGAAGAGAGAGAAAATATCTTTATTTACGGGCTACTAACCAAAAGTTATGATTTTTGAGCCCAAAATCGATGTCAGGTGGCAAGGGACCCTAGGATGTGGAAGCAGGAGATGTCTCGCAGGGGTGGTAGAAACGTTGGGCAAGCAGGGGAATAGCGCCAGGGTGCAGTGAGGCGGGTGCGTTGAATAGGCCAGGAATCCAGGAGAAGTGGCAGATGATAATGGAGGCAGAAGGTCCTTGAAGCCTAGAACTTGAGGGCCCTAGACTTCAGGATGGGGCAGCTTGAGGCTCTCGCCTCGTGCTTGTCAGGAAGGCCCTGGGAGCAGCAGTTGGCACATTTGGAGGTGCGCTGGTCAGCAATGGATGGGCAGGTTCGGCCTTCATGGCCGTCTTCACCGCAGTGGAAGCACTTAGGAGCTCTGGTGCATTGGGCAGAGTTGTGGCCGAAGCCACAACAGCGGAAGCAGACGCGGGCGCGGATGGACTCCTCGAAGTTGAGGATTACTCCATCCACCACGATCCTCCCGCGAACGCCCAGGGCTCTAAAGGTCTTGAGGTCCACCTCGATGAAGGCGGTGCAGGTCCCGTTTCTGGGTGCAGAACGGTGCGTCACGCGCACCACCTTGTCCCCAGGAAGTTTTCTAACAGCAGCGGTTTCCAGGAAGGTCTCCTCAATTGTGGAGTTGGATGTCTCCTCATCCACTTTGAAGAGGCAGATCCGTGGCAGGATCTCCTTCTGCTGGCGGACCTTCATTCCATTCAACTTGCTGGCCAGGGAGGTTGTAACCTCAGGGATGGTGTCAGGATTGCTGGAATGGAGGACCAGCTTCCCCTTGGTGCGCAGGGAGGCCCAAACGCCTTGGGGGAGAGTGTGAGCAGCGCGGACTGTTTTCAGCACCTCCCTTGGGTCAGCCTGTGGGTCATCTGAGATGACCACTGTGTGGGCCGCCGATTTTTCTCCATGAAGGATCACTTGGGCGGCCGCAGGCTTGGAGACGTGGGAATGCACAGGTTTTGAAGGACCATTCAGGTTTGTCCTCTTTGCAGGCGGGTTGGGAGCTTCAGACTGCTTCCTTTTGGTTGGAGCAGGAGCAGGCAGGGAAGAGGCAGGCTTCTTGGCAGGGAGAGCAGCAGGAGCAGGAGTGGCGGGCTTGATTGGGTCAGTCTGGGAGCTGGTTTAATTGCAGGAAGGAGCAGGGCAGGTTTGAGTGCCGCGGCAAGCAGTCTTGGGCTTGTTGGCCTCCTCAATTTCGTCCAACTCTGCGAAGGACTCGAGGGTGTCAGTGAGGTTCTCTACATTGGTAGCGAGGGCCTTGATCATTTCAGTCCGCGAGGCGATGTAGCGTATCAGGTCCTCATGCAGGGATTTCAGGGCAGGATGGCCAATGGAGCTCAGGATGCTGCAGTTGCGTGAGATCACCATCTCATCTTCCCTCTCCAGGTCGGCGACGTTCACGATGCGGGTTGTAGGCTTGTAGGCCTTCTTTTTCTTCTTGGCAGGATTCATGTCAAGAGCGATTACCCGACTAACGGTAAGGCCCAATAGGCCAACGGGGAAGAGAAAATATCTTTATTTACGGGCTACTAACCAAAAGTTATGATTTTTGAGCCCAAAATCGATGTCAGGTGGCAAGGGACCCTAGGATGTGGAAGCAGGAGATGTCTCGCAGGGGTGGTGGAAACGTTGGGAAGGCAGGGGAATAGCGCCAGGGTTCAGTGAGGCGGGTGCGTTGAATAGGCCAGGAATCCAGGAGAAGTGGCAGATGGAAATGGAGGCAGAAGGTCCTTGAAGCCTAGAACTTGAGGGCCCTAGACTTCAGGATGGGGCAGCTTGAGGCTCTCGCCTCGTGCTTGTCAGGAAGGCCCTGGGAGCAGCAGTTGGCACATTTGGAGGTGCGCTGGTCAGCAATGGATGGGCAGGTTCGGCCTTCATGGCCGTCTTCACCGCAGTGGAAGCACTTAGGAGCTCTGGTGCATTGGGCAGAGTTGTGGCCGAAGCCACAACAGCGGAAGCAGACGCGGGCGCGGATGGACTCCTCGAAGTCGAGGATTACTCCATCCACCACGATCCTCCCGCGAACGCCCAGGGCTCTAAAGGTCTTGAGGTCCACCTCGATGAAGGCGGTGCAGGTCCCGTTTCTGGGTGCAGAACGGTGCGCCACGCGCACCACCTTGTCCCCAGGAAGTTTTCTAACAGCAGCGGTTTCCAGGAAGGTCTCCTCAATTGTGGAGTTGGATGTCTCCTCATCCACTTTGAAGAGGCAGATCCGTGGCAGGATCTCCTTCTGCTGGCGGACCTTCATTCCATTCAACTTGCTGGCCAGGGAGGTTGTAACCTCAGGGATGGTGTCAGGATTGCTGGAATGGAGGACCAGCTTCCCCTTGGTGCGCAGGGAGGCCCAAACGCCTTGGGGGAGAGTGTGAGCAGCGCGGACTGTTTTCAGCATCTCCCTTGGGTCAGCCTGTGGGTCATCTGAGATGACCACTGTGTGGGCCGCCGATTTTTCTCCATGAAGGATCACTTGGGCGGCCGCAGGCTTGGAGACGTGGGAAGGCACAGGTTTTGAAGGACCATTCAGGTTTGTCCTCTTTGCAGGCGGGTTGGGAGCTTCAGACTGCTTCCTTTTGGTTGGAGCAGGAGCAGGCAGGGTGGAGGCAGGCTTCTTGGCAGGGAGAGCAGCAGGAGCAGGAGTGGCGGGCTTGATTGGGTCAGTCTGGGAGCTGGTTTCATTGCAGGAAGGAGCAGGGCAGGTTTGAGTGCCGCGGCAAGCAGTCTTGGGCTTGTTGGCCTCCTCAATTTCGTCCAACTCTGCGAAGGACTCGAGGGTGTCAGTGAGGTTCTCTACATTGGTAGCGAGGGCCTTGATCATTCCCGTCCGCGAGGCGATGTAGCGGATCAGGTCCTCATGCAGGGATTTCAGGGCAGGATGGCCAATGGAGCTCAGGATGCTGCAGTTGCGTGAGATCACCATCTCATCTTCCCTCTCCAGGTCGGCGACGTTCACGATGCGGGTTGTAGGCTTGTAGGCCTTCTTTTTCTTCTTGGCAGGATTCATGTCAATATAAGTGGCCAACGGGGAAGAACAACAATGAGATTTTATATGGTAAGCGTGACCTCTGGCGGTCGATTTAAACAGAGTATTTATATCTATGAAATTATAATTTTAAAATAAAATAATATTTTTATATAACATTTTAAATAATATCTTAATATAACATTTTTAAATAAAATATTTCAATATAACATATATAAATATAAATATTACATTGTATGTGATAATGATAACAAAAATGAATTTTTAAATTAATATATATAATTCATTGAGAAAATAAGAAATAATTAATTATCAAATTCACAAAAGTGACAATATCTTATTTAAAATATAATAAATGTTTTCAAAAATTATGCTTCTCTCTCTCTCTCAAAAATATATATAAACGCATATAACAATATTTATATATGTTTATAAATCAATATATAGGTGGATTGGATGTTTTCTAGAATCGTTTCAACAAATGTTCATTAGGCAAACTTACTCGGATAAAAACCGGGCGAAGCCGGGTACATTCGCTAAAAACAGTTATTTACAAATCTTCGTTTGTGGCAAGATACTATTCCTTCAACTTCAAATAACCGAGTGGACCAATTATTACTGTTTTTTTTTTTTTCAACTTAACGAGTATTTTTTAAGGGACCGGGAAAAATTTCAAATTATCGAGAGAATAGACAAGTATAGATTCAGTAGGGATTGGATGTTTGCTAGAATCGTTTTAACAAATGTTTGTTAGGCACACTTTTACTCAGGTAAAAATAGGGCGAAGCCGGAAACATATATATATGTTTGTCGACTATGCACGCTCATGAAAAAAAAAAAGATCTTAATAGAAAAATTGTTTATAACTTTGCAAATATTCTCTATAACAAAAAAATCGTCGCACCAAGAAGCAGTTGTCCGATTTATATGAAAATACGTATACAAAGAGGTTTCGACCAAACATGCAAATGATTGAAATTTGGTGGCCGATTTATGCAAAGCAAGAGCTCCAGCGCATCTGAACTGCGCATCCAGCACGAGCATTCTAGACTCAATATTCGGCGCGGCACGAGCTGATTTTCAGAATTTCCGTTTAATATTTTAACAGTACGCCTATTTCTACTGTATCAATGCCTCGCCGAAAGATTCGTGCTCATTACGAACATATGTCAGAGTTTGAAGCTGGTCGTGCCATTGGATTGAAAGAGGCTGGTTGGTCTAATCGACTAATCGCGCGACATCTGTGTCGAAGTGATGCGGCTATTAGGCGATGTTGGCAAAAGTGGGTCAACAACGGAAGATTGCAATGTCAGGACGGCAGCGGTCGACCAAGGGCATCAACAGAACGGGAGGACAGAGCAATTGTCAGAATGGCTGTCACAGCACCGGAATCCACGTTATCTACCATCCAACGTGAGACCGGCACACAAGTGTCCAAAATAACCATCAACAGGCGACTGAGAGAGTGAAATCTAAGAGCTCGCCGACCGTGTGTGTGTGTGTGTGTGTGTGTTACGATGCCTACCCCTCACACCCGTGCACCGACAAGTCCAACTACAGTGGTGTCGGGAGCGATCAACTTGGAACTGCGCTGACTGGGGACGTATAGTCTTTAGTGACGAGTCCCGTTTCTTACTGTGTCCTGACGACCGTCGCAAACGTGTCTGGAGACGTCCTGGGCAGCGTGTGGATCCTGGCCTTACTGTCGAACACCACACAGGTTCACAACAGGGCGTTATGGTCTGGGGTGCCATTTCATTTGATAGCAGGACCCCATTGGTAGTCATTCCTGGCACCCTGACAGCACAACGGTACGTAGATGACATTATAGGCCTGTTTTGTTGCCGTTCCTCTCACATCACCCCGGGCTTACTTTTCAACAAGATAATGCCTGGCCACACACGGCACGTGTTACTATGGATTGTCTTCAATCTTGCTGAACTCTTCCGTAGCCAGCAAGGTCGCCTGATCTCTCGCCCATAGAGCACATCTGGGACGTGATGGGAAGGCGATTGCAACCATCCCGGAATGTGACTATTTAGCCCGACAGATGGAGACAATTTGACAAGAAATCCCGCAGCACATCATCCGGAATCTTTATCAGTCCATGACACGCCGGGTGGCAGCCTGCATCCAGGCCAGTGGGGGTCCAACGACATATTGACATTCTCAATTTGTGACGATCAAACTCTGAAATAAAATAATTAATGTTCTGAAATTTTAATCGTTTTTCCCCCTATACATGCTCTTTACATACACCAATTTTTGTCCTAATCTGACAATTCCTTCTTGGTGCGTCGATTTTTTTGTTATACAGTGTATTTTGTTTTGCCTCTTATAACATTTCAATAAAGACAAAAATTATGGCTATACATTTTGAGCTCACATTGCAGTGATAACCTTCGAGTCCTTACAGCCATGAACCAGGATCGAATCCCGTACTGTACACTTTTTTCTGTAAAGAACCTGTTTATATTTTTCATTGTAAATAACATAAGCTAGGTTGCTCTTTTTGAACTGTACCTAATAAAGTTATTCTGGATAGGAGTGATATTTAGTTAACAAGTTATAACAAAATGTGTTTGCTGTTGTTTCTTAACCCCATGTGAAAAGATTACATGAATTCCATGATCTCATGGAATGGGGTGTAGGGTTGCAACTTTCGTTGATCATGGCACCATGATCCAGGCACACTTTGGTGAAAGTCTGACTTTGCCTGTAATTTAAGGTCGTTCCTAACATGGAAGCCTTTGCAGCCGACTCTATTTTTTTACATAGTTGGTGTTATAAACAGGTTCCAGTTTGCCGAGTGGTGTACACAAGAGTGGGCAGGAAGTTGAGGCTGCCTACTATGTTATAACAATGTGATATTTTGAGATGGAAAGTGATGAACTTTGTACATTGAGCCAGTGAGGAAGGACTTCTTTGGAGAATGGGATAGTGTTTGAATATTGTACCTTGTCTTATGTTGGGACTTCTTTTATAATGGACTGTTAAACATGCCCAGTAGAAGACTTCTGTTACTTTCCAAAGACAATGTCCCCTTGTGTAAAGATTACATGAATTCCAAGAGTTCATGCTTCTCGAGCTGTTTTTTTTTTTTATTATCCCTAGTATACAGGGTACAGGCCATCATAATCATGGTGGGTAGTTAGCAACTGCTTTTTACTGTAAGTGCACCACATGACTACACATGTGAAAAGTAGTTCTACAGCACTTACAAATGTGCCAGAGCCCTATTTGGTTATTTGTACTCGCTGGTGGGGTTGAACTTTTTCAAGAATCGGGGACCATTGGAGCATTTTTTTTCAATTAGGAAAAAGTGCCCAATGCGAGATTTTAACCTGGGTCGTAGAGGTTGAAAACCAATGGTTTAGACCATCCTTCCACTGACTCCCATGAAATGTAATCTAAATGGGGCAAATCAATTCCTTTAGGAAGTTCCAAAAATGCAATATAACAGCGGTATGGTAGATTAAACTGGCGAAACCGCTGGGAGGGTTCACCACTGATGAGCCAGGCCCTCCCTTTAATTTTTCCATCGCAGTAAGGACAGTAGAAATTGTTTTATTTAAAAAAGAATCTTACGCCTCTAAAATAGTTTTATAATTTGATAACAGATGGCGCGCTAGTGCATCGTAATATAAATATTTGCATTGAGCAATTCTCCTCCCTAAACAATAAGGACAAGGCCAGTTAGACATAAATTAATTACATGACAATAAACCCGCTATTTATTTACAACAAATGAAACCATTAAAGCACGGATATTTTTTATTTGAAAAGAAACATTCGTGCTCTAATGGCTTCATTTCTTGTGTATTGATGGTGCGTTATTGCCTTAAAATTAATTTTTAATTATGGAAAATTCTTTAAAATTTAGGGTTGAGTATATATAAAGCTGTTTTTTTCATGTGTTAAGCGTATTTATGCAAATTTGGCCTCAAATACCCATTTCTTGGTTTCACAAGAAGCCTCTGGGGCCAAAAATATTTTTGGTCGCAGTGGTACAGCCTACTCCTCGCTGACGAGCGCCAACAGCGCGAAACGCGTTCGTGGATGGCTTTTCTTGATTTATCAATACATTGGGTTGGTCAAATATCACGGAGCAAGTTAAATAAAAGTTTAGTTTATTTTTGTTCCACTAGATGGCGTTATGCCATTTAAAAATCACATGTGCTTTAGTCGGGAAATGCCTTTTTTATTTTTAATATATATAATGCTTTCTTTCATTTCTCTAACAACTACTCTCAGATCATACAATAAACTCGAATGTTTGGGGGGGGGGGGGTTAGTTCATTTACATTAATCATAAAAAACATCGTCTTAGGGTCCTGACATATATATTTGGAATTAGCTCTACCCTTATAATAATTCTACTAGATAATATGGGAGTTTTTATGCGACAACAAAAATCTAGAGTTATAACTGAATAATCTGCTCCAGGATTCACCAAAGCCAATACCTCAGTCCCATTTATAGAGATCTTGACAAAATTATTCATTAGCTTAGTAGTAATGATCGATGGAGGATTTGAGAATCGTTTGGCCTTACCTCTTATGCAGGTCGCCAGACTTAGTTTTCCTCTTTTCCTCTTGGAGTTAAGCGGCTGCTTACTATAGAAGGTGATCTTGATGGTCTGCGTCATCTGGTTCTCCCTTCCTCTGATAGGATGAGGCATTCCTAGACTGAAATGCTGGGGGATCCTAGGTTCTATTTCATTCAGAATCAGCATATAGTCACATAGTGTTGTTGATCTCCTTGGTTTTCTCATAGCGCGAGCATCGGCAAAAAGTTCTCTTCTTTCCCGGCAATACCTAACAAAGTGACCGGACCTTTTTTCTACACAATGGAAACATAAAGGACAATCATCTAGAGTCCTCCAATGTTGAGATTTTGGCAAACTAGAGGAGAAGGTATAATAAAGTATTTTGAGTGGTTAATACGTCATGAAGGTTCTAGATGGGTTCCTTATTTGACTTTAAGTTCTCTTTGAGATGGCGACAAATTAATTTTCACCTCATCTCATATCGTGTCTTCTAGTGAATCTATGATGGGCGTGAGTTGGGCTGAGATTCTCTGAATCTTCTCTTGAACGATTCTTTTAATCAAAGAAGGAAGATCTTTTTCTTAAGATATGGAACCCGCATTTGGAAGCCTCTGGAATTGAATAGCATTTATTCTTCTCTTTTTCATTAATTCTATTTTCGTCTTTCCTTTAGGACAGTGTCGGGCAACCGGTGTGCCGTGGCACACTGGTGTGCCGCGAAGAATTCTAGGTGTGCCGCGAACATTTTTGTAGGTATTTAGAACTTTTGGTTAAATTTAAAAATAATGTTTCAAAAAATATTTTTTATAATTTTTATTCAATTTTAATAATTTTTTTCAAAAATTTTCATATAAAAAATGAAATTAAAAAAAGCAAATTTCATTTTATATAAAACTTATTTTGGTATTATAATTACAACAGTTTGCATAATTTTATATTTCATATAACGTATGTACATAATCTTGACGTACATAACTGGCACGTGCCATTATTAAAAAATAAAAATGCAAATAGGTACGTACCTATTTAAAATCATAAGTTAAAAAAAAACAATCCGCGAAAACAACTTTATTTAATAAAGTTGAATACATACTGCGGGAAAATACCTAATTTTTAAAATAATATGTCCAAACTTAACCGTCATTTACAATCTTTGTCACAGCTGTTTATTAATAGAGACTCAAAGCTACAAAGCTTAAAAAAAAAAGAAAACAAAAAAAATATATAAATTTATTTAAAAAAATTTATTCGGAGTTTTCGTCAAAGTATTGCTGTAGTAATTCTTCATTTTTTTTTGCATGTTGTAAAACACACACACATTCACACAATAAGTTTTGTACACCGTAAAATCTGTTGGTTAAAAAAGGAAAAAAATATTTTTGTTACGAAATTCTCACTCACTTTTAACTCAAGGTAACTTTATTTAAACATTTTATTATTATATTTGTGTGTTTTTTCTAAATTCTCTCAAAACTAGATGGAGAGATTTCAAATTAGAGAAGGTGCCAGTGATAAACAAAATCAAAACGAAAATAAAGAAGATAAGAAAATAGTAAAATCAACTGGAAATAAGAGGAAATACGTTGAAGATTATCTCAAATATGGAAAAGATGGAATGGGTAGTTAACCCATTTATGCACTGTGAAATTCAACATCTGGAAGAAGAAATGCAAGAAAACTTAATTGATTTTAAAAACGATTTAGTTTTCAAAAGACTATTCACTGAAAAGGAGCTATCTGAGTTTTGGTTGTGCTTAAACTCCAAATTTCCTAAACTTAGTAATGCGGCCATCGAATCATTGTTGCCATTTGGAAGTTCCTACCTGTGTGAGTAAGGTTTTTCAACACTCACAGAAATGAAGTCTAAGAAGAGCGAAAGACTTCAAATGATAGATGAGGAGATGCGCGTTTGTCTTTCACAAGTAGATCCCCGTATTGATTTGATATGCTCTCAAAAACAATCGCAATGCTCGCATTGATTATGTTAATTTAATATTGAAAATTAATAAAATGTGATATATATGTTTAAATTTTTACTAGTATTTATTGTTGTATTTTAATTACCTACGAGGAAATTTATAGTGAGAACCACAGGTGCGCCGCGAAAAAAAGAAATTAAGCTTAGTGCGCCGCAACTCGAAAAAGGTTGCCCGACACTGCTTTAGGAATTGATCCTCAATTTTCACGTCTTTTTCAATCAAAATCTGATATTATCCTCTGTGACTCCTTTCATCAGATTTTCCAATTTGGTTTCATCGTTCATATGGGGATTAATCACTTGATATAAGTATAAAACACCCTCGATGTATGCTTCCGAGGATTCTTTCGCTTTCTGAGCTCTAGTCTGCTGTAGAGACTCAGCTTCCTTTACCTCTTCTTGTCGGCCGAACGTTTCACCAAGAGCCTGTTGAAAAATTTCCCAGGAAGTTAGTATTTCTTCATAATTTCCATAACATGCTGTTCCAGTCAGGAAGAATACGGCATTCGCCAGACACATAGTGTCATCTCATCTATTGTATTTTGCCATCCATATATAATCCTTGAGTCACGTTTGGGCGTCTTGACCCTTATCTACGGTAATCTTGGCTGCTGCAAGGAAAGATAAGTTCAGGGACTTTGGGCTGAAGAGTTTCTTCAGGTTCAATATTTTCATGGTTGGTGTGTGAGAGGCAATCCTAATACAGGAGGTAATCCCTTCAGCGAAGACTTTTTTTTTTATCAACTTCGTTAATTCAGCCTTTTATCATGGCTATACCCAACGTCTTCACCAATTGTCGCAATTTAAGCTATAGTATTGAGATGATATTGTTAAATTTTCAGAACTGGAAGGGGAGATAGAAAGATATTTGTTCTATTCAACAACCTTGAAAAATAAAAACAAAGAAAAAG
The DNA here is from genome assembly GCA_030710605.1 of Cordylochernes scorpioides. Classification (NCBI taxonomy): domain Eukaryota; kingdom Metazoa; phylum Arthropoda; class Arachnida; order Pseudoscorpiones; family Chernetidae; genus Cordylochernes; species Cordylochernes scorpioides. The sequence continues at coordinate 52,975,974 of CP092882.1, forward strand.
TCTCTCCTTATATTAGGTAAACATTTGCTTTTAATTTATTCCTTATTTATAAATATCTTGTTCCTGTTCCAAAATTACTTTATTAGGTAGTTCTCAACAAGAGCAACCTAGTTTATGATATTTGCAACAAATAAAAATATGCGAAGGTTATTCACATATTAAAACAAAATGTTAACGCGGGATTCAATCCCGGTTCATGGCTGTCGGGAATCGAGGGTGTTACCCACTCGTCCACTGACTTTTATTTACAAACATACAATATTGGAATTCCGTGAGAATATTATAAAATATGTAGAAATGGTATTTCTCTTTTAATATAGCAGTTATATTGTAACATATTCTCTATCACTAACTGTGCGTTCTGTATAAGGCTGATAAATTAATGCATTTTTAATAAGAGAAGTTTGAAGATGAATATTTTCATTCCCAAAATATTATATAAATTATTTAAATTCCCAATATTTCCTAATATTTGATAATACCTAGTATTTTATTGGTCTTTTCCTACAGATTGCACAAAACCTTTCTAAGGATCTATGAACGCGGTATAGGCTGGTAAAGGTCTGTTTGACATTTTACATGGCTAGGACAGTAGCTCAGGTCTCTGGCTTCCACACCGTGTTGGTAGTTGTCTAGAAAATATACCTGATCTATTACAGATGGAATTTTTGCTGGGAGGATATTGATCTAAATATACAATGGCATTGGAAAAGCTGGTGTTGTGGTTTTGTCATCGACCCGAGGCCGCTAGTTTGTAGCGACTGACAATAGATGGCGTCTAGTTTTGACGTCTATTTTGACGGGAGAGGCGACCTTTGTATTTTTTTTTTATCTATTACAAGTCGCAAAACTCAAATGATAGAAATATTTGTCTTTGTAGATTATTATGGTGTTCAAGATCATAGAAAAATGTGTAGCTCTTGTAGATGATTATACTGTTCAAGATTATAGCAAATGTTTTTGCCTTTGTAGATGATTATGGTGTTCAAGAGATCAACCTCAAGTTTATATATAGCAAAATGTTTTCCCCTTTAGATTATCGTGGTTTTCAAGATCATAGTCATGATTATTCCAAAATATTTGTTCTTGTAACGTGTGGTGTTAGAGATAATAACCATAGTTATTTCAAATGTTTGTTCTTGTTGATTGTGGTTTTCTCAAGTGATCATAACAATAATTATTTCAAAATGTTTGTTCTTTTGAATGATTATGGTGTTAAAAATCAAAACCATATCATAGCCTAATGTTTGTTCTTTGAGGTCATTACGGTGTTCAACATCATACCCGATATCCTAGCATAATGTTTGTTCTTGTAATTAGTTATGGGATTCAAGATCAACATCAAGATTATCGAAAATGCTTTGCGATGTTAAATAGATCGCTGCATTTATTAAAATCATCACCAAAATGAGTCAATGTTAGATATGATTTAAAGTGTTCAAGATCACATAACTGAGTTGATCAGAATGCTCTGAATTTTAAGAGGCTATTGTGATAGAGCGGTTGGTAGATTAAACTGGCAAAACCTGGGAGTGTTTACAACAGAAGAGCCAGGTCCTCCCATTATTTTATCATTGAAATAAGGGCATTTGATTACTATTTAGTTCAAAAGAATTAAAGGCGTCGAAATAGTTTACATTTTTTATAACAGGTGGGGCGCTAATGCGTCATATTAAAAGTGATAAATATAAGAAAATATAGAGCGCTTGTAAATGGCGCTACATTCTTGAAATCTCGAAGTATCATTGGAAAGATTGAATCCATTTCTTGAAATTTAGGATTCCTTGGTAAAGTGAAGATAGTTTCAAGATCAATAGATATTTTCGAATAAACATTTTTTCAAGTTTAGAGTTAATGGTTTACTAAAATGATTCTATATAATAAAGCTCTAGGTAACAATGGCGGAAAAGAAATCATTTTCATGATTGACAATTGCATGAAGGGGGCAGTTAAACATCGGGCTCGTGCACGGCGAAGGGCGCCTCGGCCTGTAAAGCTATGGGCCGTTGTGGCCAGAGAATGCCCCGGAACGACCATCCTACTGGGGCCCGGTGGGGGGAACTATGCTATTGAACACCAAAGACCAAGTTCGGCCGTGAGCTTCAGTTCAGGGGGTTCTCGGCAGCGGAGGCACCAAACAAGTTAAAATCCCGGCTGTGGAGTCGGATGGCCGAAGACTTCAGTCCTGGGGAGGAACGTCGATCACTACCCAGTCCCTCTCAACTCCCCAGGACACGCTGCGGTGGAGGACGCACCACAAGAACTTCTCGAGACGGCGGCGAGGAAGCTGCAGCAGACACGCCACCAGCAGCTGCAGCAGGAGGCTCGGGAAAGGGCGGAGTAGGCATGGACGAAACGCCAGCGACGGGCCAAGATGGCTTCGTCCGTCCTCGAGTTCCGCCAGCTCGAGGACGAGACGTGAGCCCCGGGTGGCAGCGAGGTACGCCAAGATCATACTATCTGTAGATTATTGTAGATTAACGTGGCGTGTCTACAGGACCTGCCCCCGGCGACCACCTGCAGGACACCGTGGACCCGCTCCTCCGTCCACGGTGCGGCGCTCCTCGCCGGCCACCCCGCCCGTCGCCCCGTCCAGCTCCGTCCTCGGGCCTCCCCTCGCCGCCAGTCCTCCGCCGCAGTCCGCCATCCGGCTCCCGCCCCGCTGTCCGTGGACTCCTGGAATTGGAGCTCCGGCCAGCCCCACCGGCTGGTCACAGCGGCTCGGCCGTGTACGGGCCCCCGCCCCCTTCATGCCCAAAATATTATATATAAATGTTTTTAAAAATTTTAATAAAATTATATATTGGATTAATCTGTATTTTTAAAAGAAACATTTACATTCTAGAGATATTATAGAGCCCTTTACACATGAGACATAGAAACTCTAGACTATAGAGAGGGTGGAAAAATGCAGACCAAATATGCTCTGACATACATCCACTAAATAAAAAGTACAGAAACCATCTCTAAAATTTTCTATCCCATCGAACTCAAGTTTGATTATTGACAGACTAATAATTGCCTAAAATAAAATTTCGTATGATCATTTACATCAAGTTAATGTTTTATTATTTTAAATAAAATGATCTAAATAATTTTGTACTTATTGTTTGTAATATAAAATAAAGTAAACTTATCTCTAAAGGACACCTAGTTGAACATCTAAAGTTTCCTTTGTAGAGAGGTGTCCTCTAGCCAAAGTGTCCTCTCATGAACATGTTCTACTGAAGTATATCTATAAAATCGAAAACAGAATAAATAAATAGGAAGTGCAATGATGACATATATTCTTTCTGATACTCATGTTCTGAACAGGTGTTTCGTGAACAAATTTCCGGCATTAACACGTTTCGGTATGTTGGCCCTTGATTTTTGTTCCACTAGATGGCGCTCTGCCATCTAAAATGCTCATATGAGGATGTTTTATACCCACACCTAATTATACCGGGTTTAAATTGATGTATATATTTAAATATTTTGTTTATATTTGGTATATATATTGGTAGGACGGTGAAAGAGAGAAATATTTGACAACGTCGTGGTGGCAGGCGGGGCTAGGTTCAGGCCTAGCTGCGAAAACCATTGGAGCAAGAGGCTTGGAAGAAATCGGTGGCAAGTGATGGCATGGGCAGTCTCCGAGGTGTGCTCTTAGAGAACATCGGCTCTTTATGTTGTTTGGCAGATTTCGATGTTTCTATTCAATTCGCTCTTTCATATCTAGGTATAGTTGTCGCGCGAGTCTTCTCTATGAATGCAGCGGAGCTCCCCAGTATCCAAACAATCACCCTTTAGTTAATTCATACACCTGACCAGATATTGTTCATCAGATATATACGAAAATAAACACAGATATATTAAATGATAATAAAAACTCCAACATCCTCCTCGAGCTGGGGTGTTACATCAAGTTCCGGAGGGGCCACCAGATGTAGCACCAGATTCACCAAGGATCTTCGGAGCACTCCAACCGATGACCGCACCGAAACAACCCGCACCAGGCCGTCCTTCTCAGGATGTGACTTCACCACTCGGCCTATTAGCCACCTTGCAGGGGATATTCTATTCTCTTTTATCAATATTAACGTATTAATGTCGACATTGGGAGAGATGGCCTTCCATTTATTCCCCTGTTTTAAGATATTTAAATAGTCCTTTGACCATCTTCTCCACAGATGTTGCAAGACCCTCTGGATTAACTGCAATCTCATCGAGAGATGATTCTTTATCAAAATAGGTTATTTTCTGGGACACAAGAGGATGGTTCAGTCAGAAAGAAATGGGCGCGAGTTAATACCCTTCGAACATTAGGATCATTACTCATCGGGTACAAAGTCTCGAATTCAAACAAGACTCAATTTGAACCAGAATCGTCAGAAACTCTTAATATGTCAAGAAATTGTTACCGATAATTCGCCTCACATTATACTTCAAAGCCTCTTGATCTCAACTTCCCAAAGATCACAAAGAGAGGGGCTTTTAGAGGGTTGAACTTCCACTCAGTTCCCTCATTAGCTAAACACGGCAGCTATATATTTTAATTGATTTTGAGCCAGATAGAAACAGGAACGCAATTGTCGTGCAGTTCCCATAAAGTTTGTTACCTGCCTGCTATATAGCCGAGTGCAATGTTTTCTTCGTCCTGCAAATCGCTTAAAGGCTGGCAGAAAAGTAGGTGTAGAGGCATCTGTGACTAATTAAAGATGTACGGCTTGAGTCACATAACACACAAATAGACAGATGTAGCCCTTTTCGGTCTTTCAGCCACTACTCTCGGACAACCGAAGGTTCACAGGTCCAGTATAATCTACACCACTGATTGTGAAGGGTTTACCCGGTGTTAATATCTGCTCAAGTAAATCACTTATTAGCTGGCCTGTCACGCACTCTCGAATGCATTTCTTAATATGACCTTTCGCTCTCAGCATCCAATACTTCTGTCTCAGTGTGGACAGCATTAGGTGCACACTTCCGAGCAAAGTCCTCATATGAACGCTTCAATAATCATCTTGGGCTACCTTTCCTGTTGAGAGCAATAGCGCAGGATGTTTTTGTTCATATGTCATAGGTATGGAGAGCATTTTTATCTACCGCTGACTCTAAGGATTCTTTGATCATCGAGGAACGTTCTTAAACCATAAATCTTTCTTGTGCGCTTCATTATTTCTAAAGTGGGATAAATTCTCATTCCTTCCTTTAGATGCTGGAACCGAATTGCCTGAAGTATTTTTCTAAGCGCATTTCTTAATTCACCTGTTCTTGAGAGCGACCGATATTACTCCGCACTGTAAACGGCAATTATGGAAAAACGCAATATACAGGCCACTATTCGGATATGCCCATTAAAGGTTGAGGTCATTTCTCCCATAGCCACCAAGAAAGGTGTTTCACAGATGGCATGAACATTCAAAAGTTCAGTTTCCTAATGGTTTTCAAACACAGGGATCATCTTGAGCTATCCTGTTAATTCTGCCGATAAAAAGCTAAATACAGTACTTTCCACAAAATGGAAGATTTCTTCAACTGGAACCTCAATTCCTCGCGAGGCGATATCGTTTGATTATCTCCTGTAGGAACAAAGCCCTATTCCCGGATTTTTCGACAACTCTGAATCTCCGCCACACGATTGTCGATAAAAGTAGGGAGATTTCTAGACATAGTCAAGACTATGGATCATGGAATCGACATCTTCCATTAGTCTTTGATCCCAATAGTCCAACACTGACACCATCATCAGTTGGAATTCTTATATATATGACTGAAGCATATGCAACTTCAGAGGCATCACCGAATCCATGTAATTGTACTCACTGGGTATTCCTCCCGAGACTCAACCATCTCAAGCCTTCTACGAATTTCAATTTCCTTCTAAATTATTCCATGATAAAAATCAAAGATTCATCTTTCCGTTCATGCCATTGCAATCCCGTTATCAACAGCCTTTGAACCATGAATTTTCCTTTGAAAAAGACAGAACCCAAACATCCCATATAACTTTGCAATGAAGGAAAGTATTCACCGATGTATTTTCCAACGAATGAACATCATATTTATATATATATAAAAAAAACAATTATCACTTTGGATCCATCTTGAACCTAATATCTTTATAACTTTGGATCGTTCAAATGTGATATTTTGATCGCAAAATTCTTGCGTAATATTGACCTTTTGAGTTGGCGTAGGATTCAAGTTCCTTCTGATTTATAAAATTTTTCTTCAAGTTCTTTGGCTATATATTTTGTCGTTGCTGAATGAGATTTCCTAAAGATATTGGTTAAATAATGAGAAAAAGGCTTTGAATAAATTATTATTATCTTGATGTAGCAATTAGGAATTTTATCACGTCATCAGTCTTATTGTATATCAAATCAAAAAACTGTCCTAAGTAAGTAGTAGAGTAACCTTGTGCATTGTATTTGGGTTTAGGGTCTTTCTGAGGTCTTTTCTCTTGTCTCTTCTGCCTTTCAATGGATTGTATGTGTTCTTCTTCCGAGTGGTTTTTTCTTTATATTGAACTTTAAGACTGTGAGAATAGGAATAAAAACGAAATCAGAACCTTCGCGAAGCCAACAAGAAGCGTTAAAGAAACCTCGTTATACTAACGTCCAGACCCATTCCGTTTCTGACTATTGCGCTGCAGCCAAATGGCAGAAATCCAAGAAGATCTGTAAAACGAAGGATTTGAAACCATCAAAATAGTAAGACTAAACAGGGCAAGTTTAAAAGAAGAACTTCCACTAGTTTAGGTAACTTGATCTGAAACTGTCAAAAACAAAGAAATATTCAAGGCCACTCATATTTTTGACATTGAGTGAAAGCAAAATAGAATATTACAAACACCCAATGGCCCTCGTCAATGTAACAAATATCAAAATTATGGACATTCTCAATTCGAGTGCAGGGAGACGCCCAAATGGGCAAAATGCAGAGTAATTATTTCACCTCAGAATTTGTCAAAATCAAACACCGACAAAACCCGCGAAAATCCAGGGAAAAAACACGGCAAAATGGCGTGGGTGCCTATTAATAATTTAAAATTGAGAAACCTATACACGAAATAATATATAAGAATCTAGAAGCTTCTGGGACCAAAACATTTTTGGTCGCAGTGTTGCAGTCTACACCACGCTGACGAGGACCAACAGCCCGAAACGCGTTTGTGGTTGACTTTTTTTGATATATCAAGAAAATGAATTTGCCAAATATCAGTGAACAGGAAATAATCAACCTTTAGTTGATTTATATCTCACTAGATGGTGCTCTGCCATTTAAAAAGCTCATGTACTCGTGGTCAGGATATGCCTTCTTTGATTTTAATATAAGAATCCAATATCAAATGCACTAAAAACAGTGCAACTGAGACAAAATAACTAATTATCCTGAAATGTTCCAACGCATCCAAAACAAGAGCAGAAACCCTAATATAAGAAGGTCTCAATCTTCCTACAGGCTCTAAAGTGTCAACCCACTAGAGAACGTTTTCAAAATGTAGATTAGCGCGACCCCGCAATAAAAACCAGCATAATAAGAAACGTTTTAGACACCATTGAATGCCAATTAAATTCAAAAAACAAGTATAAGAAGTTTATGGATTGTTCACTGGAATTATTGCAGAATTATAATCAGAAAACAATAATTTTCTGAATTCTTAATCGACGACGATATGAAACTTGGCTTAAATCTTTCCCCAAAATGTGGAATCCCAACTATAACACCATCCGTAATAAATATATCACTATACAAGGTGAAGAAGCAGCAATGTTCCTCCATAAACAATACAACTATGCACAAATACAGACCGCCAACTTAAGTTTGGAAATAGCAGTAATATCTATTTAAAATATACACGGGCCAAGTAAGATTTGTACTCTTGATAAAAAATCACTAAACAGACCGATATCTACAACATATTCATCACAGACACTACAATCATTTCATCAGGAGACCTGAATTGTACCACATAAGAAGACTTGAATTCTACCACAATTAATCCAAGATGCTATCGACGTCATGAACTTAGATATGAGCTAACCCGATGAACCCACTCATGTCTATTCCCCAGATATCATTAACAACGTATTAATTGAAACATATCTCCAAACATTTACTCAAAGGTACTACATAAGCTAACCTCTGACTATATCCCAGTTCTACTAGTTCTACAAAACTTCAAAATCTTTTATTCCAATAGAAAAATATCAATTAATGAATTCACAAAAATACATCTTTTTAAAAAGACTTTTATTAAAATGCACTGAAGAAGAAAAATATCTATCCTAGCTTCAGCCATTGAACGATTAGGTTTATATGAGTAAAAATAAAAGTGAATTTTTAACTGAATGTGATTATATGAAAAAATACTGATTAGCGAGTTTTTATGTTTACTAAATTTTCCCCTCTTCATTCTATATATGATCGTCCTCTCCTCCATTTTTTATCTATATTCATATAAATATATTGTTCTTAGTCGTGAATTCTCTAAAATTAAAAATGTATCAAAGCCAAATGATTTTTAAATTATATAAAAGTTTATTTAAATATATATATATGTGATGATTTAAGACCATGGAATTGTTGTAAATAATCCAGATATCTACTACCACATATTTCACCACGTGACTGTATATAACTTGTTATTTACTGCAAATATAAAGCATCAAATAACATCAATCTGTACCGCGTAAGACTCTAATAAAGTATAGCAACTGTGCAGATAGAAGGAATGGAGAATAACAGGAGAAAATTAAGGCTAAAACTAATCAGGCCCAAGTGAGAATAAGAAAGTAGGCCTATCGAGCCCAGTCCAATTTTTACGAGGTCATGGCCCTCCTGGATGATGTAACTCTGTTTACGTCAGAAAAGGGCAGTGACCTGCCTGGACCCACGGAAGCTATAAAAGGAGGCCCCAAGCCTCAGTTATTCAATCTTTTGTTTCAGTCTTTGTTTCAGTCCCCAGTCCGCGTAGGCCGCTCCTATAGAGGTAATCCTTTCCTACCTCCTCGTCCCATTCCTTCTTGACGTTCAGACGCTTCTTAGTGGAATCTCTGTTTGTTTATTTCACCTTTGGCCCAGCTGTGTCGCCTTCCACCACGACTGCACGGTAGAGGTGACATCGAGGTTCGTCTAGCATCAGGTAACACTGGTCCCAGAGGTCCCAAGATATCACATATATGTCATAATTTGTATAATACCCCAAATGTATAATTTATTTTCACCATAATTATATTTTAGAATGTAAATACAAATTAATCCATGTATAAATCTGTACAAAATAAATGTGGGAACCAGCGCGCGCGGGGGAAGGCCACGCCTCCGCCGCGTGCTCACGAGTGTCGAACAAGTTCTCTTTTGACACATACATGCACAACAGTCGCGCCCTTCCATTCGACCACGACAGCTACGACAAGTAAGAGTCGACAGAAAGAAGGACCTCAAGAGAATGGGCAAGGCAAAGAGACAAGCAGGCCAGAAAGAGGCCGAATTAGCTAAATAAAATAAGTCGGTGATTGATGCACTAACAGCGATGATGAGAAGACTTGGGCGGGACGCGCCCACCGCCGCAGCCATATTTGACGGTTCAAGTTCCGCGGAATCGTTCTTAAGAGAGCTGGAGAGGTTCCCGGAATTCCAAAGCAGCAGCTGTGATTAACAAGGCCGCATGTTAGTGGCAGCGCTAGAGGGAGAGCCCCGGAAGACACTCCAATCCATGGACTACCTCCTCGAACCCTACTGGAGGATCAAACAGGTCCTTGAGGATCTGTACCCCCCACCCGAGACTCCGACCCACCAAGATTTCTATCAACTACGCTGCGGGCTTCAAGGCTTACAAGCATGCTATATACAGAAGGTACGCATGGGTACGCAGCTCAACATCGACCGCAAGGAAATGGTCAATGCTCTCACTCAAGGAATGCCCTCCTACAGTCGCAATCTCCTGCTGATTGCAACACCCAGCAGCCCGTCGGAATGGTTCACTCTGGCCAGGAGAATCTATGGGATCGGCGGACACCCGAGTCGTCCCGGCATTTCTTCTCCCCACGGAACGCCCATCTCCGCGCCAATCCGGTAGACAAGCAAACAATTCGTTAAGGCGCTCTTCCGAAGATGTTCCTCATACCCAGAAGAGAACAGGAAGATCTCCTTCCACCCCGCCTACACCCTGCAAGCACTGCCAAGGTCCCCACTGGAACAATCAGTGCCCACACGGTCAACCTTGCCTGGACAGCGTGCCGATCATCCTTGACTATCGACACCGCCGCGGTATTTTCGTGACCCAAGAGACCGCGCTGCCGAGTAACCAGAAGTACAACCCACACGCCATTAACGGCGTAAGTACCCTGACTCTTAAGTTGCTACTAGCCAACCATTTATGTTCATTTCTAATAGATACTGGCGCTAATATTAATATTATTTGTTTGAAACAATTCAAAACATTAGGATCTAAAATGTTACCTTTAAATAAGAATCTTACCATTAGGACTTTGTCTCATAATATCCAGCCTGTGGGATTTGCATTTATTTTGGTTACTGTGGGATCCATTAAGGAACACTTGTTATTTTATATAATAGATAATGATCTACCATTTGGCATTTTTTTCTTTAAAATCATTAGGGATATTCCGATTAAATATTGATTTTTTTCAAAGAGAATATATCAGGATAATATCATGTTAGCACAGTCACAATATTGTTTTAAAGATTATTTTACGCCATCATTAAAAACCTTTACAATTCAACCCGACCCTAATAACCATACCATGCCCCACACTACTCTTTTTCCTCATAACAACCTTAATAGTACCACAAATGTGGAAAATTATATAGTTGCACATCCTCATCTAATAAATGAATGTAAAAATCTTATTAGAGAAAATATTGGTTTGTTTCCTATCGATACGTTTTCAGTACCTGCTTTAAATATCGACTCGGTTAAAATTATGCCTAACAGTGATAAGATAATAACACTAAGACCATATAGAATACCATATAGCGACTATCCTGAAATAAAATATCAAATAGAGAAAATGTTGGAAAATGAAATAATAGAACCGTCGAATAGCCCATATGCCGCTCCCGTAACACTTGCTAGAAAAAGGGATGGCTCGAAACGTTTTTGTGTAGATTTTAGAAAACTTAAAGAATTAATGTCTGTAGATAATTATCACATACCACTAATAGAAACAGTACTAGATCAATTATCTAATTCCAAATACTTTTCCACCATAGATATAACCTCCGCCTACTGGCAAATTCCGATCCATCCCGAATCTAGGCCCCTACTTTCATTTGTAACCCACCTGGGGCAATACCATTTTAATAGACTACCATTTGGTCTCAAATTAAGTCCCCAAATATTCGAAAAACAGTTAAATCAATTGATACAGAAACACAAATTAACATTTGTTAATCATTATTTTGATGACTTCATAATACATTCTAACAGTTTAGAGAAACACTTAGGACACTTACAGGAATTTTTTAAATTTTGTAAATCAGAAAATATAAAATTAAATATTAATAAATGCCAGTTTTTCAGGACATCTATTGACTACCTGGGACATAAGATTAGTTCAGGTACCTGCACTCCACATGTTAGGAATATAGATGTAATTAATGCCATAAAACCCCCTACTAACGTAAAAACCTTGCAATCATTCCCCTAGGCGCCATTAATGTGTACAATAAATTCATTCCAGATTATGCGCGCATCAGAAATCCTCTAAATCAACTTTTGAAAAAGAACGTTAAATGGGAATGGACGTCAGACTGTCAAAAGGCGTTTGACAAACTCAAGCAACTACTTTCATCAGGTCCCATTCTCCATCTTTATAAATCAGATTTGCCCTGTCAAGTGTACTCTGATGCATCTTTGCAAGGGATAGGAGGAGTTCTGAAACAGCTCCATCTCTCTCTCTCCAGATGGAAACTCATATCCAGTACAATATTATAGTCGTACTCTGCTCAAATACGAACGCAATTATACCATCACCGAATTGGAGTGTCTGGCCATAATTGAAACAGTGATCGTTTCAAGGTCTATCTGGCGGGAAATTGTTTTGCCATTTTCACCGATCATTTCGCCTTACAGTGGCTGAAAAACATCAAAAATCCGACAGGAAGACTCTTTCGATGGAGTTTGAGATTGTCAATCTACGACTATCAGGTGAAGTTCATCAAAGGCACCAAACAACTAGAGGCTGACCTGTTATCCCGAAATCCGTTTTGTGGCCTTCTTGACGCCACGCAATTGAAAATGTACCAAAGTGAACTTCGGGATAATTCCAAGTATGTTCACCAAACCTCAGGCCTGACTACCGTCACCAGACGTGGTGTGAGCAAAATAGTTGTTCCGCCATCCTTACGACCCACCATACTTAGAGAAGCCCACCAGAAATTCAACCATCCAGGAATTTATCAATTGACTAGGATCATCTCCGCCCAATACCTTTGGAGCGGAATGTCGATAGACATTCGTGCCTTCGTTAAGAATTGTAACATCTGTCAAATGACCAAAACCCCAAAAGGACCGAAGTATGGAGAGTTGGGCGAATTGCCAGAATCCCCACTGCCATTCGATCTGGTCTCAATGGACACTATAGCCGGGTTTGCTAGATATGGAAGTGCAAAAAATTACCTGCATGTAGTAGTAGACCACGTGACTCGATTCGCATGGACATTTCCATCTCGTTCAACCAGTACGACCACATATATTCAAGTAATAAAAAGGTGCTATAAAGTGGTTGTCCGAGGCGTCTCCTCACAGATAGAACCCTTGCCTTTACATCACCTAGGTTTAGGAGATTTCTAATCTCCCATAACATCCAACCAATGCTCACAACCAGCAACCATCCACAAGCAAACGGCTTATCCGAATGTTTGAACGCAACCCTGACAGGAAAACTTAGGCTACTCCATCTTCAACATCCTAGAGCTAGTTGGACTATGCTCCAATCCAAAGTAGTTAAGGCATATAACGATACCCCTCATTCCGTCACGGGATTTCCCCCATCATACCTTATGAACGGCTCTCTGCCGTTCGGTCACTGAATCCAGACGCCTAGCGTTACAAAGAACGAAAGAACGTCATAAGCTAGAAAGGATCAGATTTGATAAAAATCACAGGTCCCCCGACTTTGAGGTAGGCGATCTAGTCCTTACCAAAATTTACCAACGCCCCAATACGGGCAAATTAGTGCCTTACTTCAGTGGCCCAATTTGGATCATCCTGCCGAATTGTTCGCCACGACCAAAGTCTTCATTCATTTTCATCCCTGAGCACCTTTTCAACACCCTTTATCTTACGTTCCATATGGAGAGTACGGTACAGAGAAGGATGCTCAGCCCATCATCAATCCACCAACACTCCAGCGCAGGACATCATCTCACGCACAGAACACTCCTACAAACAGATACACAGTCGTAGCTACATTACACAGGTTCGTATCCTGCTGCATTTAAAACTTTATTTTCTTATGTATTATAAATCATATTTAATGTTGTTCATATCTACTTGTATATATTTTTAGTATAATATCACACAATTTTTTTAATTTTTGTACCATAATATCAGAATTCAATTTATAAATTCGTCTCCCAGTCTCAACTAAATAATTTTAAAATCATTTTTGCAATTATTTATCCCACACAGGTTCCATCTGTCATAATTTGTATAATACCCGAAATGTATATTTTATTTTCACCATAATTATATTTTAGAATATAAATTCAAATTAATCCATCTATAAATCTGTACAAAATAAATGTGGGAGCCAGCGCGCGGGGGAAGGCCACGCCTCCGCCGCGTGCTCACGAGTGTCGAACAAGTTCTCTTTTGACGCATACATGCACAACAGTCGCGCCCTTCCATTCGACCACGACATATACAAAATCTGGATAAGGTATTTAACTATATACACATCAATATAAACCTAGTATTATTAGGTGTGTGTATAAATATTTACACACCATTATGAAGGATTTATATGTTTTAAATAATATATACGCTCACACATGAGCATTTTAGGTGACAGAGCTCCATCTAGTGGAACAAAAATCGAGAGCCAAAAGACTGAAACTTTTTGATGTTGGAAATTTGTCCACGAAACACGTGTTATCCACATAAGTATCAAAAGGAATCTACGTCATCTTTGCACTTTCTATTCATCTATTCTTTTTTAGTTTATATATATATACTACATATTAACCCCTTCAGGAGAGGACACTCCGCCTAGAAGACACCTCTCTACAAAGAAAACTTTAGCTTTTCAATTAGGTGTCCTTTAAATTTAGGGGGGGTTACTGAATTATAAATTTTACAAACAATATATACACAATTATATATATATATTCAGGTTATTTATTCAAAATAAAACATTAAACTATTTTAAATGATCATATGAAATAATTTATTTTAGGCAATTCATAGTCTGTCAATAGTCAAACTTGAGTTTGATTGGGTAGGAAATTGTTATCGGTGGTTTTGGTAGTTTTTATCTAGATGCATGTGTGTCAGAACATATTTGGGTTGCATTTTTGTTCTCTCTATATTCAAATTTCTTTGTATCGTGTGTTAAGGGCTCTATAATATCTCTAGAATGTAAATGTATATTTTAAGAAAATTATTAAGCCAATGTTTTTATTTTTATTAAAATTAAAAAAAAAAATTATATATAATTTTGGGCATGAAGGGGACGGGGGCGCGTACACGGCCGGGCCGCTGTGACCAGCCGGTGGGGGTGGCCGGAGCTCCAATTCCAGGAGTCCACGGACAGCGGGGCGGGAGCCGGATGGCGGACTGCGGCGGAGGACTGGCGGCGAGGGGAGGCCCGAGGACGGAGCTGGACGGGGCGACGGGCGGGGTGGCCGGCGAGGAGCGCCGCACCGTGGACGGAGGGGCGGGTCCACGGCGTCCGGCAGGTGGTCGCCGGGGGCAGGTCCTGTAGACACGCCACGTTAATCTACAATAATCTACAGATGGTATGATCTTGGCTTACCTCGCTGCCACCCGGGGCTCACGTCTCGTCCTCGAGCTGGCGGAACTCGAGGACGGACGAACCCATCTTGGCCCGTCGCTGGCGTTTCGTCCATGCCTACTCCGCCCTCTACCGAGCCTCCTGCTGCAGCTGCTGGTGGCGTGTCTGCTGCAGCTTCCTCGCCGCCGTCTCGAGAAGTTCTTGTGGTGCGTCCTCCACCGCAGCGTGTCCTGGGGAGTTGAGAGGGACTGGGTAGTGATCGACGTTCCTCCCCAGGACTGAAGTCTTCGGCCATCCGACTCCACAGCCGGGATGTTAACTTGTTTGGTGCCTCCGCTGCCGAGAACCCCCTGAACTGAAGCTCACGGCCGAACTTGATCTTTGGTGTTCGATAGCATAGTTCCCCCCACCGGGCCCCGAGTTGGATGGTCGTTCCGGGGCATATTCTGGCCACAACGGCCCATAGCTTCAGAGGCCAAGGCGCTCTTTGCCGTGCACGAGCCTGATGTTGAACT
Source organism: Cordylochernes scorpioides (assembly GCA_030710605.1). Classification (NCBI taxonomy): domain Eukaryota; kingdom Metazoa; phylum Arthropoda; class Arachnida; order Pseudoscorpiones; family Chernetidae; genus Cordylochernes; species Cordylochernes scorpioides. The sequence continues at coordinate 52,991,461 of CP092882.1, forward strand.
GCCCCCTTCATGCAATTGCCAATCATGAAATGATTTCTTTTCCGCCATTGTTACCTGAGATTTCTCATATAGAACCATTTTAGTCAACCATTAACTCTAAACTTGAAAAAATGTTTATGAGAAAACATCTATTGATCTTGGAACTCTCTTCACATCACAAAGAATCCTAAATTTCAAGGAAGTGCTCAACCAACGTGTTCAAGATCTGGATTCAATCTTTTCAATGATACTTCGAGATTTCAAGAATGTAGCGTCATTTACAAGAGCTCTATATTTTCTTATATCTATCACTTTTAATATGACGCATTAGCGCGCCATCTGTTATAAAAAATGTAAACTATTTTCGACGCCTTTGATTCTTTTGAACTAAATAATTCCCTAACGCCCTTACTGCAATGATAAATAATAGAAGCCCTGGCTCCTTAGTGGTGAACTCTTCCAGGTTTTTCCAGTTTAATCTACCATACCGCTATATTACATAACCTTTTTAAATTCAGAGAATTCTAATCAACTCAGTTATGTGATCTTTTTTTTTTTGTTTATCCCTAGTACACGTGGTACAGGCCATGATAATCATGGTGGGTAGTTAGCGACTGCTTTTTACTGTAAGCGCACCACATGTCTACACATGTGAAAGCAGTTCGACTTTGCACTTACAAATGTGCCAGAGCCCCGTTTGGTTACTTGCACTCGCTGGTGGGGTTGGACTTTTGCAAGAATCGGGGGGCCATTGGAGCATTTTTTTTTTTAAACAGAAAAAAGTGTCCAATGCGGGGATCGAACCCGGGTCGTAGTGGTCGTAAACCAAACGGTTTAACCAGCCTTCCACCGACCCCCCTATGTGATCTTGAACACTTTAAATCATATCTAACATCGACTCATTTTGGTAATCCCCAATTATGATTTTAAAGAATGCAGCGATCTATTTAACATCGCAAAGCATTTTCCTTAAATTTAATATTGATCTTGAACCTTATTAGTATATCTACAAGAACAAATATTTTGCTGTGAAATTGGTCATGATGATATGGAAGAGTTTTAAAAAATAAGTTAGGCAAAACAGGATCATTTAAAATCTAAACAATTCTATCATTAAGGAATGATAGAATTGTTTAGATTTTTAAATTACCCTGTTTTACCTAACTTTCTCTTAAAAATAGTTGTAACAGAAACACAAACTATTGACCTTCATCTTTGATTTAGGTATTTCAATAACTAAGGGCTTCAGAACTGATTAAAATGGAAGAACATAATTTTTTTTTGGGGGGGGGGGGGAGGATAGTTCCCTAAATTAGTTAAATAATAGCTTGCGAAAAGTTGGTCTCAACTGTAATGGAGGAGAATATGACTCGAGGCTAACACATTTTAATAAAGGGTAAAATAAGAATATTCACTTTGTTTATTCAGATTGTCACAGTGCACATAGCCTCATATGTATATATTTGCATTGTTGGCCAGAGAGCGAAATTATTACACCTTGGAAATGTGCTTCAGATGATTGTAAGAAAATTATGAAAGATAGTTTCATAGTAAATCCAAGAGAGTATGATGCAGCGTCGAAGATTTTAGTGAAGGGGGTCCAGAAAGAAGTGTATTCAAAAGAGCTCTCAGTACTGGCCAGAGGAAAGGCAGTGAAGCAGGTGAAACTCGCTCGACTTTTCCCAGTTTTTATAGACTGTTTATTTTGTCTAAAAAACCAAGTGCAGCAAGCCAAAAAGCTTCTGCAAAGCCAGAAGACTCCAGCAATTTTGCCCTCAAGACACCACTTCACGGAGTTATTGATTCAGGCGGAACACGAGCGATGCGCTCACCAGGGAACAAAAACTGAAATCTCTGCGAGTGTAAGGTTTGGGCCAATTGAATGGAAGTTTATTCCACCCGCAGCGCCACATTTTGGAGGAGCCTGGGAGAGGCTTATAGAGTCAGTAAAAAGTGCCTGTACTCAATCCTGAACGAGAATCACCCAGGGGCACGACGCTTCTAACTGCCCTGAAGTCAGTTGAGAACATAGTCAACGGCCGCCCAATAATGTACACGAATAATGTACGTGTTCAGCGATCCCACCGAAGAAGAAGCGTTGACACCGAACCATTTCCTGCGAGGAAGTAACGACGCTGGTCCAGCGATCCCGTCCAAGATCAACGCCACCAACCTGAGGAATCAACGGAGTCTTGCTCCATAAATCAGGGGCCCTGGAATGTCACAGTGCGCATAGACTCATTTGTATATATTTGCATTGTTGGCCGAAGAGAGAAATTAGAAAGACAGCTCGCTTGCAGGCGCGCAAGAAGCACGCTGGCAGGCGCAGGCAGCGCGTGCTTCTTGTTCGAAAACTTTTCTAAATAAACAAAGTGTGCTTATGCTTTTCTCGGCTGTAATTTTTGAAAGGTAGTTAAATAGGGAGTAGACTCTAAATTAAAAAAAAAAAAACCTTACACAGGTGTTTCTATTTCGAGTAGGCACTTTTGAGTTAGTGAAGGATTCAAGTTCCACCCGCTTTATTAAATTTTTCTTTAAGTTCTTAAATTTTTTGGCTGAATATTTTGCCATTGCTGAATGAGAGATTGCCTAAAGATATTAATAAATAATGAGAAAATGCTTTGAATAAATTAACAATTTATTTATGTAGGGATTTAGCATTTTCTGCATTTGGTTGGAAGTATGTGTCAATAAAATATAACACGACATTAGTCTTATTGGATACCAAATCAATAAACTCTCCTAAGTAAGTAGGACTCCAACCTTGTTTATTGTATTTTGGTTCAGGGTCCTTCTGAGGTTTTTGCATGTTGCCCTTTGTTTCTGGAAGATCCTATGAGAGAGAGGTCCTTCGAAGCTGAATATTTTTTCTTATAGTTAATTTATCTTTAGTCTTTTATGTGCTCTTCTTCCAAGTCATTTTTATTCTCCATATCAAGCTTTAAGGCTGCGAGAAGTGGAAGGAAAATGAATCAAGACCTTCAAGAAGAGTTTAAAAAACCACGTTCGTACAAACCCATTCCGCTTCTGAACTTTTTTTTTTAACATTTGAACTTCATAAAGATAGGTAATTTCAAATTACAAAATCGGAGCGATGAAAAATTTCAAAATCTGTCAAAGAAGTATTTTAACTAAAAAAAAAAAAGACTTTCTGCCAGTGTTATTAGAAAATCTAATGTTCATAAAATCATTTTTTTCATAAAGACAAACTCTATTCTCTTTAATTAGAGTTTTTTTTAATATTGTTACACCAAGTTGCAGCTTGGCAGGGTCATCGACCTTGGTTTCTTCCTTCTTGGTGTTATACACGTTTCCCGAGCGGGTTTCCTTATTCAAAGCAAATAAATAAAAGTAAATAAAAATAAATTACCTTTCAAAGTTATTGTGTTTATTTATTTATGGTCTTCCTCATAGGTCGTGATCCGCAGTCTCCCGTAGGTCCTCTCTCGCTCCAATAACCAATCAAGATATATGTACAATAAATATTACAAAAGGAATGAAACTATAAAAAGGAATGATGATAATCTCTAAATATTCTGTTTTAAATAAATATTAAATATCATAGAATATTTTAAATAAATGTAAGGCGCATTAAAATTGATGTAACAATATATATGAAATTTTTAAAATTACAAATATTTAAGCGGCTTGAAAGCTAGTGTTTTTTAATAAAAAGAAACTCATTGTGAGAAAATATTTGTAATTTTAAAAAAAGTTCACAATTTTATCATGAATAGAGATATATAAAATCTATATATATATGTTAGATCAGGATTTTTGTTCTAATTGATGTATCTATTTTGACCATTGGATGACATGTTAAATTCATAAAGAAAAATTTATTTTTTTCTAAAAAAAAATTTTACCGCGGCTATTACTCAAATATTGATCTAAACAAATTTCAACACCATTATTGTGATATATTACCAAAGGGACAAGTCTCAAATGGGCTAACCAAGAAATTTGGTGTGAGGTAAAATTTAAAAAAAAGGATACAAATGATAAATTTAAAATGCATATGAAATTTATTGCAATTAGATATTGAATATAATGTAAAACAAAAGAACAAAATTTGTATGCAAGACCTTAGTTTCCATTAAAGGGCATTTCTTCTCTATTCATTATACTGTTGAAATGAAAAAAATTGAAAATTTCTATTCACTATACATATTGTATAGTAGGCTTTACCACAAAAAAAAATTTATTGCCTATTAAAAACTATAAATATGCCTTTTGACATATAAACGAGCCCATTATGGGCCCATACCTAAAGATTTAAAAGAAAGAAAATATTAACCTACCATTTCTCTCCAGACACCATCTCCCAGCCTCCCATCAGGTCGCGAGCTCTCTCAAAACTTCCTCTCAGTTCGCGTGCTTCTTCATGACTGTCTCTAATTTTTAAAAGTGGCGCCCTCAAAAAAAAATTTATCACCTTCTTACAGAGTAAGAAAAATATTATTTTAATTTTCCCAGAATATTTAAAATAATAAAAGTAAATTATTATTCTTTTAAAAGAAAAAAATTGAAATAATAATAAAATAATATAACATGTTTATCCCTTGAGAAATTTATATAGTAATTTCTTCTTTAAAAAAATTAAAATAATGAAATATACCCAATTTATCTGGATATGTATTTAATTGACTTTATTCATTTTAGAATAAAAATAAATAATAAAAGTAAATTATCGTTCCTTTTCTTATTAAAAGAAAAATTTGAATTAGTAATAAAATAATAAAATATAACATGTTTATCCCTTGAGAAATTTATATAGTAATTTCTTCTTTAAGAAAATTTAAAGTAAAGAAATATACCCAATTTATCTGGGTATGTATATAATTGGCTTTATTCATTTTAGAATTAAAAAAAATAAATTTAGAAATTTCTCGAAATGGTAATATAATTTTGGACGTTTCATCTTGCAAATAAAAAGGTGATTGGCAATAATACACATATTTACATATTTATAATTTGTACACCCTCCTCTGGACCTTTCTGCAGCGGGCTTCGGGATACTTGGATAGGGTCAGTGTCATCTCCAACTGGGTGTCTTCCCAGGCTTTGGCCTTTAAAGCATCGTACACCCTCCTCTGGACCTTTCTGCAGCGGGCTTCGGGATACTTGGACAGGGTCAGTGTCATCTCCAACTGGGTGTCTTCCCTGGCTTTGGCCTTTAAAGCATCGTTGGGTTTCCTCGTTGGGGAATTCTCCACCTGGGCAACAAACATTTTGGCGAGACACTGTGCATATATGATGTAAATGTTAACATCATTGTTGGGTCTGTTTTGTGAAAATCTGGCCCAACAATTATAAATGAATGTATGTGTGTGTGTGTCTGTCCTTTATGCCTGACCAAACCACTCATTGGAACGCCATGAAACTTTGGGAAGTTATCTAGTATAGTACTGGGAAAGGTTTTGAAAAATAATTTCTTGAATATCTTGAATATCCTTAGAATTATTTGCAGATTTGTATATTTAACTCGAAAGCACTGCCCCAATTGCGACGATGTTAACAAGTTTTTTATCTATAAGTTTTATTATCACTAAGTTTATTATCTTAAAGATTATTTATCAAAAGTAAGATTTTCTACCTATTAATTGCGCACAAGTCAAAGTTAGTTATCGAGTATTTTTCAAGGGACCGGGAAAAATTGTTCACTAGATAACGATGCTTTTGTAATGTAGAAAATTAGGAAAGACAAAATTCAGGATGACACGGCAATTTATTTGAGATAAGAATAATGATACAATTCCAAGGCAAGATACTAATTCTTTAACTTCCAATTACCGAGGGAACCAATTAATATTGATTTTATTCAACTTATCAAGTATTTTTCAAGAGACCGGAAAAAATGTTCACTTTATCGAGAGATTCAAATTTACGAGTTTCAAATTACCAAAATATATCTATTATTTTTTAAAATAAGTTCATAGAGAATTGTTTTAACAAATGTTCGTTAGACAAACCTTTACTCGGGTACATCCGCTAGTTATCTATAAAATTCTGGTTGTAGGAAGATATTAGTAAAGCCATCGAGAATTCCCAACGAGTATTTCGAATGGGTGTGCAAAGAGTTTTCCTGGTGATTCATAACGTCTTTGCTAATAAAAAATCGTATATATTCAAATTTAATCATAAGTATTTTGAATATCAAGGAAATATTCCAATAAATTCAATGAATATTAATTTTAAAACTTGCACCACGGAATTATTATATTTTTTAACTTTTTTTTTTTTATTGTTTTACAATAAAAATTTTTCCGCCATTAAAGAAATGTGTTTATAGGAGAATTCCTAAAATATAAAATATAAACAATGTCAATATGAAACATTAATATATTAGATTTTTGCAATTTTTGTGACATCTTTTCAAGCTGGTGAGCTTTCAAAAGGTTCAAAATTATTAGTTTTAGCTTTATTAATATATATATATATATATTGAAATAATTATAACTATATACATATTTCCGATATTTTTTTATTTTGGTTTAGCATTTTTTTTAATAGCCCTCAAACAGTGACACTTTCGATATATTGTATCGAAGTGATAAGTCTCAATTTTTGAATAAAGTAATTATTTGGAATTATATACGTGTGCATAAAATATAAAATAAAAATTATAAATCCTAACAAATAGAGTATTTTTTTTAAATACCGCATATAATTAATAGATAAACCCCATTTACTTTATAGAGAGCAATCAAAATATCTAAAAGTTTACACCAAAGAGAGTTTTTTATTAAAAAACCTATTTATTTTTTATTTTAAAATTTATTTTAATATTCTTGGAAATTATTCATGAGACAACATGTCAAATTAGAACAATCTCATTAGGTATACAGTTAAATATATTTATTATCAACATAGAGTTTATTCCTCCACTTAATAACATATTACACTTGGAAAAATAAAACAAAAACAAACTTGGATTTGTCTTGTTACATGTTTTGCAAAAGAAAGCATGAAAAATCTCATACTTACTTCTTAGACATGACAAGAAGTGTCAACATTTTCCATTTTTTGTGTATGCTTCATGGTGTTTTCATTTTTTCTGTCCCTTTAATTTTTCATTTTAAGACTTTCACAAGGCTATAACCCCCTTTTCCTATTGTAATCATCCATTAAATACAAAAATAGGTTAGTTAATGTCAGCTAAGTTGCAAGTGCCTGTCACCAATGGTGGAAGAGCCATCTCTCACAATTTCTGGATAAATTATTTAATTAACATGATTTACTTCCATAACTAACTCTTCCCCGGCAGACACCATCAAAAATCTCAAGCTTTACAAGCTTGATACCTTAGTGTGATTGAGTGGAGATAAGAAAGAAGAAGAAGACTTCCATAACTATTAATGCAGAACTACTTCTCCATTTTGATATTAGGTTAGTTAGATGTATTGTGTAATACCCAATATACATGTATACATTCAATGGACACAGTTGGTAGACCTCAGAATTCTTCAGGGATATGGAGAAGCTGCATCTGTACTCATTTTAGAGTTTGCAGCAAAGGCATCTGCTTCCATGTTAGGAATGACCATTCCAAATTACAGGCAAAGTCAGACTTTCACCAAAGTGTGCCTGGATAATGGTACCATGATCAATGAAAGCTGCACCCCTACACCTCATTCCATGAAATCAGAGTTTGAGAAGCATGGACTCATAGAATTTGTATAATCTTTGCACAAGTGGGGTAAGAAACTACAACAACATGTTTACACCACTGCCATCATTCCAAACAAACAAACTATTGATCCATCTTCTTCTACTTTATTATCTCCACTCAAGGTTGACAACCATAATTTTTTTGACGTGACAACGTCTTAAATTAGGTTGCGGCTGGGAGTCACTTATGAAAAAGTGTAACGCCCGGTAACGTTACGATGAGTCACCGAACGAGAGTGCTGCGCGCACAGCTGCGCGTGCAGCACTAGAGAATTAGGCGCATTGAATCGGCGCATGCTTGTCTCTGTCTTTGTCTTTCTCGAACGTTCTTGGCGTTGGAAAAACAAGAAAGCGTCATAATACAAGTTCACACGTGTGGTTAAAGTATCGTCAGCTGTGTCTGTAGTGAAAATGAGTGCTTAGATTCGTCATTTACAACAACTACAACAATAAAGGTAAATAATTGTACACTGATATTTCATTATCGTAAACTATGATTGATTGATTAATTGTTAGATTGACACAAAAGTTGAGAAACTGAGTTTATAGGTTATGTCATACTATTGATAAATGTTGATAGTGTTAAGTAAATTATTAGTTTAAAATTAATTAATTAATTAATTATTATTTTACAAATTTTAAATAGTTTCAAATTTATTTAGCAAAAATTTGAACCTTCGATCTGAATAAATGTTTTGATTTTCGAATTTATTCTTTAAAATTACAAATATTAAGAAAAAGTGGCAGATATAAGAAAACTTTATTTAAACTGTGTTGAGCAAGAATTTTAACATCTAATTTAAGTAAATGTTTTAATTTTCAACTTCATCATTTACAATTACAAATTTTATTTAATTTCAAATTTTTTTAGCAAAAATTTGAACCTTCGATCTGAATAAGTGTTTTGATTTTCAAATACCAACGCGGCTGGTGGAGTGGCGATCTATCGTAAATTATCATCGACATCTACGGCGGAAGTGTTCCAAGTTGCGATTACAGACGTAACTCGTGTCATTAAAACCAAGGGTGACATGTGCATGACTGAAGTTACTTGCTTCGCCGCTAATACTAGCTTCAAGTTTATACTCGGTGCTGTATATATTCATCCAGGAGCTAGTATGCAGGATATTGGAATGTTACTATGGCAAGGACTCGGTCCGTACATTCACAACAGCCAGTACGTGCCACCGTTCGTGCAAGTTGATTCTAGTATACCGATTCTTCTGTGTGGTGATTTTAACAAAAACGTAAAGCCTGACAACTCGTTTCTTAATTTCATGAAAAATACGTATAATCTTGATTGCGTATCAAACGTTTCTAAGTCAACTACGTTAAAAGGAACAACTATCGACTTGACTTTCGCAAGACACATTACAGCAGAAACACTTCCTTTCATTTCATATTTCTCCTATCATCGTCCTATCCTCAACAAAATCACTCAAATAGGAATTAGTTAAGTTTAAGTTTACATGTACAATGTTTTAGTAAACAAAATATATTTCTATAGTTAAAATTTGTGCAATTCTTATTTTCATTCAATTCCTTGTTCCTATTGTGCAATTTAAATATATTCATATCAATAAATATTCTACCGTTGTCACGTAAAATCTTCGCCCGTAAAACCGACTTTACAGGCAACCATTGTTTTTTTTTTGCTTTTCCCTAGTACACATGGTACAGGCCATGATAATCATGGTGGGTAGAAGTAGGCCACTGCTTTTACTGTAAGTGCACTACATGTCTACACATGTCAAAAACAGTTCGACTTTGCACTTACAAATGTGCCAGAGCCCCGTTTGGTTACTTGCACTCGCTGGTGGGATTGGAATGACAACCATCATGACTGGGTGAAGTGGAATACGTCTGCCTTTGTCATTAAGACTGGGAGCACTACTCAGTAGCAGGCCACTGACTTAGCTCCAATATGAAATGGCCGCCTCTGACATGAGGAACAGACGCCATGTTCAGCCGCTCCTAACATGGAGTACATCCTGTATCCCTGGATCAGGAATCCTTACAAGGTAGTATTAGCCGGGCCAGCTGAATCCAGGTTTTTACTGAGCTTGTTATTGCCCCCCTTCCTCCTTTTGAGGTACCTTTTATTTTAGCAAGATGTTGCACAAAAGTGTAAAAGGGGAAAGAGGGAGATTTTTGGCCAAATATAAACAAAGAGTGTCATTATGTATAATTTTCACACACCACTTCTTAAACTTCACATTAGAAAGTGTTTAAAATAAAATGATAATATTGTCCAATACAGTAATAGAGCTCTCAAAGTGGTCTGGTGGATTAAATTGGCGAAACCACTGGGTTTCCCACTGATGAGCCAAGCCCTCCCAATATTTTTAACTGCAATAAGGACAGTAGAATTTGTTTTTATTTATAAAAGAAACATTTGTTCTTGACAGTTTTAGTTCTTATCTAGAGATGGTGTGTTATAGCCTTAGAATTAATGTATGTCTAACTGGCTATGTCTTAAAAGCTCCTAGTTTTCTCCAACACTATATAACCAAGATTCCATCTTTCTTTTTCACATATATAATCAGAATCGTCCAATACAGTATTGACCTCTAAAAGCTGTCTGGTAGATTAAATTGGCGAAACCAATGGAAGGGTTCCCTACTGATGAGCCAAGTCCTCCCATTATTTTTCATTACAGTAAGAAAGGATATATAAAATTTATTTTAATGTGTATAAACAACAGATTGTGTATTTTTTTCATTTTTATGAAACTAATATTTTATTAATATAGAATATTTGTTTATGGGTTGGGGGGGGGGGGGGGGTTGGAAGTTATAAAAAGGATCAACTTCAACCTTTTACCCTCCCAAAATCCTATCCTACAACCTCAAAGTGGTGGAAGGGTGTAAACAGGTAGCACAGGACGTCGGGAGTTTAATTCCAGGTAGAGCCACCCTGTGTTACATACCCGGCTAATGTATCAATTGGTAGCGTCTGTTCTCCATAGGAGTGGCTACACTCCATGTCAGGAGACCAAAAGAAGGAAAGTCACACTGAGTGGTACTTCCAGGACTTCAGACCAACAGCAGGTGCCTTCCTTCTCCATGATGTCTACACCAGGACTATAATAGAAAAGCTAGACAATGGGACCTAATGGAGATCATTTAAACCACTTGAGGAATAAGCAACAACAACAAGACTTCAACCTTTTTTCAAATACTTTATTTTAACATTTCAGAGACCCACTGATATCTATTTTCAAGGAATTCTATTTTGACAAGGCTTATTTGATGCCAAGTTTTGATATTTAAAAGATTTAGAGCACACAGTGCATCAATAATGAAACTGGAATACAATGTTAAAAAAGGTTGAAGTAAATCATTTTTTACTATATTATAGAGTCAACTTGCAAAATGGTGTTTTCCATAGAAGGTTCACTTATTAAACCTATGTAGCCCACATATACACAATCTAGCCATAAATTCTGTTACAAACAATTTTATAATTTATTTAAACATAGAAACTTTCTCCTTGGAATATAAATACTATAAACTAAAGTGCCAGGAGAAAATGATTTTTTATTAATCGACTACACGAGCTTTCGGGCAGTCACGCCCTTCAACTGGTAATGATACATGATGGCAATAGGCCTTAAATAGGATTCCGTTTTTAAAGAGATATTTTTACATATGAGAAAAAATAATATAGGACGGCTAAAAAACAATTTAGTTAAAAGATATTTGCGAATCTAAGCTATTATATAATATATTTATGTAACTATGCTAATCCTGTAATGCCGGTTGACAAATAAATGGTAGGTTTGTAATTGGCTAAAACATGTGACTAAATTGTCATAACCAAAAATGTACATAGCTTGTAACTGTAAATAATACATCGGCAGCTTGGCGAATGTTATGTACCTAAGCCCCGATAGGTGGCGCGCGCTGTCAGCTCGGCAAGTGTAATGTACCTAAGCTCCGATAGATGGCGGGCGCGCTAGGCGGCAAGTTTGTAAACAATAGTCGCCATCTTGAGGGGTGTAGCGGAACGCCAGCCGTTTGGGTCTCTGACATTACTTCCTTAATTTACCATTATTTTTATCCATTTAACTTAGTTTACCTCTATTTCTTTTTATCCCTCAAACTTGTTAACTATTTAAAGTCATCTAATAAATTATTATTTTATTCTAACGACTCGTCACCTTCATTACTGTGACAATATAATGAAGAGAGACTAGTATTAGGATATCGACTGTTCAACCCGCCATCAGCGGCCATATTGGAACTATACTGGGGGAGGGGGGGGGGGGGTTTAACGGTTATTCAAGTTACTACATATATCCTGATATTGTGCAGGTAAATCTATATGTCGGTTAATGCTATTTCTTGATATGGATACTATGGCTTCTATGATCAGTCTTTGATATTTATTGGAGATGTTATTGTATAATGTGGTGGGTGAAGTTAAATCGAAATTCACCCACCACATTATACAATAACATCTCCAATAAATATCAAAGACTGATCATAGAAGCCATAGTATCCATATCAAGAAATAGCATTAACCGACATATAGATTTACCTGCACAATATCAGGATATATGTAGTAACTTGAATAACCGTTAAACCCCCCCCCCCCTCCCCCAGTATAGTTCCAATATGGCCGCTGATGGCGGGTTGAACAGTCGATATCCTAATACTAGTCTCTCTTCATTATATAGTCACATGTTTTAGCCAATTACAAACCTACCATTTATTTGTCAACCGGCATTACAGGATTAGCATAGTTACATAAATATATTATATAATAGCTTAGATTTGCAAATATCTTTTAACTAAATTGTTTTTTAGCCGTCCTATATTATTTTTTCTCATATGTAAAAATATCTCTTTAAAAACGGAATCCTATTTAAGGCCTATTGCCATCATGTATCATTACCAGTTGAAGGGCGTGACTGCCCGAAAGCTCGTGTAGTTGATTAATAAAAAATCATTTTCTCCTGGCACTTTAGTTTATAGTATAAACAATTTTATAAATTAAATGATTAAGAACAAAACCTAATGGAATATAAATACATATTTTATTAGCCAATAGGACATAGATTTCAAATATATACAATCATTCAAAATGTCCTCCCTTATTTTTGACACAGGATCTCAAACGTTCGGGCCACTGATCTATGGCGGCACACACCTTTTCTAAGGGTATTTCTTTCATTGCTCTCACCAATGCTGATTTCAATTGATCCAAATTATGATATCTTTTAGAGCACACCTTCTCCTCTAAATATGCCCACAAACTGTAATCAAGGGGGTTTAAATCAGGGCTTCCAGAGAGCCATTCATCGGTCTTTATGAACTCCGGAACATTCGTCTCCAACCATTGTTGAGTTGACTTAGCTTTGTGAGCAGGAGCTGAATCTTGTTGAAATATCCAATGTTCTCCATTAAACATTTTTGTATTCAGAGGCTTTACTATTTGTTCTAAAATATCTTCTTGATAGTTTTTAGCTGTAGTTTTTACCCCTTTGGCACAGAAGTGGAGATCTGTTACACCTTGGTAGCTAACTCCCCACCAAACCATGACAGAAGAAGGATGGTGACTTTCTTCAAGTCTTCTGACTTCAAAGAAGCTTCTAGAGAGCTACGAGCATATAGCCTATCACTCTGATGATTAATCTTTTCTTCGACAGTGAAAATTTTCTCGTCTGTGAAAAGGATTCTCTCATGCCACCGACCATCATGCCGCTCCAACATCATTTTTGATCTAACCCTTCTAATATCTCTAAGAGCAGGGGTTATCAAATGACCTGTGCGTCGTTTGAAAGCTCTCAGTCCAAGGTCTTCGTTGATTATCCTGGAAATGGTTCTTGGAGCTAAATTCATCTGCTTTGCTAAGATTTTTTGTTTGTGGCGTGGATTTTGACGAATTCTTTCGTGAATGGCTTTTATAGCTGCTTGCGTTCGTTGAACGCACAGTCAACCAGATCTTTCAAGGTCATTAATAGTGCCAGCTTTGATGAACCTTTCAAAGGTTCGATAAACAAATTGACGCATAATATTCAATTTTTTTTTTAAGTTTAAAAACACATGAAGGACTTTGGCCTACCTTGTGTAAGGCTATTACAGCTATACAGTTTTCTTTAACACCCCAATTTATTATCAAAAAACAAATATATTCCATCTGTTTTTGCACTAAAATCCTATTCAGGATGTATTCCAGATGCATGTCTTTCTTCCTCTGGAATGTGTTTTAAATAACAAAGAGCTTTTATTGTATTAAAGGCATCCACTGCTGCTGCAGGTGTTATTGATTTTGTGTTTAAATCTTTTATAATAACACGGAAATGGAATATTGAAATAAAATGTTATCATAATAATTGTGGCTACATTTTATGTAGATTTATTTATATAAAAAGAAATTATTTGTAAATTTAAAAAAAAACTAAAATATTTCAATGCTGAAAATTAAAAACAAAATACAGTAGAACTCCTCAAAAATTCGGAAATTCTGAAATTCGGAAACTCCCAAATATGGAAAGTATTGTAATGTTTTTTTTACATACAAAAAATCAATTTTCACATGCTTTTATTTTGTTGATATTTCAACATTATTTTATTTTATTTACTTTTACTTTTGCTTTGCTTTTATTTTATTTAATTTAATTTTTATTAGTAATTTATTTTTAATTTAAGTGTGTTTAATTAATTTACTTTTACCGATTATTTATAATCGCTAATTAGGGGTTTATCCCCTTTTTTAAAAGCTTAAATAAATCAACAGTTTCATTTGACCTTTGTGCTTAGTTTAGGATATTGTCCAATAAGAAGGCAGCATTATTACGTCATAAGCCATTCACACATTTTTTATTGCAAAGTTGATTCACCTAAAGTTCAAATTATCAAACATTTTCAGACATTGTAAGTTTCAAATTCTTTTATTCAACTCTCAATTTTTTGCATTTACAAGTTTGTTCTTCAACAAAATGGCATCCAAAGAGGAGCGGCAAAAACGAGGCAAGTACTGAATTCTTAAGCTTGGTGAAAAGTTAGATGTTCTTAGTGACATTAAAAAAGGATTAAGCTATACAACGATAATGCAAAAGTATAAAATTTCTAAGACAACTGTTTATGATATAAAAAAGTCTGAGCTTAAACTTACAAAGTTTGTTGATTCTACCGAAAAAGATGTCAAAAAGTTTTCTCAAGTAAAAAATCCGTTATACGAAAATGTTGATAAAGCAGTTAACATCTGGTACGAAAGTCAGAGATTATCAGGGGTTCCTATTCGTGGTATTGAACTCCAAACAGCTGCCAGTCATTTTGCATCAAAATTGAATAATCCCACTTTTAAAGCTAGTGGTGGATGGTTGTCACGATACAGAGCCAGACATAATTTGAAAAATAAGAAAGTTGTCGGGGAAGCATTGAGTGCTGACGAAGATGCAGCTAATCGCTTTAAAGATGATTTTCACAAACTAATGACTGACGAAAAGTATGAACAGTTCCAAATTTATAATGCTGACGAAACAGGAGTTTACTGGAAGTCATTACCCGATAATTCTCAAGTCAAAAATGCAAACAGCGCTAGTGGTCATAAGCAATCCAAAGATCGACTCTCTGTTTTACTTTGTGCAAATGCAGACGCTTCACATAAAAATGTTTTGG
Organism: Cordylochernes scorpioides; assembly: GCA_030710605.1. NCBI lineage: Eukaryota > Metazoa > Arthropoda > Arachnida > Pseudoscorpiones > Chernetidae > Cordylochernes > Cordylochernes scorpioides. The sequence goes on from CP092882.1 coordinate 53,006,739, forward strand.
CTGTTGTTGGAAAATCAAAACGTCCAAGAGCAATCAAAAACATCATTGATCGATTGCCTGTCCATTACTATTCTTCACACAAGGCTTGGTTTAATCAAAGCATTTTTAGTGAATGGTTTTTTAAACGGTTCATAAACGAAGTTCGCAATTTTCAAGAAAATAAGTTAAGAGTTGCTCCAGATCTCAAGTAAAAGCATTACTACTAGTTGACAATTCTCCTGCTCATCCAACAGAGCTGATCAGTAATGACGGCAACATTAAATGCAAGTTTTTACCACCTAATACAACATCTGTATTGCAGCCTATGGACCAGGGAGTTATTGTTGCCTTTAAAGGGTTGTATAAACGAAGACAGTTAGAAAGTTGTTTAGTATTTTCAAGTGATGCAGATCAGCCAAATAACCCTGTGGGTGAACAAACTTTTTCTAATTTAAAAAAGTACAACATCAAGAAAGCGATATTCAATTTTGGAAATTCTTGGGATGAATTAAAATCTTCTACAATAAGAAATGGAAGATTTTGCTTGAACACAAAAATAATTCAGATTTGGAAACAGCAGGTGATGCATTACAATTATCCGAGGATGAATCTGATGAAGATGAACAAGAAATTAGACGGCTGGAGCAATTATTTCAAAGAGCTAGAATTGAAGTAAATCAAGAAAGCATTAATGAATGGATCGATATAGACCTTGATGATCCAGGTCACAATGTTCTTAGCAATGATGATATAGTTGAAGCTGTTTTGAGTGAAAAAATGGAAATCAGCAGTTCTGATGATAGTTCCTCAACTTCTGAAGACAGTTTGGAGCCGGATGTTCCCAGATGCGAAGCGTTGAAAAGTTTGGATGTTGCATTAAAATATTTGGAAAAGCGCACTGAACCAGAAATGCTTGCAAGCTACAACACCATCAATAGTCTTCGAACTATGCTTATGAGAGAAGAAGAAGCTTTGTTAAACAAGCCAAAGAAACAGACAACAATCAGCAACTTCTTTGCCAAGCCATAACTTACTTGGCCATCAATTGCATTACATACATAATAAAATATTTTACTATTTTTCATCGGTTTCATGCTCAAAACTCATAAAAGTCAAGGAACATTTGATTAAAAATCGTAATTAAAATTATGTAATGTACATATAATATTCAACCTAAAATTGTTCATATGCTTCAAAATCTTTGTCTCAGTCATCTAAATGCCTATTTAACCCTCGAGCGCGCGCGCTAGAAATGTAACGTACTTGCGCGCGCTGGGTGAAATTTACCCGATATTAAAATTACATATTTTGAATATAAATATTAACTGAGGAAAAACAAAACCTTTTCTATTTCAAAGTAATAACATTTTAATTTTCAAAAAAGGCAATTATTAATAAAATATTTATATTTTTTACACAGATTAAACATTTTAAAAACTATTCTTGAATAATCCTCAAAATTGGTAATGGCATATAAAATATGAAACTATTGCTCCTTTTCAATATTAAATATATAAAATTCCATGAGGATATTTTAGACAAATCATTGCAAACTGCAATTGTATGTCCTTTATAAATTGGCTTTGCACATTTATGGCACAAAGTCGAGGTCTTCCTGTCCTTACTGGAGGGACACACTACATCTGGTAGGAAGCTTTATCTTGCGGTTCCTGACCTTCTTTATGGCTTGAAGTGCCTTCTAAAAATAATTGAAATAAATATTTAGAGTATACATTTATGATTTAAATTAACTTAACTGTAAAAAAAGGAAATTTTTAATAGTCTTTTAGGCAGTGAAGAAATGATTTTTCTTTGATTTAGTTTCTCTTTGATGAGTTCAAGGGCCAAAACTTTCAAGAATTTTCTTCAAAAGAGCTTCTAAAGGTGTATTTTAATTTTTTGCTTCTTCACCTTTCAAGCCTAGTAAATGTGTAATGACATTAGGCGTTCTCAGCTTTACTGTTTGTGAAGGACAATTTTTGAACCATTTGATTTTCGAGGCTCTCCCTATATAAAAATGTGTTTGTGGGATAATTCCCTTATTCCACAAAATTCCTATATCTGAATATATTCCAGTGTCACCTCCATAAAAATGTTCATTTAGATGATCTTCTTCAATATCACCTTCTACAATAATCTCTTCTTGATCTAATAAATATGACCTTCTTCCCTCCATTTTATATAGAATTATAGGCTAATAAATATATCAACCTATTATAGTTATTTTTTAAATTATTAATTCGAATTATTTATCTCATTTTAAAAAATGTTATAAAAAAAAATGCAACAAAAAAATTATGTGAGTGCGCGCGCCGGGTAATTTTTACCCGACGGTGACAATAGGTGGAATTTCAGTGGGAGCTGTCAAAATGTGAAACCAAAACTTTAGACTAATTGATGAGTCAGGAAGCTAAACGAAACCACATCTCCGCCAACCGATTTTTTATTGGTTAATTCTCCATTCAAATGTTGCCATGGGTAATTTTTACCCGGCGCGCGCAATGCCGGGTTAAGCCACATAAATATTCACAAATCTAACTCTCTCAAATTCGGAAAATCCTCAAATTCGGAATACCTTGCGCCCCAAGCGTTCCGAATTTAAGGAGTTCTACTGTAATATTAATAATTAGCGCACGATGCCTAAATTCCCGCATAAAAAAAAAAAAAAAACACTCGCAACAATTGCGCAACGGCACTGCAAAGTGAAACTTAAACTAACCAAAAGTGTGCAGGCGCGATTCTATCAGCGCCCGCCAATCGTTGCTGCTGCCGTAATACCTTTTTAGCGGTAAAGTGGTATGTTTAAAAACATTCATCTGTCAAAATTCAAATTTTAAAATGGTCAAACTATCAGAACTGTCGTATTATCTCTACTGTCGAATTACGGTTTGTTATTTGATAGGCCGGAAGTCGGGACATCAGAATAGGGTCGAATTAAGGTATGGTGTCGAATTAACGAGGTTATAATGTACCTGTTTCATGGTTTTTCAAGATGCCCCAAAGACCAGATTTTTTTATCATTGAGGTACAGCTTGCACCATGCTGACAAGGACTAACAGCCCGAAACGCTTACGTGGTTAGCTTTTCTCAAATAATCAAGAATGGGTATTTATTTGGCCAATTCTGGAATAATTAAAATCGGTTGATATTTATTCCGATAGATGGCACAAGCCATCATCAACTTTTAGTTGCACGATCAGGAGATGCCTGTTACTCTGATCAAAAAGTTTCGACACTTTTCTCATAAAATCCTGAAAACAATCTCCATTAGGTTCCATTGTCTCAGCTTTTCTATTATAGTCCTGGGGGTAGACATCATGGAGAGGGGTGCTGTTGGTCTGAAGACCTGGAAATGTTTTTATGTTGATATATACATATTACAAAAAGTCAAACTGCAACTCCACAGAGTGCATCAGTGATAATAATATGCTCACTGATAATTTAACAATATACAAGGTGAATATACTGTAGGCGTGCCAGCTGCCGTTACAGTACACATGGTATACAGACCATGATAATCATGGTGGGTAGAAGTTGGCGACTGCTTTTACTGTAAGTACACCACATGTCTACACATGTGAAAAGCAGTTCGACTTTGTACTTACAAATGTGCCAGAGTCCCGTTTGGTTACTTGCACTCGCTGGTGGGGTTGGACTTTTACAAAAATCGGGGGCCATTGGAGCATTTTATTAATAAAAATCTTATAATTGCTGTAAAAAGAAAGAAATCAAATAGACTAGAAAGTGTGTTGGGAAGATTCTAAAAACCAGAGATTTTACCAAAAAAAAAAAAGTTTTTGGGTCAAAGAAGGTGGAAAAAGACAATAATTTCAATTAATAAAAGAAAATAAGACCTAATCCAAATAATTTATTAGTGTGTGACGTTTCGGCAACAACATTATCACCATCATCAGACAAAAGAATAAATGAGAAAAAATATCACAGCAAGTTCTTATATAGTACTGTTATCAAGTATTTAAACAAGATAACAGATAAGGAAAATAGTTTTTTAAGTCAACTTGAAAGATTCTTCTTAGAATTAAAAGTGGATTATTTTTTTAAAAATATAATTAAAGGCATATCTGTAAATATCATTTATATTTCCCCTTTCTTCCATTCTATTAATTGAAGCACATGTCTTTTGGATGAAAAAGGCTTCTTTGAACTGTCTTTTGTAATAATTTTTTTCATAATCCAGTGTTCTTGGGTTTTCTAAATTGAATTTATTGTGTCCTGTGTCCCTTCTGTGTTATACAAGTGCAGAATTTTGAATTCTATCCCACTTCAGAGCATATTTATGGTTTTCCATCTTTTCTTTTAATGTTCTGGATGTCTGTCCCACATAGCTTTGATCACACTTCTCACACTTAACTTCATAGATCAAACCTGCTCTTTTTGTTAATTGGGTGTTCTTGTGCTTTTTTAGGTATTGTGAGATAGTATTACATGGTTTCCATGCAATTTTTATTTTTTCATATTTTTTTAATATATTGGTGAAATTTCTTGCAAACCTTTGGTTTATTTATGGCAGTGTTATAAATCTGGTTTCTTGGTTTTTGCACTTAAGATTCTGAATCAAAGTATTATTTTCATACTTTTCACTCAAATCTTCTATTATTTTGTCTATCAATTTAATAGGAAAATCTTCCTTGATTAGGTCCTCCTTGATGCTGCTAACCTCTTCATTTCTCTTAACCACATCATCGATGAGTGCAAAAGTTCTATATATAAGAGTTTTGACCAATCCCACTTTTTGACTAAACTGGTGCTGTGAACTATAGTTCCAAAAGGTTCCTGTATGTGTCAGCTTTTTGTAGATAGAGGTGGAAATAATATTATTACTATATGTTAATTTCATGTCCAGGAAATTGATTGATCTATTTTTATCTAATTCCATAGAATAATGGATGTCAGGACATAGATTGTTGAAGGTATCCAATATTCTTTGTTCATTTCCCTGATTAATAATTAAAATAGAGTCATCCACATACAGTAAAACCCCGCTAATACGAACCCTGGATATAACGAACTACCCCTATAACGAACCTATTTTCGGTCCCAAAATAATAAAATCTATTAAAAATACTATGCTTATAACGAACTTAGAATTGTAATTTAAAAAAAAATTAAAACAACAAAATTTTGAGCATGTTTCAGCTCGCGGATCGCGATTTCAAAACAATAAATTTAGCGGCATTGTTTGTTTTGATTTTTGCACTTTATTTTGCTGCATTTTGTATAAATTTTGACACATTATACTTTTTTATTAAATAGAATATATTTGCATCCATTAAATTTGAAATATAAAAAATGCAAATGGCTTCCAAATTGAAGAAAACAAAGGCATTAAAAAAAAAAAACGTTATTTCTTAAAAAAAAAAAAAAGGCCATTTTCAGAACTTTTCAAAGCAAAACAACACAGGCAAAATGTTAAGAACATATTAAAATAAGAGAATATAACTTTTCTATTATGAAAGATAAAATATAAAGCTATTAAAAATTGTTACAAAGAGGAATCAACCTCAACTTTTGCCGCGATCGTACGTTTTAGGGCTACAAAAAAAAATAAAAAAAAGAGTTCAATAAACGGTCCCGTGATGAAGCAAAAACTATTTTTATGCAATGAACTATGCAGCAATGTTTTGCATGACAGGTTAAAAAAAAAAAAAAAAAAAAAGAAATCTAGACCTAGAAGAATATGTGGAAACCTGAAATGGAAGAAAAACACTAACTTTCTTTGAATGGTGCAATGCTTGAAGAGTCCTTTGAAGCAACAAAGTATTAGAGCCATTTTTTCAAGTAAACATTATATTATATAATGTGATAATGATGTTTTAAAATCATTTTATATCTTTAATATATATTTAATAAAACTTTGCCTAGGATTTGTCTCGATTTTGAAATTAGACATAGAGATGCATGTATGCTAATGACAAGAAGAACCTATCATCTAATGATTTCTTTTATTATTCAGTATTAATATAAGGAAATTGGTCAATTAAGGGAATTAAAACAAAGTGACCAATATTAATAGGCAGCCTTTTCCTGTGTGTATGGCTGTCCTTTAATTATACGGTCTAAAAATTTTGAAAAGTACAAAAAAATGGCCAAACCGTGGCTATAGTGAACCAAAAGCTCTGTCCCATTGGGGTTCACTATAGAGGGGTTTTACTGTATCTTCTAAAATAGTAAATATCATTTTTAAGAGAATTCAGAGCCTTAATTTCTAATTGGCCTATAGTGATGCAAGCTGCATTTGGGGATAATGGACTTCCCATTGTTGCACCTTTCATTTGAAGATATATTTGATCATTATAAATAAAATATGTTGTTTTTAAACAAAATTCTACTGCAATTAAAAATTCAGATTTTGGCAAGTTATTAATTTTTGACTCTTTTATCACAAGGTTTAATGTATCCATAATTGTGGGTATAGGGATTGAAATAAACATTGATTCTTTTATTATAATCTATAATCCAAATTGTGCTTTATCACCTTCAATTAATAAAGTTTCCTTTTCTTAAACACAAGGTATTAAGTCTAAATCTAAATAAATAAATAGTGTGTAACTTTTTGGTAACAGCGTTGTTACCGAAACTCCACATACTATTTATTTGGGGATTTGGTCTTATTACCTTGTATTTATAATCTACTAGACGTATGACCCGGCTTCGCCCGAGAATTCCCCCGATTGCAATTTCCTTCATACTGAAAGTACATCAATAATAAATATTAGAAGTGCCATAGAATAGCAATACAGAAGTAACACATAAACTACAGGAAAAAAGTGTGTGTGATGGCAAAAATTGTATTATATTAGTGTTTAGGTATTTGATTTAATTAATATAGTTGATATAATAATATATATTTATATTATATATAATATAAATGAGTTTTAAAAATTGTAAAAAAAAAAATGTATCGGCCGGGAATCGAACCCGGGCCGCCCGCGTGGCAGGCGAGCATTCTACCACTGAACCACCGATTCTTATAAAAACTGGCCATATTTGGGTATTCATTCCATTCCGGATTACTCCGCGTAAAAAAAAAAGTTCTTCAAATGAAAAAAAGTAATAGCCAAAAATACTAATCAAAATGTAGCCGAAAATTTTCCTCAGGTTTATAAAAAGCGACATGCAAAATTTGGTACCAATTGGTTCAGTAGTTTTTGAGTTTATCGCGAAACAGACAGACAGACATTGACTTTTATATATATAGAGATAATCAAAATTGTATCTTATCATCATTTTTTTACCTTTTTTCTTTATTAAAGTAATGCCATTTGAATTTAATGATTCCATATCCAAACCTTAAATTCCAGTTGTTACCTTCTGAAGACACAAACTATTCAAGCAACTTAGCTAGATGAAGAGGACAATATCTTTATTTGAGTCATGAAGAGGGTTGGTATCAAACCCCCTACCAAAGCTGGTCTCATCAAACAAACTTATTATTATGGACACACACACGAAAAAAAGTTGTGGCGATTTTTTCTCAATGACCATTCTCACACATGGTTATGGCACAGGATGTTTTCACTTTCATTTAGGGCAATTATTATTCTGCCACATCTCAAGTTCTTATCAATTGTTACTCTAGGACATCCCCATTTTGGGAGTTTTCTTCTGTTACGAGGAGGTGATTATAGCCAAATTGTTATGTTTTTTTTTTCTTATCCCTAGAATACGTGGTACAGGCCATGATAATCGTGGTGGGTATAAGTTGATGACTGCTTTTACTGTAAGTGCACCACATGTCTACACAAGTAAAAAGCAGAGAAAATTGGAGTGTTGTGCATATAAGGTGTTGCCATTGTGTTTGTGTGTGGTCAGAATGGAGGTGATTGAGCTAAGGGAAGACTCTGATTCCACCACCACCTCCATCCCTGAAGATGATAGCCAGTTCAAGTCAGCCTACTTCTCTCCTAGAACTGCAGCCCTCAGGAAGGGCAGATACATTTGCCCTTATTGCACTTTTCCCTTTCACTGGCCAGGAAACCTGACGGAGCATGTCAAGTACTTTCACAGGAAAGGCAAGGGAGCTCTCTGCAAGATCTGTGACAAGTCCTTTGAGACTTTGGACATTCTCAGGCAGCATGTCAAGGCCCACCTGCCCGAGGGCTCCAAGGAATGCCCCTCTTGCCATCTCAGCCTTGGCCAGCTCTCCCTGGACCTGCACTACTCCCACTGCCCTTCCAGGCTGTCATCTCCAACTCCGGGTGTTGTTGGCAAGTTTCTGCAGGGCAGCTATGAACCTCTCTCTGCCACCGATGACATCACCATGCTCTACTGGAAGCCCAATGACAAGGTGGAGACAGCTGGGAAACAGGCCGCACCGGTCTCAACTGCAATAGCCAAGCCTCTCGTGAGCAACAACAACAATAATAGCAGCAGCAGCAGCCACAATGATAGCCTGGTCCCCTCTGGGAGCACTGCCCTCTACAAGACAATCAACCTGCCCTCCAACAAGTACTCCTCTCCCCACCTTCTCTGCAGCTTCATCAACAGCCAGACCCCCAATGCTGGAGAGGAAACCTCCAAGTGCCCCCTGTGTGCCACAGACGTTTACCAGAACACCATCATTGCCCACCTGATTGACATCCACGAGATGTCCTTTGAGAATGTCATATGTGTCTACACAGCCCTCAATAAGAAGTTCACCCGGGTGGTGCTCTGCAAGTGGTGCAAGAGAGAGTTCAAAAAGAGCTCCTCCTGCACAGCCCACTCCAGATGCTGCTATAGAAGGCCCACTTTCCTCAACAACAAGTGCTCCCAGTGCCAGGGGCTCTTCACCACTTATGAGGAGTACTTAGCCCACTACTGCTGCAAGGAATACAAGTTTGAGAATGCCCAGTGTAGCGCCTGCAAGATCCTGCTTAACAATCTCCTCACATTTGACTTTAAAAACCATGAGAAGATCTGCAAGAATGATGAGGGGGTGGTACTCCTTCCAGAAGCCAAGCCCTCCTCTATCCCTTCAGGGATCTCAACGAGGGGCAGGCAAAAGGAGTTCATATGTCCCCGGTGCAGTTCAGTGTTTCTACAGAAGAGCCTGCTGGACAACCATTGTCTCACCTGCTGCTATGCACCAGACCAACTGACCAGCCTGGACCAGGTGGACGATGTCTCTCAGCTGCAGCACTCCTGCCAGCACTGTGGACAGTGTTTCCTCACAGCCGCCATGTTGACAACCCATTCCTGTGATGTCATTGACACAGACACTGGGGCTCTCATGGTGTCTGAACCCATCATCCCATTGGTGGAGCCCCCACAGGCTCTCTACAGGAGGGCCTCTAGGGGCAGACCCCGGGGCAGAAGCAGAGGGGGCCCAACTAGGAGGAGGGGCAGGCCTCCTGGCAGAGGCAGGGGTAGACCCAGGCGCACCTTCTCAGACACAGACTCCGATTCAGACTTCCTCCCTGAAGAAATGCCTTTCAAGAAAGCCCGTCTAGACCCCATCAATATGCCCTATGAAAACTCCTTCGACAATGGCCACATGCAGCCAGCACCACCTCCTAATGACTATTACCTGGACCCTGCAGCGTTCACAACCACCGCCAACATAAATGCCATTGTAAATAGCGCCAAGATCCAGCCGGCTTGCATGAACTGTGATTCCACGCTGCACCCCCACACCTTGGTGTGTCCCACCTGTGGGCTGGACAACTCCACCAGCCACCACTCTCCAGTGAGGAAGGTGGAGGATCCAGAACCCATCGTCATCGACCTGGACAAGATGAATGAAGACGACGAGGAGAAGGAAGAAGAGAGCTCTCACCTTCAGTCCGCCGTGACAACCACCTTGGTCAGTGAGGAGGACTCGGGGATTAAGTGCCATTACGAGGACTTTAGCTACCAGACTATCAACACCTTCCACGGCTTTGTCCCCCTCAACCAGTCCCACTACATCTGCTCCAAGTGCTTCAACAACGTGTCCTCCCTCAGTCTCCTGGCAGAACACCTGGCCACCAAGCATGACCTGAAGATCACAGATTCCCTCAGGATCGGCAGGATGAGAGGGGCCTTTGTCACAGCCCCTGTCCCTGAAACCATCACCTAACACCCTCACCACTCTTCATTTTTGTTTTTGTTTCTTTTTTTTTTATAGTTTATTTGATCACCATAGAGAAAAAAAAAAGAAAGAAAAAAAGGTGAGACAGCGGAGCAGAAAGATGGGAGTATAAAAGCTTTTAAAGACCTACTCCTATTTTGTTTAGGTGCTTACATTCCTAATGACATGATAATTCTAAAATAAGAACAAAAAAATTCTCATTGATCCGTATGCAAAGAAGAAGAAAAAAAAAGCCTTATTGTAAATGTAGGCAGTGTGTATATATTTATATATGCATTCTATGATATATCATCCCAACACACCATCTTGTAAATATTGATTTATAATAAATTATTTATAAATAATTATAATTTTTTTGGTCTTTCATTTTTCACACATATAGTGGAGGTTTAGATACCATAGGTCTATCAGTTAAACCATCACACTGAGTCAATGAAATTGCATCAAATTTACATACTGGTCTGACTATGTCTGAAAGGAAATAATAAGACCTGTTTATTTCACAAGAACAAACTGGTCAGATATTTGATTACCTGAAAGAATTGGAGCATTGAAAAATCCTAATCTATATAAGGTAAGTTCCCCACCAAAACTAGATATCAATCTTCTTTTTAGAAATACTAAATTTATATAATAATAACTATATGAAAAACAAAAGAAAAAATAAAAGATAAGTGGGTCAGGTGTTGATATTAAAAATAAAAAAGGCATCTCCTGACCACGAGCACATGTTCTTTTTGGTCGCAGTGGTTACAGCCTTCTCCACGCTGACGAGCGCCAACAGCGCGAAACGCGTTCGTGGATGGCTTTTCTTGATTTATCAAGAAATTGGTTTGGCCATATATCTCTGAGCAAGCTAAATAAACGTTTAGTTTATTTTTGCTCCACTAGATGGCGCTCTGCCATCTAAAAAGCACATGTGCTCGTGGTCAGGAGATGCCTTTTTTATATTTATAATAATAAATGTGGAAATTTTGCCAGGAGGATAATGATCTCTAAAAATAAAGGTTGGCTTTCCTATCAAAATAGATGTCAAAACCAGATGTCATCTATTGACCATCGCTGCAAACTAGCGGCCTCGGGTCAGTGACAAAGCCACAACACCAACTTTGGAAAACTGAGAAGTGTCCATCTGGAAACCATGGTTTCCGGCTAATAGCTCTCATCAGTCTAGGGCGGACTTTATTCCATGAGATCCACAAGGGATTGCTAAAGCTGTTGTTGTGCCTTTGTCACCGACCCATGGCTGCTAGTTTGCGGCAACGGTCAATAGATGGTGTCTAGTCTTGTGTCTATTTTGACAGGAGAAGTGACTTTTAATTTATTTTAGTTGTTCGCACACTCATCAGTGTTTGCCAGCTTTGAAAAGTACAAAAAATATAAGGTATGTGTGATTAAACTTGCATGAATTTAGTATTTTGATTGTTAATACACAATAAGTCTCATTACAACACGGTGACACACCACATTGTGTTGGTGGAATATTGTTTTCTAGGTTTTTATTTTCCCTATCTTGACACCTTACTTCCTCCTTGAATTATTCAGGATGTTGTTTCATTACAATTTCTGTAAATGAATCAATTTAAATCTCCTTTAGATATCTGATATTAGAATATAAAACATTTATGGAGATAAGTATCTTTATTTTGATCATCTCAAGCTTTCGGGCTTGTCTGCCCTTCTACAGGAGAAACAATATATCAAGAAAAACGTAACGCCGCCTGATTCATATTCAAATCCATAATAGTTTTAGCATCAGGCGGCGTTACGTTTTTCTTGATATATTGTTTCTCCTGTAGAAGGGCAGACAAGCCCGAAAGCTTGAGAAGATCAAAATAAAGATACTTATCTCCATAAACGTTTTATATTCTGATATCAAATTTCTGTAAATGCTTTTCATGATATAAAAATTGGAGAATTTGAAACTATTATAGAGGCCTGTGATTTTCTACAATTCTTTGAAAGAAACATACATGTCTATAATAGTTTCTAAATCTCATAACAGATGGCCCGCTAATGTGTCATATAAAAATATAAGATATCTTGTGGTGTCACACTCGACCCTGCACTCACTTTTAAAAAACACTAGCCGAATGACCCGGGCAATGCCCGTGTTTTACCCGACTGTAGATGTTATGACGGTGATCCTTAGGTCGCTGGTTCAAATCCGGCTCGAGGGAGCCGGCGAGCACGTGACCTCCCTGTGCGCGCGCATCCGTGACAGAGGCGGCCGGCCGATGAGGAAAGACGGTCGTGACTATATATATATACATTTTGTGTTGAAATAGGATTAGTTGACTTTATAAGGTAGAGCAGAGGTTTATGGCAGAGCGGAGGACTGTAGATGTTACAACGGTGATCCTTAGGTCGCTGGTTCAAATCCGGCTCGAGGAAGTTTTTTTATTTTTATTTTTATTGGCTGCCGGCGAGCACGTGACCTCCCTGTGCGCGCGCATCCGTGACAGAGGCGGCCAGCCGATGAGGAAAGACGGTCGTGACTATATATATTAATATTGACACCATGATAAGCAAAGCCAAAAATAGGCTCAAAATCCTGAAAAAAATATCAGGCTTAAACTGGGGTGCAAATGCCAATATCTTACGCACAACGTACCTTACACTCGTAAGACCTATTTTGGAATATGCTACACCAGCCTGGATCAATGCAAGTAAAACTAACCTATCCAAAATAGACAGAATCCAAGCAAGCGCAGCTAAAAGTGCAATTCTCAGCCTGCAACCCCAAGACATATTATGTTGTTGTTGTTGTTTCTTATCCCCTTGTGTAAAGATTACACGAATCCCATGAGTTCATGATCTCATGGAATGGGGTGTAGGGGTGCAGCTTTCGTTGATCATGGCACCATGATCCAGGCACACTTTGGTGAAAGTCTGACTTTGCCTGACATATTATTGACTGTATTGACTCATCCATTGATGAGCTTTACTCTTCCCCGGCAGACACCATCAAAAATCTCAAGCTTTACAAGGTTGATACCTTAGTGTGATTGAGTGGAGATAAGAAAGGAGAAGAAGAAGATATAAAAATATGCGATAGAGCTCCCCAAGTTGGACCTTCAATGTACAACCTGCATCATATAAATCTGCATATATTATTTTAAAATCTTAATTATTATAAACTTTATAGTATTTACACAATGATATTCATCCTATATGGAATACTGGTAATATATAGAAACATTTTTTTTTATTCATGTACAATTTGGATTAGAAATATAAGGTAACAAGACCAAATAAATGAATAGTGTATGCCATTCTGGTTACAACACTGTTACATAAATATCACACACTATTTGGATTCAGTCTTTTGTTACTTTATATCTGTTTATTCAATATTGTCGCGGAGATAAATAAAGCAAGGGCAAGTTTGGGAATAAATAATTTATTATAAGGGGTATTTATAGAGAGAGAAAGTACAACTTACCCCAAGTTAAAAGATAATCCTAATGAACGGCTTCAGCCACCGTCCCATTTTTTCCTTATTTACAGATCAGCTTCCCAGAAGCCCCCACACCTGTGGTCCCCCCCGGGGTCCAGGGATGATTGACAGTTGTCCCATCTGGATGGAGCTACTTGACAATATAAAAATATCTTGACTATTATCTAGAGTAATTAAAAATCAATAATAAGTTGATATATTTATTCCAACAGATGACACAAGCCATTAGCAATTTTTAGTTGTACGATCAGGAGATGCCCTTTTCTTAAATAGATTTGTTCATTTTAGTTTTTATATCCATTAAGCTGAAGAATGGACCCAGGAGGAGCTCTGAACACCAGACAGCATCAAACAACACTAACAAGATTTAGAACAGACCATCTCAAGCCATTGAAGATAGAAAATAATAACAAAATCTACCCCACTTGTCCAAAATGTAGCTTGGCACCTGCAGCTTCAGAAAACATTTTGGTTTGCATTAGATACATTAAACAGGACCTTTGGGAGAGGCCGCTGCTTATCATAAAACAGCTTGAGGAGCATGAACTCATGGAATTCATGTAATCTTTACACAAGGGGATAAGAAACAACAACAAGCTGAAAAAGGGATCTTTGGTGCTGAATCTGCGAGTTGCAGTGTGTTCATGTCTTGTGCTGAAGCACACACAGGTAAGTTTTAATTTTGCACAAAAGGAATGCTATCCATGATAAAGCACAATTTGGATTATAGATTAGAACTAAAAAAAAAAGTCGGTGGACGAGTGGGTAACACCCTCGGTTCTCGACAGTCATGAACCGGGATTGAATCCCGCGTTAAAAATTGTTTAATATGTGAATAACCTTCATATATTATTCATTGTTCAATTATCATGAACTAGGTTGCTTTTGCTGAGCGGTACCTATTAATGTGATTTGAACCAGATTAGAACTACAAGAAAATAAAGACACCTAATCTATTATTATCTATAGATTATGTGTCTTATTACTTTGTGCTTATAATCTATAATCCAAATTGTGCTTTATAATTTTTGATAGACTTCAATGAACCTAAGAAGTTATTATTCCTATGAGCTGAAGAAAAATAATTCCAAAGTGAATATCAATGTTGAAGCCATTACTTGAAGATTCTATTTTAAAGAGTTCAGGATCTGAAGCTCTCCTCTTGATTAGGTCTTATTTTTTCTTGTAGAGAGCTATCCATGTCTGAAAAGGTTGCCTTCTATTTAAAAATGCATCAAATTTAGTTATTACAAAACATGTTAAGGTAAAATATCAGGATTCTAAGGAAAAGTTTCTTTTCAAGATCTTTAATCTCTTAATTTCAGGCATGAACACCCTTCTATAGGAGAAAACATGGTATTGTGTTGATAAAGCACAATTTGGATTATAGATTATAACACAAGAAAATAAGACCTACTCCAAATAATTTAATAGTGTCTGACGTTTCGGCAACAGCATTGTCACCATCTGAAATATTCTTAGAATTAAAAGTGGAATGAAAGAATCCACACTTTTAATTCTAAGAAGAATATTTCAAGTTGCCTTAAAAAACTATTTTTTTCTTATCTGTTATCTTGTTTAAACATTTGATAACAGTACTATTTAAGAACTTGTTGTGATATTTTTTTCTCATTTATTCTTTTGTCTGATGATGGTGACAATGTTGTTGCCGAAACGTCACACACTATTAAATTATTTGGATTAGGTCTTCTTGTATTATGGTATTGTATAAAATAAAAGGATTTAAAGCGCGAATGTTTCTTTTATACATAAAACGAACTTCTACTGTCCTTACTGCGATGAAAAAATATATTGGGAGGGCTTGGCTCATCAGTGGTGAACCCTCCCAGCGGTTTCGCCAATTTAATCCACCAGACCTCTTCTCAGAGCTCTAATACTGTATTGGATCATTCTGCTTTATAATGCTACTGTCCTATAAGCTTATGTCCATATTTTACTTGAAAACCATTTCTAAGATTCCATCCTTCAGTGTAGCATATAAAAGCAGAATGATCCAATACAGTATTAGAGCTCTGAGAAGCGGTTTGGTGGATTAAATTGGCGAAACCGCTGGGAGGGTTCACCACTGATGAGCCAAGCCCTCCCAATATATTTTTTCATCGCAGTAAGGACAGTAGAAGTTCGTTTTATGTATAAAAGAAACATTCGCGCTTTATATGTATAGATGGCGCGTTATTGCTTTGTATTAAATTATGGTATTGTGTTGTTGAAAAGAAACTTGTCCCTGGCATCCTGATATTTCCACCTTAATATTGATACAAGGAATCTTCTTCTTCCTTATCTCCACTCAATCATATTAGGGTATCAAGTTGTGACCCTTGATGGTGTCTGACAACCATCATGACTGGGTGAAGTAGATTGCATCTGCCTTTGTCATTAAGACTGGGAGCACTACTCAGTAGCAGGCCGACTTAGCTCCTAAAGAAATGGCTGCCTCTGACATGAGGAACAGACACCATGTGTAGCTGCTCCTAACTTGGAGTACAAACGCTGCTCATCTTGTATCCCTGGATTAGGAGCCCTTACAGGGTACTATCAGCCAGGCCAGCTGAGCCCAGGTTTTTTAGCGAGCTTGTTACTGCTCCCTTCCTCCTTTTTCATCCGGGCTTGGGACCGGCAAAGGGAGGAGTTGATACAAGGGATTATTGAACTATATCCTATGTATATATTTGTGTGTAAATGTTCAAAGTATTATACAGTCAAAGTTGGATAATTCAAAGCCCAAGAAACCAAAAAAAAAAAAAATTGAATTTAAAACATTTTGAATAAAAGGATTAAAATTCTAGGAACCCCAAGATAAATATTCCAATTAAAGATGTTTGAATTATTTAAGTACTACTGTATTTCCATTTTAAAAATGCAACAAACCGAGGGTAATGAATAAGGGATCGAGGGTAATGAAATGGCAGATGAATTGGCAAAGGAAGCCAGAAAGCTGAGCCAAAGGAAAGAACAAATGTCAGTATTTGACGCTGATGCTTTGGCAAAATACAAGATAATCAAACAAAAAATAAGATCAAATATGTGAAATAAACTCTGAGAGAAAACTGACAAAAACTATAACAAAACTTAGAACAAAACACTATAAAGGAATGACAATACATCCAGATGGCGCAAGAACTTATAAAGCATGCAACAACTGTCCTGGTGTGGAACTAACACCTACTCACATATTCTCATGCCCAGCAATGGCCGCAGCCTTGCAGAAAATTGACTTAGACCCAGTGCAGCAGCTTTACACACCCAAGATAGTGGATATTGCTGCTGCTGTGATGGAGATGCATGGAGACATCTGAGGCTCTTCATTGGACACGACAACAACAAATAACGTATTATCTTTATCTCTGCTACACATATCAATAAATTTGTTACTACCCTAATTATTGACAAAATCAAACAACAGCCTGTGTACCATGGTTTCATGCTCTGGCCTTCATCAGTACAGTGGCGGCATCAATTTCATAATATCCTTTGGGAGAGAAGACATGAAAAATCTTCATATTCTAATCCTGTAGAAGGGCTACGAAAGCTAGAGTTGACAATAAAAAGAAACTCATCTACAGAGACTTATTAACTTGTTTGATATTTTTTTTAAACAGGGGAGGTGCCCTTTTCACATATTTTTATCCCCAAGATAACTATTCTAGGAGAAAAGATGTATTTTTATGTAATGATTTGTAAAATAGAGTCCATTTGCCCTTTTAACCTTTAATTTGTAATCATAAATTACCTCACACACACAAAACAATACATTGCAGTAACACCAGTAGCATATAGGTACCCATTATACAACAATACATCAGTACAACTTTACTAAAAATACCAAAATTGAAATTTAAGCTTTTTTTAGTCAAAAATATATTAATCTTGACTATAGATGCACAAGGTGATAAGACCAAATCCAAATAAATAATTCATGATTATTATTAAAATATTTACACCAATACCTCGCTTTGCGTCGTTTCATTTTGCGTTTTTTTTTTTCGAAGTTGCGTCGCTGCTTAATTTTTACTGATTTTCACTGTGCGTCGTTAGATTTTCGAAGTTGCGTTGTTTTGGATTGAGTCTTTAATTTTTTTTTTGAATTTTTTTCCCTAAAATATGGCAACAACTTTGTTTTTGATTGCGCCTTCACATATTTTCACTTTGCGTCGTGTTTTTTTGGAACGTAACCCCGACGCAAAGCGAGGTATGGGTGTATTTGGATTTGGTCTTATTACCTTGTATACACACTATTTATTTCGAGTTGGTCTTATTACCTTGTGTTTCTAATCTATAATCCAAATTGTACCTTATTATTTTTTCTTTATTATTTACATTATTTTTTTAAACAATTCGTTAGACAATCTTGTTGGAGATGTATTTTTTTCCATTTTACATGTTCTTCTTTCTTATCTCCACTCAATCATATTAGGATATCAAGCCTGTAGATCGTGACAACCTTCATGACTGGGTGAAGTTGAAGGCCTTTGTCTTTATCATTAAGACTGGGAACACTACTCAGTAGCAGGACACTGACTTAGCCAATAGAGAAAATATGGTTTTACGGGTAAATAACCAAAGTTTTGAGCCCAAGCGCGATGTCAGGTGGCAAGGGATCCTAGGATCTGGCGGCAGGAGATGTCTCGCAGGGGTGGTGGAAGCGTTGGGTAAGCAGGGGAACAGCGCCAGGATGCAGTGTGGCAGGAGCATTGAATAGGCCAGGAATCCAGAAGAAGTGGCAGATGGAGTTGGAGGCAGAAGGTCCTTGAAGCCTAGAACTTGAGGGCCCTAGACTTCAGGATGGGGCAGCTTGAGGCTCTCGCCTCGTGCTTGTCAGGAAGGCCCTTGGAGCAGCAATTGGCACGTTTGGAGGTGTGCTGGTCAGCAATGGATGGGCAGGTGCGGCCTTCATGGCCGTCTTCACCGCAGTGGAAGCACTTAGGAGCTCTGGTGCATTGGGCAGAGTTGTGGCCGAAGCCACAACAGCGGAAGCAGACGCGGGCGCGGATGGACTCCTCGAAGTTGAGGATTACTCCATCCACCACGATTCTCCCGCGAACGCCCAGGGCTCTAAAGGTCTTGAGATCCACCTCGATGAAGGCGGTGCAGGTCCCGTTTCTGAGTGCAGAACGGTGCGCCACGCGCACCACCTTGTCCCAAGGAAGGTCTCCTCAATTGTGGAGTTGGATGTCTCCTCATCAACTTTGAAGAGGCAGATCCGTGGCAGGATATCCTTCTGCTGGCGGACCTTCATTCTATCCAACTTGCTGGCCTTGGAGGTTGTCACCTCAGGGATGGTGTCAGGATTGCTGAAGTGGAGGACCAGCTTCCCCTTGGTGTGCGGGGAGGCCCAAACGCCTTGGGGGAGAGTGTGGGCAGCGCGGACAGCTTTGAGCATCTCCCTTGGGTCAGCCTGTGGGTCATCTGAGATGACCACTGTGTGGGCCGCCGATTTTTCTCCATGGAGGATCACTTGGGCGGCCGCAGGCTTGGAGACGCGGGAAGGCACAGGTTTTGAAGGACCTTTCAGGTTTATCCTCTTTGCAGGCGGGTTGGGAGCCTCAGGCTGCTTCCTTTTGGTTGGAGCAGGAGCAGGCAAGGTGGATTCAGGTTTCTTGGCAGGGAGAGCAGCAGGGGCAGGAGTGGCGGGCTTGATTGGGTCGGTTTGGGAGCTGGTTTCCTTGCAGGAAGGAGCTGGGCTGGTTTGGGTGCTGTGGCTGGCAGTCTTGGGCTGGTTGGCCTCCATAACTTGGTCCAGCTCCGCGAAGGCTTCGAGGGTGCCAGAGAGGTTCTCTACTTCAGCAAGGAGGGCCTTGACCAGCTCAGTTCGCATGGCGATGAAGTGGATAAGGTCCTCATGCAGGGTCTTCAGGGCGGGATGGCCAATGGCGCGCAGGATGTCGTGGTTGCGTGAGATCACCATTTCATCTTCCTTCTCCAGGTCGGCGACGTTCACGATGGGCTTGTAGGCCTTCTTTTTCTTCTTGGCAGGATTCATGTCAAGAGCAGGGAAGCAAAGATGTGACCAGGTAGAGAGCTGACTTAGCCAATATGAAATGGTGTTGTATATATATTAATTAATTGTTCCACAGAGTGTGTGTAAGCTTACAGGTAAATAGGCGCTAACCGAAAGAAAAAAAAGTTCCTTTGTTTAATATTAGTTTCCTTTTTATATTTTGTTCTCTCTTTGTAAATCAATAAATATAATGTTTAATTAATAATTATTGGAATCAGTTTCATCAAAAATATTCTAAGCAAAGTCAACAATTAATAGCAGAGCGTGGTTTTTTGATATAAAGCTCAAAAGCGAAAATATTTAATCTGAAGATTAAGCAAGAAGTTTATTCTGATCGGTAAACTGAAGCACTTCTAAGAAGATTAAAGGTATTTATATAGTTTAAGTTAAATTATATCTATATATTGCATGTTTAAAAGCTACCCAATATTTAAATAAATTTAAAATATATATTTGTATTTAAAATATATTGGTTTGTTTATATTAGCTCGAAAGGCGAAGATGCTTTATCCCAAACAAAAATTGAACCATTAACAGGAACTAATTATCAAATTTGGGCGTTGAAAATCGCCGCAGTTCTAAGAGGAGGAAAATTATTTAAATGTGTAATTTCCGATCCAGAACCTGATATGGAAGACAAAAGTTCTTGGGAGATTTGAAGTGATAAAAATGATGAAGCATTTGGGATAATCATCACTACGTTGACAAATGAAAAAGCTGGAATGTTCATAGGAGAAACAAATGCTAAGAAAGTACGGGACTTACTGAGAAAAACATACACAGGCAATTTGGAAGATAAAATTATTGATATATAGGCTTAGAATTAAAGAACATTAAAATGAAAGATAATGAAACTGCAGATGAATATACGAGGTGTGTTCAAAAGGTATCGCGACTTTTGTGTTTTTTCAAAAATTATTTATTTATTCATGAATACCTATTTTGTCCCCTTCAAAGTAATCCCCATGAGATATTATACACTTGTGCCAACGGTTTTTTCAATCTTCGAAGCACTTAAAAAAATCATTTATTAAAATCTTTTTCAGCTCCTCCTTCGATGCCGTCTTTATCTCGTCAAGCGTAGCGTAACGTCGTCCTTTCATGGGCCTCTTCAGTTTAGGGAACAAGAAAAAGTCACAGGGGGCCAGATCTGGGGAATACGGTGGCTGCGGCATCATTAGTGTGTTGTTTTTGGCCAAAAAGTCGCGCACAAGCAACGATGTGTGAGCAGGGGCGTTTTCGTGGTGCAAAAGCCAATTTTTGTTCTTCCACAAATCCGGGCGTTTCTGGCGGATTGCTTCGCGCAAATTGCGCATAACTTGCAGGTAATATTCCTTATTGACCGTTCTACCCTGTGGCAAGAACTCATGATGCACCACGCCCCTGCAATCGAAGAAAACTGTCAGCAAAACTTTCACATTCGACCGAACTTGGCGCGCTTTTTTCGGTCTAGGTTCGTGCGGAAGCTTCCATTGAGATGATTGAGCTTTGGTTTCAACGTCATAACCATAAACCCACGCTTCGTCACCAGTTACGACCCTCTGGAGCAAATTTGGGTCGTCGCGGACAGAGTCCAACATCTCATTAGCAATGTCCATGCGATGCTGTTTTTAGTCGCAATTGAGCAATTTTGGTACGAATTTCGCGGCGACCCGTCTCATGCCCAAATCATTGATAAAAATCGAATGGCACGAGCCAATAGATATGTTTAGGTCCTCAGCAACTTCTCTAACGGTGATTCGACGATTGGCCAATATCATTTTCTCCACTTCATTAATTTTTTCGTCTGTTGTTGAAGTGCTCGGGCGTCCGGCACGCTCTTCGTCGTTCACATCTTCTCGGCCTTCTGAGAACATTTTGTACCACCGATAAACGTTGCTTCGGTCCAAGGTAGCTTCTCCGTATGCCACAGTCAACATTCGGAATGCATCCGCGCACTTAATTTCGTTTTTCACACAAAATTTGATACAGGTTCTTTGATCCATTTTTTTTTAATAGGTAAAAATCGAAGACGATCCAAAACACCTGCAAGCAAAGCAGCTGTCAACAATTAAGTGAACATTCAAAATGGCTGAGCTTGTCGGCATAAGTGAGAGAGATGATTACCAACATAAAGCCACAAAAAGATCGAAATTCGAATATACGCAACCCGCGAAAATTCAAAAGTCGCGATACTTTTTGAACAAACCTCGTATAACGAGGGCAAAAAATATTGCTGCTAGAAGTTCATCATTAGGGCATCAAATAACCTCAAGAGAACTTTCATTTCATATTGTCAGAGGCATACATCCAAAGTATGAAAATATTGCTATTGTAAAACGAAAATTGCAATTTATACCGCGAATGTTTCGTTTTACAATCATCAGCCGCGTTATATTGTATTTTAAATATTGCTATTGTCTTACGATCTAAGAGAGAGGCAACAATTGAAGAGATTCAACAAACTCTAAGAGAAGAGGAGTCTAGAAGAAATATGAGAATAAATCAATCAGTTGAGAATGGGCATGAACAAGCATACAGAATTAAAGATAGAAAAGTTAAACAATTTCAGCCAAAAAGAATTTTTGTTTGTAATAAAAAGGGACATCTAGCTAATGATTGCTGGTTTCGAGATAAACAGAAACAAGGATATCAAAAGAAATGGACTCCTGATTATAGAAATCACAAATACAGTAGGGAACATTCAAATAACATAGTGGATACTGCGAAAAGAGGAATTAATGAGCAAGCATTTGAAACATATGTAAAAGAATTTGAAGATTCACCAGATAGGAGAAATGATAGGCAAATATGGTGTATAGACTCAGGATGCACCGCACATTTAACCCCAGACATAACTTTGATGGAAAATGTGATAGATTATGAAAGTGAAATCAATCTAGCTGAGAAGGGCAAAACTACCCAAGCCATAGCCAAAGGAGATATGAGACTTACTACATGCACAAGTGAAGGCCAAGAAAATATTCGCATCAAAGATATCTTACATGTACCAAATCTAAGAAAGAATTTCTTGTCAGTATATGAATTAGTCAACAAAGGAATTTCAGTTATTTTCAATAAGGATGGAGCAAAAATTTATAACGAAGAGAATGATTTAGTTGCTGAGGATTATATTAAAGATAGAATGTTTATGATGGAAACAAAACTAAGAAATGTACCAATAGCAAAAAAATGAAAATATCATGGTTTTAAATACACATTTATCAAATAAAAATAGCAATATAAGTTTATGGCATAAGAGATTAAACCATATAAATGAAGAATACATGAAAAAAAATATTCAAGGACACATTGTAAGAGGATTGGATCTAAAATTCGAAAGGTTACCAGAGTGCGAAGCATGCATAATGGGGAAAACTGGTTCAGAAGCCATATAATAGTACAGAAAATGATACAGTTAAACCCCTGCAGTTGATTCATATGGATTTATGTGGACCAATGCCATGTCAATCTTTAGGAGGATCTAAGTATTTTCTTGTTATAGTAGATGATTACAGTAGAAGAATCTTTGTATATTTCCTGAGATCTAAAGATGAGACCTTTGAAAAATTTGAAGAATTTAAATTAAGTCTTAAAATGAAAGATGTAAGAACCGACAAATGACCACTTCTGACATGAGGAACAGAAGTCATGTGCAGCCGCTTCTAACATGGAGCACAGATGCTGCTCATCATGTATCTTTGGATCAGGAGCCTTTACAGGGTACTTATCAGTCAGGCCAGGTTTATTAGCAAGCTTGTTCCTTCTCCTTTTTATCTGGGCTTGGGATAGGGAAAGGCGAATTTTTACATGTCATATGTAAGGACTAGTGTTTCAGTATAACTAATAAATATCATCAAAACAATTCATATATCAAGATTGTACATCTCTACAGACTTTATAACAGTCTTATGGACAAAGTCCCTTCAAAATTATATTGAAAAAATCGCAGATTCAGCAGTCTTGTATAGAGGCAAAATTTACTTAATTTTATCGTAATATTTTACACCTTGAATTTTATTTCAACTATTAATTTATATTTTTTATTAATATTTTCAATCCACATTTAAATCAAACACACAAAAGCCTTTATTAATGTACAGGGTGATCCAAAAGTTTTGCACAATTTTAAAAATTAATAACTCCGCAAATATTTGCGATAGAGCAATGCGGTAAACACCATTATGTTCAGGATGCAATGGATATTTTTATGGCAAAATGTGAAAATTTCGAAATTGTTTTTAGTTACAATATTATTCGCTAGATGGCGCTCTACCAGAATCAGATATTCAGCGGCTAAATTGTTTGAAAAATTAAAAAATATACCTGATCGACACGTATGTTTCCTTTTTGAATACCAGGAAAGAACCCTAATAATAGCAAATGATAAATTTATAAAACACCATTTCGCCAAAAGTAGAATAATTGGATGACAATTTTAAATACAATCAGAGATATGTAAAATAGGTAAATGCAAATTAAAACATGCAGCAAAAAAAAAAAAAAAATGATATTGTAGTTTGCTGGAATCCTCTCAGCGATTTAAATTTCGAAGATAATAAATTTCTAATTTTTTAATTCAACTCTTTCTCAGTATCGATTATATCTACAAAATTTTAAAAAGTTTTTGATGTTTGAGCATTTAAAATGCTTTTTTGGTAATCAAATGGCGCTGATTCCGTATCTGCACTTAGTTTTTCTGTATGTCATCAAAATCTATAGATAATGACCATAAACTGTATTTCACCAAAATAATATTTTCATAAAGAAAACTGCCAAGTCATCATGATTGCTTCATAATTTTTATAATCATCACATCTCAAATTTCTTCTAAAACATACACCATTAACTTCATATAAAAATAAAATTTTAACAATTAAAATAAATAAATTACTTCCAAACATTATACCATCACTTCTAATTTGAAATTGTCAAAAATTAAACAAGTATTTAATTTTTTTGTGAGAATATATTTTATTCACACAGATTAAATTTAATAAATATTATTATTTCAAGCATTATTCATATAAAAGCTATGCCATCGACTTTATGAAAATAAAATTTTAACACATTAATAAATTCACTTCCAGATATGGTTTCCAAAAGATCCTGGAAAAACGACCCAAATATTTTCTGTTATATATGTGGCGAATATACTGTAAAAGCGGAAAGAAATGCAATGACAGACTTTGTAAAGCGGGCGGATTTCGCATATTTTGATATAAAATTAGGAGACCAGAACAAGACATGGGCTCTACATAAGGTATGCAAAACGTGTGTCGGAACACTGCGCCTGTGGACAAAGGGTGAAAGGCAACTGACATTTTGGGATCCCTATGGTTTGGCGAGGGCCAAAACATCATGACAATGATTGTTACTTTTGCGTACAAGACTTGAAACACTTTAACAGGAATGGTAAGAAAAAGCTTATATACAAAGACCTATATTCAGCTAGACTTCCAATACCACGCAGCCCAAATAGTCCTCTCCCAGTTTTTTCATTCAGTTTTAATAATCCTCTTTATGATGAAACAGAACACACCACACAAAAAGATATCGAATTGGATGATTCTTATAGTGAGAACTATGGAGAACAAGAATGTCCAAAACGTTTTTCACAACAAAAACTGAATGATTTGGCACATGACCTGAGACTTTCAAAGCAAGATGCGGAACTGCTTGCATCAAGATTCATTATTGAATCATCATTCAATCATTATTGAATATTAGGTAATGTAGTTTTTCTATTAAATGAGATTGTATGCTACTGAAAAGTTATATATTTGCATAATATATTTTATTATTACAGTTTATATTTAGTTATATATTTTTATTATATATTTTTGTGTGGTGTGTTCTGTTTCATCATAAAGAGGATTATTAAAACTGAATGAAAAAACTGGGAGAGGACTATTTGGGCTGCGTGGTATTGGAAGTCTAGCTGAATATAGGTCTTTGTTTATAAGCTTTTTCTTACCATTCCTGTTAAAGTGTTTCAAGTCTTATACGCAAAAGTAACAATCATTGTCATGATTTTTTTGGCCCTCGCCAAACCATAGGGATCCCAAATGTCAGTTGCCTTTCACCCTTTGTCCACAGGCGCAGTGTTTCGACACACGTTTTGCATACCTTATGTGGACCCCATGTCTTGTTCTGGTCTCCTAATATATAAGAACTAAAAACATGAATATCTCACGCTATATATTGATTACATCACGCAACAACAACCAAGTCCTTGGTCAAAACCATATAAACATATTATATATTACATAGATCATCCCTCCTTTTTCGTCAGAATCGACGGGTTCACGTACAGTTCCCACTCTCCATCCTGGATTTATCTTTATGCGCTTATAAACCTCATTCCTGGGGATTGGAAATTCCACGACCATCGCATCCTTCCTTTGCCAGTCCATCAATAAATTCAATGCCCTCGATGAGAGAGTGTCCTCCGACCCAAAATAGCGTCTGTCTATTCCCCTCAGCATCTCCACAATTTCATGTTGAAGATGTGAGCTGATTTCTGAAATAACAAATACAACTTGTAAATATCCTGAACGCACTGGGATTAAAAATAATCGATTCTAAACCAAATTAAAGACTCAAAGTCAAAGTTGATATTCAAAACATTTTTATATTTATTGTTCTATTGGAATGGTCAAACAGAAAAGAATAAAATAGGCAATGAGAATGAAATGGGGAAATATACATAAAATTAACCTGTTAAAAATATATTAACACAAAGCAATAACGCGTCATCTATATATATAAAATAAAAGGATTTAAAAGCGCGAATGTTTCTTTTATACATAAAACGAACTTCTACTGTCCTTACTGCGATGAAAAAATATATTGGGAGGGCTTGGCTCATCAGTGGTGAACCCTCCCAGCGGTTTCGCCAATTTAATCCACCAGACCGCTTCTCAGAGCTCTAATACTGTATTGGATCATTCTGCTTTTATATGCTACACTGAAGGATGGAATCTTAGAAATGGTTTTCAAGTAAACTATGGACATAAGCTTATGGGACTTGAAAACCATTTCTAAGATTCCATCCTTCAGTGTAGCATATAAAAGCAGAATGATCCAATACAGTATTAGAGCTCTGAGAAGCGGTCTGGTGGATTAAATTGGCGAAACCGCTGGGAGGGTTCACCACTGATGAGCCAAGCCCTCCCAATATATTTTTTCATCGCAGTAAGGACAGTAGAAGTTCGTTTTATGTATAAAAGAGACATTCGCGCTTTCAAATCCTTTTATTTTATATATATAGATGACGCGTTATTGCTTTGTGTTAATTTATGCCTAACTGGCCTTGTCTTTATAGTTTGCTGAAGAGCATTGCTCGAAGCAAATATTTGAATGTAATTCTACTGTCCTATAAGCTTATGTCCATAGTTTACTTGAAAACCATTTCTAAGATTCCATCCTTCAGTGTATCATATAAAAGCAGAATGATCCAATATAGTATTAGAGCTCTGAGAAGCGGTCTGGTGGATTAAATTGGCGAAACCGCTGGGAGGGTTCACCACTGATGAGCCAAGCCCTCCCAATATATTTTTTCATCGCAGTAAGGACAGTAGAAGTTCGTTTTATGTATAAAAGAAACATTCGCGCTTTTAAATCCTTTTATTTTATATAAAAAATATATTATGGGAATTTACTTACCTTTTTTGATGCTTCAGTTGGAGGGCTGGAAAATTTCTTCCACTAAAATTTGTAAACTACATTTTTAGACGATTTTCTTAGAACCTCTCCCCGATCTGTCTCTACTGCTACCTTCCCTCTCTTCTTCTTATCGCCTTCCTCAAAAAAAAAAAAATTCTAAAATATTCCAACTTTCATATTGAACTTTTAAATCATATTAATAGTAATAATGTTATGCATCCTGCTCAACATGGATTTACACAAGAAAAATCAACAATCTCTGCTTTACAAGAAATAACTAAATTAAGTCTTTTGAAAAGAGAAACAGAAAATACGGCAATAGTAACAGTGGACATCAGCGGAGCTTTCGACAACGCATGGCATCCGGCAATTCTCCAACAATTGGACAAGGCAAATTTTCCAGCGGTACTTATAAAAATAATTAATTCTTACTTTGAAGACCGGAGTGTAGAGTTTAAATATACTAATGTAAAGTGTATAAAAAAGATAAATAAGGGATGTCCCCAGGGTGGTATTATTTCTCCTATTCTTTGGAATATATTACTTAATGATTTCAACTTATCTTTTAACGAAAGTTTTGCTAGAGTGATTGCTTTCGCGGACGATGTGACATTTGTGGTATGGAGTTCAAACATCTATGATCTTCAGTATAATATTACCAAATGTTTAATAAAAATCAAAGCATGGTGTGAAAAGGTAAAACTTTCACTAAGTCCAAACAAAACAGGTATACTCTATCTACATAACTATGAAAAATTGCCCATTAATTTTGATGGAAAAATAATTCAACCATCAGAAACTGTTAAAATTTTGGGAGTTATTTTTAAAAATCATAGACAAAGGAATAAGATTAATTTTGGAACACATGTTGACAATATAATTATGAAAGCTACGAAACTTAAGAATATATTATTCTCATTATGTGCACGTACTTAGGGCATTGATACTCGACGTAGATTGATCTTATATAAAGCTATGATACGCTCTACAATAAGCTATGCATCAAATATTTGGTTTCCTTTTATCACTGCAGCAAAAAGATCCGAGTTGAATTCTATACAATATCAAATTCTTATTATATGCATTCATGCTTCATGCTTCTTACATATGCTAGCGAAAACCCCTTTACTGTCCGATTATCTTGAATTATTACAAACAAAGTATAATATGACAAATTCTCTCACAGATCGAACACTCAAAAAACCCCTTCAAAAAGAATTAAACAAACTATATCTGGATCTAAAATTTAAGTTTTATCTTTCTCAATCTAATGAACTGTTCAAGAAATTCTTTCCAATTGCTGTCCCAAATTTCATTTCCTCTGATAAATTCACTACATTATTCTTAACTGGCAAAGGACCCTTCTTAAGTTTCCTATTCAAACTGAATGCTATCAATGATCCAACATGTGAATGCCGCTTAGATGTTGAATCACCAGAGCATCTTCTTTTATCTTGCCCTCTGACTAATCAAATTGTATGTAGATACTTTGAAACATTACCAAATTCTCTTTGTGTATATACTCTATCTTATGAGAACTTTGTTAAGTTTAGAACTATTTGTACAATAATTTACAAAACAATACTAATCCATCGTGTAAATAATTAATCATATATATATAAATAATACTAGCACAGCACAATAGTCCTTTGGACTTCGTGCTTTTGTAACAATAAATAAAATAAATAAACTTTCAAAAGATAAAAAAATATTAATAAAAATTAATATTAAAAATTATTATTCAAAATATTATTTTATAATAAACGAATATTATTTGAAAATATAAAAAATAGCTGATTAGTTATTTAAAAAAAGGAAATTTATTATAATATAATAAATTATATACATTAAAAATTAAGTAATAAAAGAAAGGTGAAGAGATGGGCTGGTTTGACAATGATGAATGCTCGACGCCCACTTCGTTCTTGCCGAGGCAGCTTCACCATTGTCCACCAGCTTTCTATTAGGTACTGTGTGTGAGCTTTGTGGAGGTCGCCGAAGTGGACTCCACAATCTGACCATGCTCCAGGCCAATGGATATCAGCGTAGACCTGCAATCTGAGTATTGAGTTCTCTGGGAAACACATCCTCTCTCATGTACTATCCTTTATAGCAACCAGTTCTACTGGAAACTCACCATCCTTCACATCCCGGCTAACTATGGTGCTACCAGCTCCTTCACATCCCGGCTAACTATGGTGCTACCAGCTTCACATCCCGGCTAACTACGGTGCTACCAGCTTCACATCCCGGCTAACTATGGTGCTACCAGCTTCACATCCCGGCTAACTACGGTGCTACCAGCTTCACATCCCGGCTAACTATGGTGCTACCAGCTTCACAACCCGGCTAACTACGGTGCTACCAGCTTCACATCCCGGCTAACTATGGTGCTACCAGCTTCACACCCCGGCTAACTACGGTGCTACCAGCTTCACATCCCGGCTAACTATGGTGCTACCAGCTTCACATCCTGGCTAACTATGGTGCTACCAGCTCACATCCCGGCTAACTATGGTGCTACCAGCTTCACATCCCGGCTAACTATGGTGCTACCAGCTTCCTATTTACTGTCTGACAACACTCAGGGGTCAACAACTCGCGAGCCACATGCGGCTCTTTGGATGAGAAACTGAGGCTCTTTATATAGTTACATACGTAAATATTATTTATGCTGTGTACTATTTATTTTTGGCAAAAAATAATAATATTGTGGCTCTTTAAAAACTCTGATATTTTGTAAATTGTAATTTTTGACTCTTCCGACCCAAAAGATTGCCGACCCCTGCACTAGTCCCATTCAGCGACATCCTTATCGGATCCTTCATCCAACCAATATGACCAGAACGATACACATTCGGTCTTCTATATGAAGCCAGATAATTTGTCCTAGTCTCTCTTCCTCAAGCTTTATAAAGACAGGAACCTGTAGGTACAGCACGCGCCAAGAACGCATTGAAGGCAGGGGTACGTCGAAACGCGGGAAAGATGGGCAAGGCCGCGAGGTAGATGGCTGTAGCTAGAGCGGCAGGTTAGCAAAGAACTGGTTGATTCAGTTAGTGGCCCCATATCACGGTTTCTGCTGTTGTTTAGCTTGATCTGCTTAAATCCTTCGTGATGCGATAAGAAGAAAAAGAAACAAACCTTTTTAATCAAAACAGTGGAAATTGCTACAAGATAATGCCCCTGCTCATAAAGCCATTATTGTTCAAGACTATTTAGCCAAACCCTCTGTATCTGTCTTGCTGCATCCTCCTTACTCTTCTGATATCGCCCCATGCGATTTCTTCTCCTTTACAAAACTTAAAATGACGATAAAAGAGAGGCGCTTTTCATTGTCATCAGAAGTAATTGAAAATGCGACGGTGGAGCTGAACAAGCTTAGAAAAATTGACTTTGAACTAGCATTGCAACAGCTTTTTTCACACTAGAAAAATGTGTAGATAAACAAGGCTCCTATTTTGAAAAATTTCATGTTTAAATTACTATACTATGAATAAATAATAAATTTTTAAAAAAGTTCGGGAATGTTTTGATCCTACCTTGGATAAAATTTTGACATTTTTTTCTCAAGGTGTGTGCATTTTATCACTTTAAATTATATTTCTATTATATATATATCAATGCATCATTAATATATATATATATATTATTTTGGATAAAAGGTATATCTCCTGAAAAAATAAACTTTTATCCAGCAGAGTTTCCTCACCACTCTGGAAGTACCTGCCTCGGCGCGTTACCCTTTTTGGCGGTTCACCCCCCAGGAGCCCTAAATGGTCCTGAGAAGTCCTATTCCACTTCTAGCTTTTACTAACCCCACCATCGGATCTGACCTGATGGCGCCAGCAAAGCTAGGGCCCTAGAACTGACCAATTGTTGAAGACTCGTGTCCCAGGAAACTGAATAATTTTACAAACCAAGATAAATTTGATATATATTTTAAATATGTTATAAGCTATGAAAATAAGAAAATCATGTTCACAATTTCATATGATGTTGGGATATGATTGATTTATAATTACATAAAATTAAACATTTTTTTACAAAATTAATTTAATGGTTCATCTATGATAGAGATGATATCTGACAAGATTCTCAAGGAAAATTATTAAGATTATAAGATTGAATGTATTTGATGACTGTGTGGTGATATTCTTACATGTAGTTCTTGAAATTCTGGTAGCTGGATAGCATCTAGCAATTGGACTCTGTTTCTTAAAATTATTTTCTATACGGCGACTTGATAATATCAGTGTAATATTGATAACACATTCAAAGTGATTGTCGTAAAGATAGAGGCTGCCTGGCCGGCATTCATTGTTCTTCAAATATAAGACACTTCGACCAGTAAATCTTTTTATTGTCTGGCCGAAGTGTCTTTCATTTGAAGAACAAAGTGATTGTGTATGTGTAAAAGGTATATTTTGTTTTTACTTCTTGTACATACAGTACTGGTCATAAAAATCACGGTGGTAAGAGGTTTGTGACTACTCATACTTTAGGTACACCAAATGTCTTTACTAGTAATATCAGGCAATGGAACCATGGGGTTAATGTCTGGATATATATTAATAAAATGTTAGAAAGCAATAAATAACGAAATCAAATTTTTAAATGTCAAAGGGACTAAATAATTAATAAAAGCCTAATTTATTGTCAAAAAAAAATTGCTGTCTCTATCAGAATTCAAATGTTAGAAATTCTTTTTTTTTTAAATGTCATAGGTACTATATATGAAATCCGATTTATAGGTGAAAAGTGTGGTTTCAAAAAGGAGGACATTCACATGTAACCTAAGTAATCATGGCGCGAGGGAAGGCTGTTTTATCTAATCTAAAAATACTTTCTATACATGTAAAACCTTATTATGAATATTGTACAATGAATATATACATTTCCTATAGCGATGGTTTGGATATCATATTCTTATAGATAGATAATTCAGGTGGTATGATTCTTGAGAGTGTTATATA
Source organism: Cordylochernes scorpioides (assembly GCA_030710605.1). Taxonomy (NCBI): domain Eukaryota; kingdom Metazoa; phylum Arthropoda; class Arachnida; order Pseudoscorpiones; family Chernetidae; genus Cordylochernes; species Cordylochernes scorpioides. The sequence continues at coordinate 53,038,892 of CP092882.1, forward strand.
TTTTCGTATATGTTGAAAAACATGGAAGACAAACTATCTGAGAAGCCAAGATTCCAAAGTTTTACTCCAGCTGCGGGGGATGGCCATGGGTCAGAAGAACAGGTGCCAAAAAATGGCATTCGTGTGGGGGGGAAGTCAGAGTCTGGTCACATCTGCGGAGAGTTGCCTCCAGGAGTGTGGATGATCCTATATATATTCTATAAAACGTTTATATATATAGTAATTAAATATATATATAATATATAAATAAAAAGGTATATATTGGGTTGAATAAAATATTTATTTTCCAATATATCGGTTGGCTGAACGCCAACCTTTGTCAAGTAATTACATTTTTGTATAAACAAACTCAGCGCCGCATATAGTGTTAAAAAATCACAGTTAAAATATTTTTTAAAAATTAATACAATTGAAATTTTAGTATTATAATACTAAGCGGTGCTGAGTTTGTTTGAACAAAAATGTAATATCATGACAAAGGTTGGCGTTCAGCCAACCGAAATATTGGTAAATAAATATTTTATTCAATCCAATATACACATTTTTATTATCTAAAGATTTAAATATATATTTCTCTATTTTCAGAAAAATATAGTAGTATTGAAGAACACTGACGACTTCGAAAAGCCCCAACATTCCATCATTGGGGAGATCAGAATCATCATCAGTATCATGATCTTGGTCGAATATATCAAGGAGGAATTGTGTCACTTGAGGAGGGACTTCTTGAGGATTATCATCTAGCATCTCTGTAGCATTGACTTTGTCCTCAACCGCCATGATATCATAGTCCTCAGGACCTCTGACATTGTAAACAATCTCAGTAAAATTTTCCGGCATATTGGACAAGAGTTTGTCTGCTCAGACCATGTCTTGAGACAGTCCAGGTGGAATTGGTGCATGCAGTTTCTGGGATGGCAGAGGTTATCCTGGCTGGTGGTGTCCAGGCAGATGGAGCAATCTTCTGCTTCAGACATCAGGTTTTAAAATATCAAGTTAAATATTTATTTTAAAATTTGTGATATTTTTCAATTAAATTTTTTCTAATTTTTAACAGTTAAACAAAAGTCAGAACATAAACATGTTGGAGTAAAATGATGAATATGAAATGAATACGAAATAAGGAAATTTATTATATTAGAATATTTAAAGATTAAACTGTTTCTTCATATTCATATATCAATAGAATTTTTATTTAATAATTTACATCTACTTCAAAATCAATGCTGGAGAACGTTGCGAAAAATGTTAAAACTAAATTGACAATTAAAGTCTATTTATAAAGAAGAAACTCATAAATTATAGTGTCAGCCTGAAATAAAAAAAACGGGAAACATAAACAACAGATTATAATAACACAATCATTCTTTAACAACAGAACAGTGAATTCCAAATATTCTTCCTCTATAAATATTACTAAAAAAACTAACTAAAGGATGTCCACAAGGAGGACCACTATCTCCCACATTATGGAACATACTGATTGAAGAATTGTTATATATATATAAACATTAATCTGGATGATAACAGTATTAACTATAATATGCTGGAACAAAAGCCATGGCGAACTAAAGACAGCAATTAACAATTTACTTAGTAAAATTAATACCTGGTGTGAAAGCAGTAAATTACAGATACCAAAGGATAAAACGAAAATATTATATTTATATAATTGCATAAATGATACAAAAATCCTTAATAGCAATATAACTAGACATGTTGAAACCCTTAAGATCTTGGGATTGACCTTGAAAAATCATCGAAGCAGGAACAAGCTGGACTTTATGCCACACATTAATGAAATCGTCGACAAAACTACTAGAGTTAGCGGTTACTCAGTTTAATAAAGAAAGCATGGGGTCTAGAATGCAGACAAAAATTAACTTTATACAAGTCAATATTCCGAAGCACAATAACATGTGGTCAAACAATATGATTTTCATTTATAAGCAAGTAGCCAAAGACAAACTAAATTCCCTGCAGTATAATATTCTAAAACACTGCATACAGGCCTATACCACAACATCGTCAAACTGTACACATATACTAACACAAATACCAAAACTCACAGATTACATAGAATCCAACATATTGAAAAATGAAATAGACTACAATAGCTTTAATTTATCAAACAGAAAATAAATTGCTAACTATAATGAAAGAAAATTACAGGAATACTATGAAGAATCCAACAATAATTTCAAACGTTTTTTTCATCTCCTCTAAAATACCAAAATTTGTCAAACCAAATTTCTACCATGTTCAATTCTTTACGAGTCATGGTAAGTTCAAATCATATCTCTTCAGAATTAGAAAAATAGATTCGCCCAGATGCTCTTGTGGAGCGGAAGAAACGCCTGAACACACTCTGAACTCATGCCCACTCGTGTCAAACCTAAGACAGCAGAGCAAGATGGAAAGAACCTATCTGGGTCAAATAGTTTATATTAGGGAAAGATATATGAAATTTAATAGGTTCTGCATACTTTTTATTATAAATAGACAGTTTAATTCAGCTTGAGGAACTACACTACTATGCGACTTGATTTACATAATTGTGAATAATTGATAAGTTACTTTAGAATATAACTCATTGTAAATAGCTCAACTTGATCAACTTTCTCTCTCAACGATACTAATTATTAAAGACAACTTCATTAAATCAACATCCATCATTGCTTAACATATTGTAAATAACTACCTTGAGATTTCTTCTATCTGCTTATGTTGTTGCTTATTTTTTTAGTGTATATGTTTATTCAATGCTCTTTTTCTTAATTGTTTATTTTAATTTTGACAATTCTGTAACCTACTTTACTACAATATGAATTATTGTAAATAGTTTCACGCGCAATTACCCAGATCGGATATAGCGTGTTTTATTTGCAACTGGGAATAAATAAATTATATTTCTATTATATATATATCAATGCATTATTTATATATATATATTATTTTGGATAAAAGGTATCTCCTGAAAAAATAAACTTTTATCCGGCAGAGTTTCCTCACCACTCTGGAAGTACCTGCCTCGGCGCGTTACCCTTTTTGGCGGTTCACCCCCCAGGAGCCCTAAATGGTCCTGAGAAGTCCTATTCCACTTCTAGCTTTTACTAACCCCACCATCGGATCTGACCTGATGGCGCCAGCAAAGCTAGGGCCCTAGAACTGACCAATTGTTGAAGACTCGTGTCCCAGGAAACTGAATAATTTTACAAACCAAGATAAATTTGATATATATTTTAAATATGTTATAAGCTATGAAAATAAGAAAATCATGTTCACAATTTCATATGATGTTGGGATATGATTGATTTATAATTCCAGAAAATGAAACATTTTTTTTACAAAGTTAATTTAATGGTTCATCTATGATAGAGATGATATCTGACAAGATTCTCAAGGGAAATTATTAAGATTATAAGATTGAATGTATTTGATGACTGTGTGGTGATATTCCGACATGTAGTTCTTGATATTCTGGTAGCTGGATAGCATCTAGCAATTGGACTCTGTTTCTTAAAATTATTTTCTATACGGCGACTTGATAATATCAGTGTAATATTAATAACACATTCAAAGTGATTGTCGTAAAGATAGAGGCTGCCTGGCCGGCATTCATTGTTCTTCAAATATAAGAAACTTTGACCAGTAAATATTTTTATTGTCTGGCCGAAGTGTCTTTTATTTGAAGAACAAAGTGATTGTGTATATGTAAAAGGTATATTTTGTTTTTACTTCTTGTACATACAGTACTGGTCATGAAAATCACGGTGGTAAGAGGTTTGTGACTACTCATACTTTAGGTACACCAAATGTCTTTACTAGTAATATCAGGCAATGGAACCATGGGGTTAATGTCTGGATATACGTATATAGTCTGATATATGAATTTGCCATGGAATCAGCAAATCAATTTTTCAAATTAAAATTAATTACATTTATAATATATACAGTAGAAGCTCCCTGTAAAGGACACCTAATTACAGAGCCAAATTGTCCTTTAGAGAGAGGTGTTCATTTACTGGAGAGTTGCTAAATAGTAAAAATGGTAATTTTGCAAATGAAAACTGTACTTTATAGAGAGGTGTCTTCTAGCGTGAGTGGAGGTCCTACTGTATATATTAAAAAGGCATATATTTTAGATTGAATAGAAATACATATATGTTTTTTTAATACCACACACAAAGCTTTATTAAGACCACCGGTCTTATACAGATTAACCACAGGAAGAAAGGAATCAAAGATGGAGCTCCTGTACTTCAGGCAGCACAGCACCCAACAACAGCCTCCAGGTCCGACGCATGTCCACACGTTCCTTCGTGCATACGTCAAGGTTATCGTATCACTTAAAAGGCTAATGTGGAATCAGCCGCGCTCTAGTCTACGTTTTCCTCATCCAAATGGACCATGGCAATCGGCGATTCTATTAATCTCCTCGGAACGGTGACTGCGGCCTTGTAGAATAGAAATATTTATTTGCCAAGCCAATATTTCGGTTGGCTGAACGCCAACTTTTGACGAGGCATTACATTTTGTGTAAACAAACTTGGCACCGCATAGCGTCATTATATTACAGTTAGATTAGTTTTCTATTAAATACAAAGGAGGGAAATTTATGTATGAAAAACATTAGAGTGGAACTTGGATAACTAAAACATCTTTAATTCAAATATTGATCTTGGTCCCTTTTATTCAAAAAGTTTTTAATTCGAATTTTTTTTGGTCCCTTGGGCTTGGAATTATCCAAGTTAGAATGTATTATCAAAATTACTAACAGAATAACTTTTTTTAGAAATACAGTTAAACCTGTCTATAGCGCCCCCTTTAAATAAAGCCTACCTCTCTATAGAGCCCGATTTTAAACATTAAAATGTAAACATTTTACATTAAAAGTGACCTGTCTATAGCACCTCCTCTTTATAGCACCCTATTTTGGTGAGTCCCAAGAGGTGGCGCTATAGACAGGTTTAGCTGTATATACAAGATAATTGTCATTCATATCATCCGCATTCTAGCCTTCGCTTTCCTTGTCCAAATGGACCATGGCAATCGGCGATTCTATTAATCTCCCTCGAACGGTGACCACGGCCTTGTGTGTTTCAAAAATGGTTTATAACACACAAAGAAGGTAATATATATATTTTCTTCCCCTTTCAATATCATTAATAATTAAAATATGTAAAATTTAATTTGTATATAAAAATAGTATATATACCATCAATTTATTATCGTGATACTCCTGTAGAAGGACTGACAAGTCCGAAAGCTTGAAAATAAAAATTTGAACAAGAAACTTAACCCTGGAAGCTTTATTTACTTTATAATACTGATTTATATGCTAAGTCTGAAGCAAACAAAAAGATAAATGAAGCGAAATCGAAACATTTTGGTGATAATTTACCACCGAGTGTATTTCTACCGTTAGGCCTAATAGCTGCCAACGAAAATATTCCTTTAAAAAAAGCGATGGAGCTTGGTGGATGGGTAGTATACACTGTTGATTTCTGACTGCCATGACCCGGGCACAAATCCCACAATGGGCACTTTTTCTGAATAAAAAAATTGCTCTAATGGCCCCCGTTTTTTGCAAAAGTCCGACACCACAAGTGAGTGCAAGTAGCCACACATTTGTTAAATGCAAAAGTCGAACTCTTTTCCACATATGTAGACATGTGATACACTTACAGTAAAGGCAGTCGCCAACTACTACCCACCATGATTATCATGGCCTGTACCACATATACTAGAGGTAATAAAATAAAGCGTTACTGTGATGTGACCTTTGTGTCTGTGAACAAAAATTGGATATTATTATTAAAATGTATTTTACGTATATACACACACAAAGCCTTTATTAAGACGTTAGTCTTATACAGATTCTCCGTACAAGGTGCAATAACAGGAAAAGAGCAGCACAGGAAACCAGTAGTTCCGCAACTATATACAATTATTAGTAATAAGGAAAAGTAAGATTTAATATGAAAGGTCGACGCCATCGCCTCAAGTCTTCAATTCCATAAGCGCGGAGCAGAAATAGGGACTAAGTTATTTAGTTCGCCATAAATATAGCATCCAGGTATTTTACGAATATGTGTGTTTATCATCACACAAATTAGAATTCATGATAAAAAACATATTTTTTTTTCAGTTTATGTTATGTATTTTATTTGTATAGTTTATAAATGATATAACCATACATTTTAGCTCTATTTTATATTTTTAATTTAACATCTATGAAACATTATTTGGTATTTATGTATTAACTACTCAAAGTACTCAGTAATACACGTTAAACATTAATATCTATCTACAAAAGCACAAGTTGCCTCTCCCGTCAAAATAAACGTCAAAACTAGACACCATCCATTGACCGTCACCACAAACTAGCGGCCTCAGGTCGGTGACAAAGCGACAACACCAGCTTTGGCAAACTGAGAAGCTTTCATCTAGAGACCATGGATAGATGAAAATCTTGCCGAGAGGAATTAGATCTACAAAAGCACAGGGCACCTCTCCCGTCAAAATATACGTCAAAACTAGATGCCATCTATTGACCGTCACCGCAAACTAGCGGCCTCAGGTCGGTGACAAAGCCACAACACCAGCTTTGGAAAACTGAAGAGCGTTCATCTGAAGACCATGGATAGATGGAAATCTTGCCGGGAGGAATTAGATCCACAAAAGGTCACCTCTCCCGTAAAAATAAACGTCAAAACTAGACGCCATCTATTGACCGTCACCGCAAACTAGCGGCCTCAGGTCGGTGACAAAGTCACAATACCAACTTTGGCAAACTGAGAAGCGTCCACATAGAAATCATGGATAGATGGAAATCTTGCTGGGAAGAAATAGATCCACAAAAGCACAGGGCGCATCTTCCGTCAAAATTAGACGCCATCTGGACGCTTCTCAGTTTGCCAAAGCTGATGTTGTGGCTTTGTCAATGACCCGGTTAGTTTGCAGCGACGGTCAATAGATGACGTCTAGTTTTGACGTTTATTTTGACGGGAGAGGTGACCTGTGTTTTTGTAGATCAATTTTCCCCCGCCAAGTTTTCCATCTAATAATATCGATGTGTTGAACTATTGTTATATCATTACAAGGACTAACCAATTATTACATTATTAGAAACAACAATTTATCTCTCCCACGTGAGCCATTATGCGAACTCTACACGCTACGCCTTACTCAAACTATCTACAAAGGTTTTTAATACAAGGTTATATATAATAAATGGAAGCATTAAAACACGAATGTTTCTTTAACACATAAAACAAACTTTTCTACTGTCCTTACTGCGATAAAAAACTATTAGGAGGGCTTGGCTCATCATAGGGCCCGGGTAGTTGGCGATTTACGCTCCAGGAGCCCGGGTTACCTCTAATTTCTCTCTCATCAGAGGGTCGGTGGAAGGATGGTCTACACCGTTGGTGTTCGACCGCTACGACCCGTGATCGAATCCCGCATCGAATCGGCCCCAGATTCTTGCTAAAGTCCAACCCCACCATCGAGTGCAAGTAACCAAACAGGGCTCTGGCACATTTATAATTGCAAAAGTCAAACTGATTTTCATATGTGTAGATATGTGGTGTACTTACAGTAAAAGCAGTCGTAAACTTCTACCCACCATGGTTATCATGACCTGTACCACGTTGTACTAGGGATAATAATAAAATAAATCTAAAAGTAAATCCTTTCACGCGTAATCAGTTTCTTCTAATAAGTTTTCAAGTTAATAAATAACTTATAGCGAATGGATATACTTTTAGACATAGAATGTTTTAAGCTTTATTGAGATACAACTATAGTTGAATGGCTGTAGCTCTTGTTCGTTGAACGAGCCTTTCACGTGCGTGTCTAGTACATGGATAGCAGAATAATGCCACTATACATTGAATATTGTAGAACGAAATTTGGCAATTATACCGCAAATGTCTCTTCTGAAAGAAAATTCGAAATTTATTTCAAGGAGAAATAACGATTATTTCCAACCTTTGGGATGAAAAATGATAGGATGAATTGTGAAGTGTAATGATAAACGTAAAAAAAAAAGAGTCCAGGGATGGGAAGCGAACCCACAAGTGTTCCGCTTACCGGGCAGATGCCATGTCCACTAGGCTATTTTATTTTTTTCCGTTTATCATTACTCTTCACAATTCATCCTATCATACTTCATCCCTAGGGTTAGAAATAATCGTTATTTCTCCTTAAAATAAATTTCGAATTTTCGTTCAAAATAAACATTTGCGGTATAATTGCCAAATTCCGTTCTACAATCATAAACCGCATTATATTGTATTATAAATTACATTGAATATTCAAATTATGGTATATATAAATGTTGGTTAAAAGAATTTTGATAAAAGAAATTTGATAGAGAAAAAGCAACAACGTACACGTTTTGAGCTGCTGGTCCCGTCAATGTGGATGGAGTTCAACGATTCGCCAAGTTGGACAAGAAACTTGTAGATGATTGAGTGAAAAGGTAATATCAGACAAGTAGCGTTTTTTTGGAGACATCGGTATTTCTTGAAGGTGAAAATACAAATATAAATTAGAAGTGAAACCATTAAAGCATAAATGTTTCTTCTAAACATAACACAACCTCTACTGTCCTTACTGCGATGAAAAAATATTAGGCTTGGCTTATCAGTGGTGAACCCTCCCCCTGCGGTTTCTCCAATTTTTAATCTACCAGACCGCTTTCTTAAAGCTCTAATAATGTATTGGATCATTCTACTTATATATGATACACTGAAGAGTGGAATCTTAAAAATCGTATTCGAGAAAACTTGGAACATAAACTTTTAGGACAGTAGAATTACATATAAATATTTGCATCGAGCAATTCCGCAAACAATAAGTACAAGGCCAGTTAGGTATAAATTAATCATAAGGCAATAACGCGCCATATATATAAGACCTTCAGTGTAGAATATATAAGCAGAATCGTTCAATACAGTATTAGAGCTATAAAAAACCTCGGTCTGGTGGATTAAATTGGCGAAACCGCTGGGAGGGTTCACCACTAATGAATCAAGCCTTCTCAATATTTTTTCATCGCAGTAAGGACAGTCGATATTTGCGTTATGTGTAAAAGAAGCATTCGTGCTTTAATGCTTTCACTTCTTATGTATAGATGGCGCGTTATTGCCTTATGACAAATATAGATGCTGAAAAATAAAAATATAAGCTCGAATATTTTAAAATGTTTTCCTTTAACCTAAGAAACCTATTGAGGACCACCCAGGAAAACTTTTATTAGGTGTCTCACGGCGAGCAGCCACGACTATAAATATCTGCAGGTTGAGAAGAGAAAGCTAGGCATTGATTTTAGTGAGGATATCGCAGTAGGCGGTGAACATGCCGTATTCCGATAGTAACTTGCCTTCCTTCTTCTTCAGCAAGGCATGATCGATCCTCAGGCCTTCCTGAGGTCCTGATAGAACTTTCCTGGTGAAGATGTCGCATTGCAAGGCGACGTTGCGTCGTACGGGACCTGCATCTGGAGGTACATGGAAATGAGCGTATTGCGTCGCTTGTACTTCCTTGTCTTTCCGTTTGGCTCTTGGTAATTCCTTGGCACCAGGCGGGAAATGGTAGCGAACGACTATTTCAGTGAGAGTTATCTCTGCCCGGGGGAGGGGCTGCATCACGATGTTCAGCAGTGAACGCAGCAGGTCGTAGCCTCGCTCGGCATACTGCTCTTCGTCCTCGTCAGGATCTCTTGTCTCGATCAGGTTGCGCGTGATCGCATTCCCGCAGCGTCTCAGCACCGCATCGAGATTCGCTGCTAGACGTAGCTGTCTCTTCACCTCTGCGTTCAGTCCCTGTAACTGACTCTCTAGAATGATACAATCTCTGTGGAGACGTCCTGCTTCATATTCTGAGGCTGCTAGTTCGCCTTGTGCTTTTGTCACGAGTAAACGTAGACTTCCTAGGCTTTTTTTCCAACGCATATTGGACGCCACTTCTGATCGTAATTCCAGAAGACGTTGAGCAAGGGCTCTTGCTACATCCTGATTACTTAAAAATCGTCTGTTGAATCGTCTTCTTTCTTCTACAATCTCTGCCAGCGCAGCTTCGAACGTCGGCTTCTGTCGAAGCTCTTCCTTTTCTTGCTCAGTATACTCCTTCAGTATGCGTTCCATATCTTCGCAGTTTTGGATCACCTGAGAAATTTCGATCACTGCTTTTTCAACAACAGGAAACTTGCTTGTTAGGTTTTCTATTTCTTGACGCATGCGCTCTGAAGCATTTGCTAAAACGTTCGTTATGTGTTTCCTCAAATTGGCGAACTCGGCGATGCTTTTGATTTGTAATTTTTCTTTGGCGATCTTAGTTATGATTCTATGATTAACGATAGATTCTTCTTTAGCTTTGAGTGAGTCCTCCAATATCTTCATCGCTTCCTTGAAGTTTTCAATGAACGCAACAATTTCTTTGAGTCTTGCACTGTATCTATCGATGTTACCCTGAATTTCGCTGCGTTCTTTGTTTCGTTTCTGATTGCCTTGCTTTCTTTGCACTTCCAAACGTTCGTATTGGCTCTGAAGTTCAAAAATCTCATCCCGCACAATTTTCACAGCGTTTTTCTTTTCGTTTATTCGACTTGTGAAAGTCCTGACGCTGTCAATCGTGTCTCTCTCCATGCTGGAGATCTGCGTCTCATAGCTGTCCCGGGATTCCAGGAATTTCTGGCAACACTTGGCTCTTTCCTCTAGCTGGAACTCCAGGGCTCGCACATTGGCGTAGAAGCTGAGAGCTTCCACCTCCGAGCATAGGTCTTTGTCCACCACAACCTTACGTTGGCCCATTGCCAAGTTTTACTCTTTTCACTCTAACTTTAGTAACTTTGTGCTTTTTTACTAAAGCTTTATGAAACGGTATGCACACGTGTGCTTCACGTATATAAATCTTATTTTTAATGATTCACTCTCTCTTGCTCGCGTGACCACAAGTTGAGTGCAGGGGTAAAATTAACATATTTCATATATGTGTATAATTTATGTGAAATATAGCTTTAATCTGAAGAGGGTAAACCGAAAATATTCAATATTAAATAGTGACGTTTATAGTAGCCGCCTCACTCTTGATTATTTAAACTTCTGAAGATAGAGGTTGCCTGGCCGGCATTAATATTTCTGTGAAAAATAGACACTTGCGCCAGTTAGATAAAAAAAAACTCTAACTGGCCAAAGTGTCTATTTTTCACAGAAATTTAAACTTCCATTCTATCACGTAATAACACTTAATTCTAAAACAAACGAAGTGTTCTATTGCATTTTGCCCTCGTTCCATTATTGTTTTCTTTTTATTCACTTTAATGTAACTCTAAAATAATATCGTAAAAATTGAGGCTGCCTGGCCGGTATTCATATTTCTTCAAAATAAAGATACTTCGGCCAGTAGATCGATTTATTGCCTCGACGTTTTGACAAAATCTTTTGTCCTCGTCAGGAGCAAAGAAAAATTAAAAATTTAGCAAGGCGTTAAAAGATCTACTGGCCGAAGTATCTTTATTTTGAAGAAATCTAAAATAATAATGATAAAAATTGACTTAGTAGAGAATTCTTAATTTATAAGCTTCAATGTGCCATAAACCCATTGAAGCAACAAGAAACATTTGTCATGTGGGAAGGGTTCTTGGACCACAGCATCATAATCAGGTGATTCAAGAAATTTGCCCTAGGAGACAGGAATCTTGAAGAGGACCAGTAGGCCACGAGCCATAGAAAATGACGACTTGTGTAAAGCTGTGGAGACAAATTCGACAACCAGCAGTCAGAGGACATCAAGCGATCTGGGGACACCACAAACGACCGTGGTTAGTCACCTTCACGGACTAGACAAGGTCAACAGAAGCTGCCGCTTTGTACTTCACGAATTGACGCTAGCTCAATAAAAACGCCGAATGGAAGTATGAAAAAAAAAAACTGCTAGCAAATCTACATTATGTATATTTCATAAAGATCATTGTTACTCGTCATTATAAATCAGTCTTTATAGATGAAGTAAGTTTGGGTCAACCTTTGGAACCTTTTGACAAACGTAAGCGCTTCGAACATAAGTCGATGCTGTGTGCCTGGTAGAATTTTGAAGGGATAATCCACTACAAGTTCATTCAAACGGTCGAACCATCAACGCCAATCTGTATTATGAACAGCTAAAGTGGTTATATACTGTTTTAAAGCACCAGGCCAGAAGTACCTTGATTTGGGGAACAGAAAACGCGTTTGTATTTCATAATAACGCCAAACTGCTCGAGAAAATCAAGAAAATCTCCAGTACTTTGAAGCAATTCAACTGCTGACACATCCTGCATATAGTCCAGACCTTGCGCCGTTGGGTTATTACCTGTTTCGATCAATTTTCCTTCGTGGGCGGCACTTCAATGACCAGAATGAGTTGGAAGCTGAAGTGAAGGAGGTTTCCGCTTCGAATGATCAGAACTACTATCGCCTTTGAACATAAGTCGATGCTGTGCTTCTGGTAGAATTTTGAAGGAATATCCAGTACGAGTTCATTCCAAACGGTCGAAGCATCAATCTGTATTCTGAGCAGCTAGAATGGTTGTATACAGTTTTGAAGCAGGAGTACCTGGCTTTGGCGAACAGTGTCCGTCTACAACAGGGTGGTATAGAGCGATGGCCGCGAGGTGTAAATATGTAAATTGTGGAATAGATTGATCCAAATATTCACCCTCGGGTAAAAATGGGCTTGGGAAATACCCGGGCATTGTGGCGCGCAAGGTCATTCGTCTGGAATAATATAAAAATAAAACATAAATCATTAAAAAACACCCATCTTGGTAAATTTCAGATCTTCTAAATGAAATATTCACTACTCTGAAATAAAGTTTCTTAATTAGATTATATATATCAAGAGGTGTGTGTGGCGCAAGCTTTTTCGAGTATTGAGACATTTTCTTATATAAATGTATTATGCTTTGTGTTTATTTGTGTAAAATATTTGATTATTCTTCAATTTTTATTTTTGATTGGGCAGTCGGCAATACTGTACTTTTCTTTTGGTAATTTGCATAAGTTTGTTTTGTTGATATATATATATTAACCTTGTTGTAATCGGGTTAAATAAAGGAACACAAGGTATTGTAACTATCCTTTATTTTAAATAGGAAACGTTACAATAAGTAATGAGCATTTATTTAATTCAGAAGGTTTAAATAGGATATATCAATCAGGATATAATTGCAATGAGTTTATTAAGATAAAATAGCAAGTTTTCAAGTGTTAGGTCATCAACAGGTTAATTGTTTGCCAAACAATTGGTCTGATGATGTGAGCTAACACTTGAAAAACTTGCTATCTTTTTTATTAATAAAGAAACTTTTTACAATTATCCTCTGATTGATTTATTTTGTTATATTTCTTATGGGAGTCGGTGGAAGGATGGTCTAAACCGTTGGTTTTCGACCGCTATGACCCGGGTTCGATTCCCGCTTTGGCACTTTTTTTTTCTGATAAAAAAAAATGCTCCAATGGCCTCCGATTCTTGCAAAAGTCCAACCCTACCAGCGAGTGCAAGTAACCAAACTTTACATTTGTAAGTGCAAATTCGAACTGCTTCTCACATGTGTAGACATGTGTTGCACTTACAGTAAAAGCAGTTGCCTACTTCTACCCACCATGATTATCATGGCAAGTAACCAAACGGGGCTCTGGCACATTTGTAAGTGCAAAGTCGAACTGCTTTTCACATGTGTAGACATGTTGTGCACTTACAGTAAAAGCAGTCGCTAACTACCCACCAAGATTATAATGGCCTGTACCACGTGTACTGGGGATAAGCATAAAAAATATTTCCTAGAATTCCTCACATGGACAAGAATTCCATGTTTGTATCATATAAACTTTAACGGTATTAATATTCAGCCATCAGAAACTATAAAGATTTTGGGAGTTATTTTTCGCAACCACAGACAAATAAATAAAATTGATTTTGGACCACACGTTGACAATATAATTAATAGGGCTATGAAATTTAAGAATGCGCTATTTTCATTATGTGCACGTACTTGGGGAATTGATTCAAGGCGCAGATTAATTTTGTACAAAGCGGTGATACGTCCTATGTTAAGCTATGCATCAAATATCTGGTTCCCTTTTATCAATACAGCAAATCTTTCAAAGTTAAATCCTATACAGTACCAAATTTTAATTAGGTGCATTCATGCTTACAAAAGTTCATCTTCTTACATTACTCATATTCTAGCGAAAACTCCTATGCTGACCGACTATCTTGAATTATCACTAATTAGATACAATATGAAGAATTCTCTGACAGACCAAACACTAAATAAGCCCTTTTCAAATAATTGAATAAATTATATATTAATACAAAATTTAGATTTTATCTTTCTCAAACTAATGCAACGTTCAAGAATTTTTTCTAAGAGATGTGCCAAGCTTCATTACTCTGAAAAATACACTACTTTGTTCTTTACAGGCAAAGGACCCTTTTTAAGTTTTCTCTTTGACCTGAGAGTTATAAATGATCCAACATGTGAATTCTGTCTAGATGTTGAAACACCATCTTTTGTTGGCTTGCCCTCTGACTAACCAAATTGTACTTGCTTACTTTGACATAATGCCAAATCATCTTTCTGTATATACTCAACTTATGAAAACTTTGGCAATTTAGAGCAATTTGTACACAGATTTATAAATCACTACTAATTCATCGTGTAAATAATTAAAGATGTAAATAATTCTAATATAGCACAATAGTCTGATAGACTTCGTGCTTCTGTAATAATAAAATAAAATGTGTGTATCATGAAAGAACATGATGGTATATTAAACACACATGTAATTGGTGCAGATAGATTAGAGTGCCCCAATGAATACATCAGGACAACAACAGAAGGTAGTAAGCTGGCAGATTTTACACGTTTTTAAAAGAGGGTCGACTACAAAAGCTAGCAGGCGATCCATCAAATCCCCCACCGCAGGTGAAATGACCCATGACCCCTGTACCACTCATTTAGACCTCGTTTGGTGCGACAAATGTCTCATTGTCAAGTAGCCAGATGGACTTGTGGAACATCGTTATGTGATTTATAGACCGATTTAGAACATGGATTGATCACGCCTGCTTATTTGTGTGTGTGAGCGACTTAATTAAATAATCCCAGAGAGGGTACAGTGTAGCTATAGCAGCAGTTTCATGTATATGTGACTGAAGTTGAATCGAAATGGTAGCTACTTTTTAAAAATGGAATTATATTAGAATACCCCCCTCCCCAGTTAAAAACCAAACGTTCCAGATAATAAGAAATATTTAAAAATGCACTACAAATATGAGTATGGAAATTAGAAATTATTATAGACGAGTATGATTCTTTTTATAAATTAAACAATTTCTACTGTCCTTATTACAATGGAAAATTAATGGAAGGGCCCCTGGCACATCAGTGGTGAACCCTCCCATTAATTTTTAATTGCAGTAAGGGCAGTAGAAATTGTTTAATTTTTGAAAAGAATCATACGCGTCTATAATAATTTCGAATTTTCATAACAGATGGCGCGCTAAGCATGACAAATATGGGTATAACTCTATAGTCGCAATAATATAGTATTATCAATTTTTCAAGTAAAGCTTTTACATGTTTTAATATAATTTTATTGTTCGAAAAAAAATCAATATATTAAGGTGAGATTATCAGGCTTCTAACGATAAAGAAGTCAGTGGACGAGTGGTTAAAACCCTCGATTCCCGACAGCCATGAACCGGGATCGAATCCCACCTTGTTCACTTTTTTTTCTGTGAAGAATCTGTTCATATTACTCATTGTAAATAACATAAGCTAGGTTGCTCTTTTTGAGTGGTACCTAATAAAGTTATGTTGGAACCGGAGGAAACAGGCTCTTCAATGGATAAGTTTTTCCTGGACAAATTTTGACAATTAAAATAATTTTATCAACATCTTGTCAATACATGCAAAAGTACACAGTCTGAACTATTTTAAGAAAAAAAAGATAATTATATATTTATATATGTATGATACTATGTACAATGAATATGGCGTCTCTACCACCGCTGCAGAGTTTGGTGGAGAATCACCAGCGGGTCTCCAGCGACACCACGCGTTTTTTCCTGGAAGCCTGGTGTTTCCATCATTAGAGTTTATTTTCTTGATAATGGATGAATAGTAGATTTCAAGCAGTTGTTGAAGGTTCTAGGAATGACAAGTTACAGACGGCCTTCATAATTCTCAGCTGTGGTAGTTATTGCATCGATGCATAAAACAACAAAAAATTCGATGTGATGTGCAAAAGAAGTACGCATCCACTTTTATATAAATGTATTAAAACAATATCGCTGAGTGTTTTGTTTCTTTAATCTACAAAATTGTTGGACGTGTTGATCTGAGGTATCTTTCAAACGTTCCCTCAGTCATTAACCTAGCTTCATTCGCAGCCATTGTCAACGACGACCTTCTATAATGGTTTTGATTTATTTCACACCTGCCCAGAAGTCCAACCCCTCCTCTACGTGGCGGGCGGGAGAAGCAGCACAAGTAAGGGATTGCCCTGTAGTACGGTGTCGTGAGCCCCGAGCCACTACGGTAACCGTGAACAGGGAACTCTGAAATGTGGCTGACTAACGGGGCAATGGCACCACCCCTTTTCCGTGGAGCAACAAAATCAGGAATTGACGATCCATGCTACTGCGTCCGAGGAAGACGACGTACTGCAGTCCGGGGAACCAGTGGGAAATATACTACGAGGATTCTGAATTGGACAAGACACCACCATTTACTTCACAAGTTACCAGATATGCAACAGGCCAAGATAATCATGGAGGCTGGCCGCGACTACTAATTCTAAATTTGCATATAGGTCAACACATTTGAAAAAAGTTAAAATTACCATTTACAAGTGTCAGATTTAAGCAAGGTATAGATGTTTCTTGCCTTGTTCTGTTGTGCATCAAACGATAGCTTTCATCTCTAGACAATCCACTACATGTCCTGCGTGAACTTGAGTTATACATTCTAGTTGCCCTTCTCAAAACCACAACGTGGGCTTATTAATTATCTGGAAAACAATGATAATAATTAACTTTTGAAAAAGGAATCAAAGTTCACGGCGACAAGTTTATTTATAAAATAATATAAAAGAAACTCTTCGCTGTAAACTTTGATTCCTTTTTCAAGATGATGTCTGGCGATTCCTTCTCTGGTAATTAACTTTAATGGAAAATTCTATATACAGTTACGAGCGTCATGCGTTCTTAATAATTCTTCATCTCTGTCACCGTTTGCTTTTTTTTTTGGAATGGCGCTCTCCTATTGGTTGGCTACGATCACGCCACCTTTGCCCCCCCCCACTCGCTTTTTGGTTTTTGTAACTATTGTGTTGGAGCGGGTCACTCCTTTAATAATCTATTGTTAACAATACCTCATTATAGGTCCGCAAATATCGAAAGTATAGATATGTAGCTTTTGTACTATTAAGGTGTATATATATATACACATACTTATGTACATATGTAAGTACTATTATCATTAGGGATATATATGTCACATCTACATAAATGTAGATATAATACTATATACTCTACTAATATATGCATTTATACAAGGCGCCAATTTATAATTGTAACAAATAGTATTTGAATAAAAACATTCAATCGGGTAAAACACGGGCGTTGCCCGGGTCATTCGGCTAGTAATTATATAACCTTCATATAGAATAACTTGTCCACCCTACATTACTGCCATATTTTAAAGCTTAATTACAGGGCTCTGACACATTTGTAAGTGCAAACTCGAACTTCTTTTCACATGTGTAGACAGGTGGTGCACTTACAGTAAAAGGAGTCGCCTACTTTTACCCACCATGGTTATCATGGCCTGTACCACGTGTACTAGGGATAAGCAAAAAGACTCAATTAAACATAAATTGTGTCATCTTCCAACGCGATGTATATCGGGATTTTCAGACAATAATTCTACAATAGCTATTTGATACATACAAATTCTTCCTCAAGTTTTTTCTAAGAGTGTATATAGTTTAAAGATATCTTAGTTTATTATAAAGTGTATGTAGACATTATTTAAAGTATGCCTTCGAGAAAATACTCTTCTATTGGCTAATAAAAGCTATATATATAAAGATAAATATAAACTATAAAAACCAAATGTATTACCTGCACATGCGCGGGCGTGACCTTTTGAAATCAAAACATTAAAAGCTATTTAAAACACTCATAACTTTTTGAAAAAAAAAAAGTAAAATGTGATATTGTACTGGGTTAAGGTGCATAATTTAAGAAAAAAAAAAAGGCATCTCCTTATCGTGTAATTGAAAGTTTCTGATGGCTAGCGCCATCTATCGGAATAAATATCAACTATTCGTGGATTTTTTTTTTTTTAATTAAATAGTTATTCCGATAGATGACGCAAGCCATCAGAAACTTTCAATTGTACGATAAGAAGTGCCTTTTTTTCCAAAACCTTTTATTATTTACATACAAAATTAGAAATATAATTATATAATAAAAATAGAGTTATTTTATACATAAATATTTCAAATTTCTAATTGTACGGAAGATCTCACTTTTTTCACAAAAAAATATACTTTTTGTTAAATATTTATTTAATTTCTATATAATTATAACAATTTTACTTAATATACGTATTTTTAATTTAGTAACAAATATACAATATGTGTTTATATATACATTTAGTATATATAAATGTGTATTAAAAATTAAAATAGAACATTTTGAATAATAAAACGATAAGTATGGAAAATTAAAAGAACAAGCAGAACAACTGAGAAAGAGGAAGGCGCGACCTCTCGAGAAATATAAAAAATCTTTTGATAATATAATAAATAAAATCAAACAATAACAATTATTAACAGTTAATTATTCTAAAATGTGTGTATATTATAATTAATCTTTAATATAAAATCTTTTGATAATACAATAAATACAATCACACAATAATAACAATTATTAAAACTTAATTATTCCAAAGTTTAGAATAAATAGAATCTAAACTGTGCGTATATTATAAATAATCTTTAATATAATTTTTTGATAATACAATAAATACAATTACACAATAATTAAAATTATTAATACTTAAATATTCTAAACTGTGTGTAATTATAAATAATAGATAAAAAAGATTAATGTAAAATAATCAAACGTGCCCTTTGGTATTGTAGCGTTAACATTTTCTTTCACTAATAAAATACCAAACGATTTTTGACTTGTATAGAGCGCCATCTTGTGTTACGTTTCTAAAGAATATAAATTCATATTTATAATAACCAATTAACCTAATTTTTACAAATTAATAATAAATATTACATCGCTGAAACGTTCACACAGCAACCATCGTCTTCTTGGCGAAAGGCTCAAGTCAAAAAGGAGCTAGCCCAGCAAAATT
The DNA here is from genome assembly GCA_030710605.1 of Cordylochernes scorpioides. Lineage (NCBI taxonomy): Eukaryota > Metazoa > Arthropoda > Arachnida > Pseudoscorpiones > Chernetidae > Cordylochernes > Cordylochernes scorpioides. Next base: position 53,058,324 of record CP092882.1, read on the forward strand.
CGATACAAATGTTTCATGTTGCCAGTTTTATACCGGTTGCCTCTTCTCCTACGGAATCGACCGTTGGCAGCGTGCCAAGATTTTTAAAAAGTTTTCGATATTTATTTTTTATTTATCCAAACAGGCAGCTCTCTCTTGAAGAAAATATTAATTTAATATTTTATTCTTAAAGTATTTTTTATATTCATAAAATAATATTTAATCCTAAAATATTTATTTGATTGTATATAAAACGTATCGCCTGTAATGTAAAATATTCTTTTGGGATTTTATTACCGTAGTTTCGGGAGGGAATTTTGGGAATAACCATTTCTGTATTGATTTTGTCATAAGTTATTTTTTTAGGGCTGCGTCGGAAAAATAAAAGATAACTGACGCACATGCGCAGTAGTTCTAACGATCAAATATTGGGTTATATATTTAATGAAATTTTCTTTTCATTATTTTTTTTATCGTTTATTGCATTTTCTCGGTTTAGATAGGAATTTTAAAATATAATACAAAATAAAATCCATTAATATATAGGTTTTGCTTATTTAAGACATTTTATTCTTTAATATGTTGTATTAGAGCGCCATCTGTTATCGGAAATATAAACTATTTTTGACGCGTATGTTTCTTTTTGATTTAAATCAATTTTCTACTGCCCTTACTGCAATGATAAAATAATGGGAGGGCCTAGCTCATGATTGGTGAATCCTCCGATCAGTTTCGCCAGTTTAATCTGCCACATACCGCTGTAATATTACATTTTGCAGGAAAACAGAAAAATGCAATATTACAACGGTATGGTAGATTAAACTGGAGAAACCGATGGAAGGGTTCACCACTGATGAGCTATAGGATTATTAATTTATCATTACAATAAGTGCTGTAGAAAATTGTTTTAAATCAAAAAGAATCGTACGCCTCAAAAATAGTTTATATATTTTTTTAATTTTAATTTTTAATGACCATATTTTTCATTAAAAAAAAAACATTTTATATACTTTAGTAATAACCGTTAATACTTTAATGATAACAATTTTACACTTTAATGAAAATATTTTCATTTTAATTACAACAGTTTTTATAATCGCTATTTTTCGAGATTATATTGTAACAAAGTATTTATTATTTTATCAGCAGAGTATTATTTTTTATGTTTATATTTTGATACTCTGTACACGTCTTACTTAATTTTCCACGTGGCAATATTTAGAATGTAAACAATATTACTACAATTAAATAATACGAACAGCTTTCTGGAGATGATTTTTCTTCTCATTTTTATATTAGCGTGTTAATGAAAAGAAACTCATTTCTAGAAACATGTTTTGTATTATTGAATTTATATCAAGGAAATGAAAATCAATTGATATGAAATATTTACTATAAATATTTTTATAGTTTTAATGTAGAATTAATTCTAATTTTTGTTTATTTTTAACACATTCTCTCTCATATCCGTTTTAAGCAATTAATAAAATGAATGAATTTGAGATTTCTCTCAAGGTCTCTTCTTCCTTATCTTCACTCAATCATATTAGGGTATCAAGTTGTGACCCTTGATGGTGTCTGTTTGACAAGTGGGTGAAGTAGAATGCTTCTGCCTTTGTCATTAAGACTGGGAGCACTACTCAGTGGCAGGCCGACTTAGCTCCAAAAGAAATGGTCGCCTCTGACATGAGGAACAAACACCATGTGCAGCTGCTCCTAACATGGAGTACAAACGCTGCTCATCCTGTATCCCTGGATCAGGAGCCCTTACAGGGTACTATCAGCCGGGCCAGCTGAACCCAGGTTTTTTAGTGAGCTTGTTACTGCCCCCCTCCTCCTTTTTCATCCGAGGTTGGGACTGGCAAAGGCGGAGTTTATTTAAAGGTAATTACTTAATACAATTTCTACTGCGTATACTGCAATGATAAAATATTAGGAAGGCCTGGCTCATCAGTGGTAAACCCTCCCAGTAGTTTCGCCAGTTTAATCTACAATACCGCTGTAATATTAACAGATGGCCCGCTAATGCATCATCATTTAATAAATTCAATAAGAAATCCAGGGTTAAGTTTCTTGCACCATTTTTATTTCTCTAGCTTTCAGGAGGTAACATGCTCTCTTCAACAGGAGCAACTAGAAATATAACTTACAGCTAACTATGCATCTAGTTCTTCTGTTGAAGAGCATGTTAGTCCGAAAGCTAGATAAAAATGATGCAAGAAACTTAACCCTAGATTGCTAGTTGATTTTATTAAATTATGATGCATTAGCGGGCCATCTGTTAATATTGAAACGAGTTAAAACATCGGCTAGAAATTATGTAAATCTGTTGTGATTGTAAATAGCTAAATTTATGTAAATAATTATATATATATTTTAAATATATATATAGTTATGGCTCGAGAGAGTCGTGGTATGTAAAACTTGAGGATCAGGAGCGTCTGGTTCTCATCGTTTGTTAACTTCCAAGTAAATAAAACAAAAGTTCATCCTAACCAACGGCTGGCCTGATTTCCAACACTACAATATTACAGCGGGAGATTAAACTGGCGAAACTGCTGGGAGGGTTCACCACTGATGAGCCAGGCTTTCCTAATATTTTATCAATGCAGTATAGGCATTAGAAATTTATTATTTATAATTCATAGAAATTATAATTCGGGAATGAAAGTGTAAGATAATTGCTGTTTAGTATGGCATTGTATTTCCCCATATTTCTGATACATGCTGTGTTACCCTGTTTAAATTTTATCTGTTTTCATATCTATTGTTTTAAATATAGCTTTTTGGGTTAAATGAGACATTCTAGAATTTCTCTCAGTCGCATGTAAGACAAGATAATATTCTAGTTAATTTCATATAATTCAAATTGGAATATTGTAGGGTAATAACGCGCCATCTTCATATATAAGAAAGGAAAAGATTTAAGCAAATACAGTAGAACCTCCATGAGAGGACACCTTTCTATAAAGGACAGTTTTCATTTGCTAAATTACCATTTTTACTATTCAGAAATTCTCCGGTAAGTGGATATATCTCCCTAAAGGACACTTTGGCTCTGCAATTAGGTGTCCTTTACAGGAAGGTTCTACTGTATTTAAGTGTAATTCTACTGTCCTAAAAGCTTATGTCCATAGTTTGCCTAAATACCATTTCCAATATTCAACCCTTCAGTGTAGCGTATATAAGCAGAATGATCCAATACAGAATTAGAGCTCTAAAAAGCGGTCAGGTAGATTGAATTGGCGGGGACCGCTGGGAGGGTTCACCACTGATGAGCCAGGCCCACCCAATGTGTTTTTCATCGCAGTGGGGACAGTGGAAAGGTGTTTGGAAAAAACTTGCGTGCTTAAATGTTTTAATTTATTGTAAATTATAATATATTTATTAATTTTCGAATGGCTATATATTACTTCTCGACGGAATTGGATCCTGAATGAATATCGAAGTACTAAGATTCTCCCAAGATGGAGGAGCCTCCCTGACATCAGCTGTAAACCATATATCACCAAATTGCATAAATATGATCATTTATCTTTGTTCAATTTCTCATTAATTTTTGTGTAACAATTAACTAGATTAAGAAAAGGCATCTCCTTATCGTGAAACTGAAATTTGCTGATGGCTTGCGCTATCTGTAGGAATAAATATCAACTATTTGTTGATTTTTAATTATTCCACAATTGTCCAAATACCCATCCTTGATTAATCAAGAAAAGCTAACCACCTACGCGGGGTGGTTTTAGAAGGATGAAAGATGATTCTGTATAAAGAACAGAGGATAGACTGATGTATTGAGGTACCTGATGATGTTTGTTTTTTAATGGAAGCATTAAAATAAGGTAGGAAACAGTGGATGTGTGCTTTTTGAAAGTGTTCTTACAAAGTTGATTTTTTTAAAGCTGATTGAGCATTGAGAGAAGAAATGGGTATATGTTGGGGTGATGTTCTTTTATAAAATATAGGTGTGTGGAATTTTGGCGTTTGTTTGTATAATTAGAATATATAAAAATGGTATGACGTAGTTATATTCTATTTATAGGGAGAATGGAATTTTTAAATTATAGGAGAAAGGATGTGTTCCCTTTTTAAAAGAATGATTTTATAGCGCTATATCTCGCGAAAGAAGCGCACGATTTGAGGTATTTTATTTATTTGAAAGAACACAATTATTGATTTATATTTCATGAAAAAAAAAAAAAAGAATATTGGAAATGCCTGAAATTATATGTGGTTTTGTAAAAGGTTACGTTTTCAGACTTTCCAAGGATAAATACTCGTTTACCTAAATTATGAAAGAAAATTGCTATTACTAAGTGCACAATCAGTTTATATAATAAATAAAAAAAAGAAAATTTTATATCTATGAAATGAACGAAAAAATCTCTATGAAATAAAGTGTCTGAAGGAACCTTTAACTCTAACTGAAAGAAAAATAAAGGAAATGGTTGTCAGAGAGAATCCACCTTCTCAAATGAACATTTCCACAATAACCAACGTACCACTTTCTACTGTTGAAAAGTTTAAACTTGTCAAGGAAAAAAACGGCTTAAAAATACGTAAAATGCTAAAATTCTAGTTCTAAAGCCGCACCATATCGAGGAACGCAAGACCTGCAGCAGGGCCCTTTATGAAAAGTACCTGGCAGGTGAAAAATGGAAGAATGCTGTTACACTGGACGAGGCATGGGTTTATCTCAATGATGGCAACCAACCCCGTGCCATTTACTACGCTAACTCTCAAATAAACACCTTTCAGAACTGGGTAAAGCAAGGCAAGGAAAGTTTCTCAAAGACTTCATAATTGCTGCAGGTTTCTGTTACAATGGGAAGCTTCCAATAAAGAAGGTGGACCCAAATGTCAAGATAAATTTGCAAATCTACCAAAGACTTGTCTTAGACCCATTATTTGACAATGAGGTCCCATTTCTGTATCCAAGTCACTCAGGATCCATGTGGCTGCACCAGGATAAAGCCACGAGTCATATCTCACGTTCAACACGTCAATACCTGGACAAAAAGAGGGATGAAACCAGGATTTCGTACATCCCTTTTAAACACAGCCCTACAAAATTCCCAGAATTGGCTCCTATGGATTTTTGTGCATTTGGCTTGTTGAAAACTGCTCTTAGATCTAGAAAACCGAAGACGCTAGAGGGTCTCTGGAAATTTGTTAAGGAGGGTTGGTATTGTCTTGATTAAAATATTCTAAGACGAACCCTTATTTCCTTGAAACATCGATGAAGGGCTGTTGATAAACGTCAAGGCCTACACATTGAAAACAATAAGTTTTACACACATTTGTAAATTATTTTGTGTTGTATATTGTATTTTGTATATAATTACATTGTAAGAAAGCAATGAAATCGTTCTTTTAAAAATGTAACACACTCTGGAATTCAAGGTGTTTAGGATGATGTCAGGATAATTTCTTGGTCAGATACAAAGGACGTCGTCGACGCCAGAGAGAGATATTGGAGTTGATCCAGGAGTCTAGGTCGGACATGTCTGCCCCCAGCAATGGTCGATACGGTGCTACCCATTGGGAGCCTCGGGTCTGCTTGAACAGTTGTTTATTGTAAGTGAACACATTCATGTTTAGACATGTTCTGGTAGGTTATATAATTTTTCTGATGGCTGAGGTGTCTGTGTTTGAATCTGTAATTCATTTTCCTACATCGTCTAATATTTCAGACTTGATGGATAATGGATCAGCTATTTTAAAGTTCTTTAATTTTTTCAAGACTGCAAGGAGGAATAAAGACCTAACAAAGTAACTGAACTGTGTGGAAATATTTTTTTCTTCACAAGATGCAACCATTTACTCAATAGTATACTTCTTCACTGTGTTCTATGCACGAAAAACGATGTATATAGTCTTTTGTACATAGATATTCTTTCCTTTTCTTCTTTTTCTCTTTTCTGAGCAAGGATTCAGTTTCTTCCCCTTCTTCTCATTTCTTTTTAGATTCATTTCTAACAGGAGTCTGTATAAGACGGAATGTCTTAATAAAGGCTTGTGTGTGTATCGTCTAACATGAGGGAGTATTGCAGTCTGAGGTACATGGAGTCAACTCCATGTTCTATTTCTCTGGCGTCGATACATCGATGACGTCCTATGTATCTGCCCAAGGAATTACTATCTCAAATCCTAGTCACCTTCAATTCCTCTAGTCCAAACATTTAAATTTCCCTAGAAATAGAACATAACCACGTAATTCCTCATTTTTTTAATGTTCTAATTATACAAACAAACGCCAAATTCCACCCAACTGTGATTTTTATATAAAAAAAAACATCACCCCAATTTATACCCATTTCTCCTCTCACTGCTCAATCCGATTAAAAATCAACGTTGTAAGAACATTTTAAAAAAGAGCACACATTCACTGTTTCCCCGCCTTCTTTTAATGCTTCCATTAAAAAACAAATATCCTCAGGTACCTCAACACATCAGGATATCCACTATTCTTTATACAGAAACATTTTTTTCAATTCTAAACCACCCCGAAACCAGTTTACAAAGCCACTTGTGTGATTCCATATACAACTCCATAGCTCCCACCTTATGTAAATTTGGAATCACAATATTACAGCTAAAACCCCCGACCTAGACCACAGACTTTCCATCACAAAGAGAAAGCAACAATAAACCCCCTTCTCTAAAGTTATCTTTGTATATCAGCGTTCCATATAATTTTACCCCAGTTTTAGGTATAAAATTAGGCATGTTAGCAAATATTCATTTACCCGAAACATTTATATTTGTTATAGAATCTTGTTAAATAAAAAAAAAAAAAAAAACCCGGTACACCAAGAAGAATACAGAAGAGGGAAAGTGTAAATTATTTTCTCAATTATTTTAGCATTAAGATTCTCTAACCATTCAACATATTTATTATTTTGAATAGAGAAACTAGTATTCTTTGAAAACTCTTGTTAAATAAAAAAAAAAACCAATGTACAAGAAGAAGGCAGCAGATAAGAGGGAAAGTGTAATTATTTTCTTAATTGTTTTAGCATTAAGATTCTCTAACCATTTCAACATATATATTATTTTGAATAGAAAAACTTGTATTCTTAGAAAATACATGAAATATGAATACAGTAGAACTTTGATAATTCAAACATCTTTAATTCCAATATTTATCTTGGTCCCTAGAATTTCCTATAAATAGAATTTCCGTTTTTAATTCGATTTTTTTTTGGTCACTTGATCTTCGAATTATCCAAGTTCAACTGTAGTTTTACGAAATAACAATAAAAATAAAGCAATAAAATAACCTATCAATTGCTATAATCCTACCACAATGTAAACACCGGTTCTCGTCCGATCTGCGAAGTTAAGCAATGTCGGTCCCGGTCGTTACTTGGGAGGGTGACCACTTGTGTGGATGTTGTAGGGTATTCTTTTGAATGTTTGGTGGACAAGTGGTATACAGTGTATACTATACACCGTCGATTTTCTATAGGCACGACTCAAGATCAAATCCCGCATTGGGAATTTTTGTCTATTGACTAGAAATTATTAAACCTTTTTGTCATTTGTCTATCTCGGGAGCGAGTTCTGCGTTTTTTTTATAAATGGAGATATAGGGAATGTAAAATTCGAATGTATTTGAAATGAAGGGCCAGGATGATAGCGAGCAATGATGATCCCAACAGCAAAGCCCAACCAACGCTGAGAAATCGGCGGAAGAACAAAACATCATTTAACTTGAAAATAAATTTTCTAAAAACCAAGAAAACGGCAGTTATGCTAATCAAGCCGCGGAAAAATCAAACCTATGCAAATTGGGCGGACAAAGTAGAAGCCGCCGAAAGGAATTAACTTCTCAAGGTTGACACAGGCCTAAAGTGACAAAAAATAAAATTTGGGAATCTAGAGTCCATCCTGAAAACATCGCGAAAGCAGAATCCATCGCAGCCAGGCCAACCCAACAATTGAGGGGAAAAGAGGCTGAAGCATCAGACAGCAGCAAGATCTCGTCAGGGCTTAATCAACAGCGACACGACATTCGATCAATGCTGTTTCTTCGGATGGAGAGCACAGACTTCCATCCAGCTCAATAAATGGAGGCTCTGGAACAGAAGGGAAAGTCTTCAATATACCAGCTAATAAAGATGCCCGGCTATGTTCTAGTAGGACTATGCAGCATCAAGAAGGCAGAACGCCTGATCAAGAAAGACCTCACCATCGGCAGTACCTTCTTAAAAGCCTTTCTAAGGCTGAAAAGAGGGTTGAGAAGATAAATATTGAAAATTTATCCATCGCTGTTAAAGACGAAGGCATCAATGCATTCTTACTGCGAAGTTGTCTCAATGTCTTATGAGATAGTGAACTTCCCTAAAAGTAAAGGGCTGTGGTGCGGCGCCTAAAGAGACTGCGCCGTCTCTTCACTGGACATCTCGTGGGCAACTCATTTCAGGATAGTTCTGGGCTGCGACATTACATCATGCCATGGAACCTTGATCCAGAAAAATCACTTGCTAGGCATCCTGGAAAGGGCTATCTTAGTCCCCATGCGTCCGTCATTTCTTCCTGGTCGGGCGAGCGAAAGCGGTGACAGATGCTAGCACGCTAGCATCCCAGCACAGAGCCCTGACGCTAACTGCACAGGATTCCTTCACATTTGTACAACGGCAGATGCGGCGGAGGTCGAGTTGATTAATGACCAGTTGACCGCGATGGGACTATGCGATAACGCAGTAAGCTGATCCTCAGAGACATCTTGGCCACGTGGACTAATAATAGTCCAGCGTCAATGGCACAAATTGGACTTCCGCCGAGATGATGGAGCGGTGGCAGATGCACCAAAAAGTGCCGAGATTGATCGGCCTGTCAAGTAGTTACCGCCCTATTTACATCCCGCACGTGCCTGTCTGCCCCTGGTTGGTCCCCGCCCCCACCTGGAGACTCCGATATAAAGTCTTCAGCTAATGTAGATCAAAAGAGAAATAGAGCCGATGATAGTTCGTCTTCTTCGTACTTCTAAAGATCTTACCTGAACAGAGCTCATCCTAAACAAGATATGAAGCCACATTAAAAAGGAATATTTCTCAGGTAGATCAACGTACAACAACCGATGACAATTCATCTTCTTCGTCCTTCGAAAGATCCTAGCTGAACAGAGCTAATCTTGAACAAGAAATGAAGCCATTAAGAAGGAATAATTCACAGGTAGATCAACGTACAACAACCAACCATCTAGAATGAACCTAGGTTGTAAGAATTGGTTGAAATAGGCCAGAACTCATGAGAGAAAGTGACTCAAGAAGATGACTAAAAGATGGACTCTAAGTTGAAAGGACATCACCATAGATTACGGTAGGTCAGCAAGTAGATAAGATTGAAAAACATTTACAATGATTAAAATGATATGTCTTTGGTAGAATAATGAGGAATGTTAGTTACAGTAGAAGCTGCCTTACGAGAGTGCCTAAAAACCTAGCTAAAAAATTCTTTCATGTATTGCAGAATCTATGATAAGAGGCTAACGCCAGGAGAGAAGATTTAGCTAAGTTTATAGGGATTTCTCATGGGAACATCATAATTTATAACTATTACGATCTAAATTGTTATAAAATCGAAATTTGCCTGCATGGTTATCGATAAATACTATGACAAATATTACTAAACTTTATATACGTATAACCCTTTTGACCCTGGGAATGGGTTTAGGCTATAATTTTGTTAAAATTTTGTTTAATCCTGTTGAATATATCATACAAATTGGTTAAATATTGAGGAGACGTATAAGGAACAAATACATATTAAATTTTATAAAGAAATAGAGATGTTTGAATATTCCTATTTGTTTTCATTGAGATCTTTCTCTCTGTTTTCTCAGAGCTTCAGATCTTTGTTGATTTTCGTTGTCTTCAAATATCTAAGTTTTTAAACCTTTTTTTCCTAATGCCTTTTGTAACAAATGTTTCAGTTGAATCTATATTCTTAATTTGACACCATTTCTCTGCCTATGAGTAGCTCAGTTACATTCTCTTTTGATAATTTGAAATTTGACCGTCGAAAGTTTGTTTAAAAATGAAACAGACTCAGCGGGCTAATGTATAGTCTTCATCGTGAAACCAATACGTTAATATAGCATCATCATTTTTCAATGTAAATGGTATTTTACAGATATTTGAACAGTTATGGCATTAAATGAATACGTCTTTAATATTAGATTGAAAATAAATAACTTCTTTCTTATATCCAATTAATCATATTAGGGTATCAAGCTTGTAGAGCTTGAGACTTTTGATGTTGTCTGCTGGGGATGAGTAGAGCTCATCAATGGATGAGTCAATACAGTCAATAATGTATTTTGAGTTTTAGGTTGAAGAATTTCACTTAGCACATAGTGGGAAAACCTTGCAACCATTCTGGAAATTCATTGTCCGTAGATGACAAGTCTGGAAATCAAAGACTGTTGTTCTCTTGGGAGAATAGAACCGGTGCTTGTCCCTCCTGCTTTGTACCAGTCACGTGCAGCAAAAAACTAAATAAATAACTAAATAATTATATATGGAACGCTTCACGATTTTGCGTGTCATCCTTGCGCAGGGGCCATGCTAATCTTCTCTGTATCGTTCCAATTTTAGTATATGTACCGCCGAACAAGCGAGTAAATAATTATATAGTTCTTAAATTAAAGAGACACTTCGGCCAGAAAAGGTTTTGTTTTCTGAAGAGAGAGTATACAGAAAGGGGGATAAAGAACATAGAAGAACTGCTAATGATCACAATGAGGAACAAATTGGACAGATGGGCTCCTAGAATTAAGAAGATCGATCCTAGAAGAGTAATGAAAATAAAACCTTTTCTGGCCGAAATGTCTCTTATTTAAGGAATACGAATTCCCTCCAAGCAACCTCAAGATAAATAATTATATTATGATGCATTAGCGCGCTATCTGTTATGAAAGTTCGAAACTATTATAGACGCGTATGATTCTTTTTATAAATAAACAATTTCTACTACCCTTACTGCAATGGAAAATTAATGGGAGGGCCTGACTCATCAGTGGTGAACCCTCCCAGCGGTTTCGCCAGTTTAATCTATCATAACGCTGTTATATTGCATTTTTCGATCTTCCTTTTATAGTGATACTGATACTAGACTTTTGGAATATGGGTATTTTAGATGAACTATGAACATAAGCTTTGAAGAAAAAAAAAGCAATATAATAGCGGTATGGTAGATTAAACTGATGAAACCGCTGGGAGGGTTCACCACTGATGAGCCAGGCCCTCCCATTAATTTTTCCATTGCAGTAAGGGCAGTAGAAATTGTTTTATTTTTCAAAAGAATTATACGCGTCTATAATAGTTTCGAATTTTCATAAATAATTATATTTAAGATGTAAAATGAAGGCCAGATATCCCAATTCCAGCTTTAATACACCCCATACACAGCAGGTGCTTCAAGTATTGTCACCAGATCGGGGCTCATTACAGTCAATATATATTCTGAAGAACTTGAAGACACTCAGCCATCACTTGTTCGGCTCCCGTAATTCCAACTTGACCGGATAAAAACATTCGAGAATCTGCAGGGGAACTCACAAAGGACCGTACCTCCCTACTATATTTGCATATGAACGGAGACCCAATTTGCTTGGGGAAATATCTTACCGTCGCTGTAGTAGCCCGCCATCTATCAACGACTTTTGTAACTATTTTCAGGAGGCGTCGGGTTTTTAATTCATAAAATGAATATTTGATCATTATAGCTCTTTTGATCGTTTAATTTAAAGTGGGATTTACATTATGTATTATCAGAATAACAAAATCATATAGGGAAGATTTTCTTGTAAGTTTTTTTTTTTTTTTGTATTTAAGGATTGATTTATATTTGATCAAAATGAGTACATAACGAATAATAATAAACGCCGTTAGATACTAACTATTAATGAGAAAACAATATAAAAAATAATAAAAAGGTGAGGTTTTGATATTAAGAATAATGAAGGCATATCCTGACCAAAAGCACATGTGCTTTTTAGATGGCAGAGCGCCATCTAGTGGAGCAAAAATAAACTAAACGTTTATTTAACTTGCTCCTTGATATTTGGCCAACCCAATTTCTTGATAAATCAAGAAAAGCCATCCACGAACGCGTTTCGCGCTGTTGGCGCTCGTCAACGTGGAGAAGGCTGTAACCAACTGCGACCAAAAATATTTTTTAGTCCCAATGGCTTCCCGAAAAATCAAGAAATGGGTATTTAAGGCCAAATTTGCGTAAAGACGCTTAACACATGAAAAAAACAATAGAAAAAAAAAAGATAAGTGGGTCAGGTGTTGATATTATATATATATGATGCACTAGAGCGCCATCTGTTATCAAAATTCGAAACTATTTTAAAGGCGTAAGATTCTTTTTGAAATTAAACAATTTCTACTGCCCTTACTGCAATGGAAAAATTAAAGGGAGGGCCTGGTTCATCAGTGGTGAACCCTCCCAGCGGTTTCGCCAGTTTAATCTACCATACCGCTGTTATATTGCATTTTTGGAACTTCCTTTTATAGTAATACTGTTGGTAGACTCTTGGAATGGGTATTTTAGAAGAACTATGGACATAAGCTTTGAGGACAGTAGAATTACATACATTTATAAATATATAATATGCTTCGAGCAATCGCTCTTCCGCAAATAAAAATTGTGTCTTTTATTAGAACATTTATAATATGATGCACTAGCGCGCCATCTGTTATCAAAATTGAGGGTTCACCACTGATGAGCCAGGCCCTCCCTTTAATTTTTCTATTGCAGTAAGGGCAGTAGAAATTGTTTAATTTCAAAAAGAATCTTACGCCTTTAAAATAGTTTCGAATTTGAATATATATATATGTCGTAACTTAGAGATCAAGCGACATTGAGGAGAACACGTATCGGAAACTGGACTCGCTGCCTACTGGCGGTACGCTCGGCGTTCTAAGATAGCTGGTTATCTGGATCGAGTCATTTTTATTCTCCCTGTAGTCGTCCTATTCTTTTTATTTTTTATTAATTGAGTCATTTATTCCATTTACCTTCCACTCTACGCGTATTGTCACGTATATACATATGTATATATTTGGCTAGAAGGGCAGAGATGGCCGAAAGCTTGAGATTACATTAATAAAAATATCAAAAAAAATTCTCTCCAGAAACTTTGTCATCTACTCAAGGTCGCTAGTCGTCCAATTTTGACGGGAGAGACCACCTTTATTTTTATAGATCAATATCCTCCCGCAAAAATGTCCATCTATATTTTGGCCGTAGATTTGGTCAAGCCACTTTATCAACAAAACGCCTCTTTGGCAAGCTGTAAAAAATTCATATGATCCTTTGTAGATATAATGAAATGAAGAGCCATGTCATCTCGTCCCTACAACTGCAAACTATCGAATGTGAAAAATTCAATTTTGAAGGAGAAAGAAATGAAGAGACCATGTGGCCTACCCTCAGTAGAGGAAGGCATTGAAGGAGGGAGAAATGAAGAGACCATGACATGGTCTCTTCATTTCTCTCTCCTTCAAAATTGAATTTTTCACATTCGATAGTTTGCAGTTGTAGGGACGATCTGATCTCCACGGATCACCACCCTGCCCCCCTCCTCTACATCCCAGCTCTCCTGGCCTCACCCGGCGATGATCCCCTGGCCACCCAACCCCAGGCCCCTCCAACAGTGCAAGGTATATAGTGCTTTGTATATTGTAACCAAGTATTTATTAATTTTATTATTTTTATTAACAGAGTGGTCATTTTTATTTTTATATTTTGCTACTCTGTAAATTTCCCTGGTGGCTTATCTTTTGTTTATCACTCATAGTTTGTTCTTGCCCAGAAATAAATTGTTGCCTCATCCCGAAGTTGGTCTTCCTTAATTTTCCACGTGGCAATATACACTGCGTGATATTGAAAATGGAACACCAAGAAATAGTGGCCAGAAAGTGATGAAACTCGGCAGACAGAGAGAGACAGGGACGAACAATAAGTGATCTTTATTTCAAAATGATAGTCATAATACAGAGCGAGAACGGCGTCGGCTTAGTAGCAAGTAGGACCACCGCGGACGGCGATGCACGCAGCAACACGTTTAGGTAGAGAGTCATTCAGAGTACGGATGGCGTCCTGAGGGATGGCTCTCCATTCCCTCTCAACCATTTGCCACAGTTCGTCTTCTGAACGCGGCTGTGGCAAGGCATGCAAACGGCGTCCAATGATGTCCCAGACGTGCTCGATTGGTGAGAGATCAGGAGAGAACGGTGGCCAGGGAAGCATCTGTACATCTTGCAGAGCTTGTTGGCTAATGCGAGCAGTGTGCGGTCGGGCGTTATCCTGCTGATAAAGGGCATTGGGTACCCCCTGGAGGTAGGGGAGTGTCACCGGTCGCCGCACATCATCAACGTATCGTTGGGCCGTCATAGTGCCCTGAATACGAAGTAAAGGTGACCTGGAATCATACGCGATTGCGCCCCAAACCATGATTCCACGTTGTCGCACGGTGGGGCGTTCCACAATTGCTGCTAGATTGGACCTTTCTCCACGTCGACGCCACACGCGTACACGGCGACTATCACTGGACAAGCAGAAACGCGACTCATCTGAGAACACGACCCTGTGCCATTCCATCATCCACGTCGATCTAGCCCGGCACCATTCCAAACGTTGGCGCCTATTCGGTGCGGTCAATGGCAGTCTTCTTAGCGGACGGCATGAGTGCAAGCCATTAGCAACCAATCGACGGGAAATGGTTCTGGTCGAGATGGAATGATCTAGGGTGTCTTGCACATGTTGCAGGATGGCGGTACAAGTGGCTTGTGGGGCCGCCACTGCTTGTCGAAGGATACGCCGATCCACACGTGCTGACGTCACTCTGGTTGCACCGACATTCCTATAAATTGCCACATTTCCTTGTTCCAACTATCTTCTCCACAGTCGGTGCACCGTGGACGCACCAAGGTGTGTATCAGCTGCGATTTGACGTATGGACCAACCTGCCTTTTTCAGTCCGATCACCATGCCCCTCGTAAAAGCGTCTGTCTGCTTGAACTGCCTCCGTTTACGATGACCTGGCATTCTCCGTTATTACACGTGTCTTTTGACACAAGAACAAAATTTCTACAATGATTTTCCTTGAAGAAATACCGACACGAATACTGTCCTTTCTGCAAGTTCCTTCCCTTATATCTTACTCCATGTGCGCACGAGAGCTGCGCATTTTACATCATTTGCATAACTCGGTTAGGAGCGTCTACCCTGAAATTTGCATAATTTTCTGGCCACTATTTCTTGGTGTTCCATTTTCAATGTCACGCAGTGTATTCCGTTTATGCGTCCATCGGGTCTCAAAAATCATCCATTCTGGTTAGCAGCCCCGTAAATAAATATATTTCCTGAAGAGTCATGTTGAACTCCAGGAGGGCCATGTTAAACTCCAGGAAAGACCAAGAATATCCAGGAGGTCTATACTTTACAAAAAGAAGTATGCGGCCTTTTGCGGAGTTTTTAAATAAAATTCTTCATTCCAATTTAAGTTCCCAATATATAAACCCACTCACTATGTTGTCACGAACTAACAAATTCCGCAATCTCCAGAAGACTACAGAAAAATGAGTTTCCTGCCTTCTACAATCTACAGTTCTATTGCTCGGTGTGATACAACAGAAACATAGAAAAATATTTAAAACATTTTAGTGAAAAACGTGTAGTTTCCAATTCGATAGTATATATAGGTTCTTTCTCTCTAGTAAGGCAGTGGTGAGATCTGAGACTTCCTGTGTATCATCACGATTTAGCGTGTCATCCTTACGCAGGGGCCATGCTAATCTTCTCTGTATCGTTCCTATTGTAGTAGTTGTATCGCCGAACTGGTATCACAGGGGCCATGCTAATCTTCTCTGTATCGTTCCTATTGTAGTAGTTGTATCACCGAACTGGTATCACAGGGGCCATGCTAATCTTCTCTGTATCCTTCCTATTGTAGTAGTTGTACCGCCGAACTGGTATCACAGGAGCCATGCTAATCTTCTCTGTATCCTTCCTATTGTAGTAGTTGTACCGCCGAACAAGTATCACAGGGACCATGCTAATCTTCTCTGTATAGTTCCTATTGTAGTAGTTGTACCGCCGAACTGGTATCACAGGGACCATACTAATCTTCTCTGTATCCTTCCTATTGTAGTAGTTGTACCGCCGAACTGGTATCACAAGGGCCATGTTAATCTTCTCTGTATCCTTCCTATTGTAGTAGTTGTACCGCCGAACTGGTATCACAGGGACCATGCTAATCTTCTCTGTATCCTTCCTATTGTAGTAGTTGTACCGCCGAACAAGTATCACAAGGGCCATGTTAATCTTCTCTGTATCCTTCCTATTGTAGTAGTTGTACCGCCGAACAAGTATCACAGGGACCATGCTAATCTTCTCTGTGTATCGTTCCTATTGTAGTAGTTGTACCGCCGAACAAGTATCACAGGGACCATGCTAATCTTCTCTGTATCGTCTCTATTGTAGTAGTTGTACCGCAGAACAAGCACGTACTTTTAGAGTTTGAACACAATATATATCAATCAAGATAAGTTCAATATGTTTCTTTCTTAAGATAAAAATGGCAAGATTTTAAGCTGTCTCTTAGAGTTTGATTTGCTATCTTTAGAAAAATAACTCAAATATGAAACAAATAAAAGAAATCACGGAATACCTTCCTCAGGAGTAATATTTTCGACGTCCTTGTAATGAAGAGGAAAAAGGTGTCGAAAAGAATGTGAAATCAAATACAGTAAAACATGTGTAAATAAGACCCTGTCTTAGACTGAGCCTGTTGTAGGTGACTAAAACCACGTGTTACATGTTATTGAGCCTTATTATTTGAACCTACGCCATGCGGCGACATGGTCACATTTTGTCTCGGTCTGCTGAGTGGTCGGTCGATAAGTTTATCAGAACTGAGTCATGTGGTGTGGAAACAGGAAGTTGTTACTTCACTAAACTGGAACTAGGAAATATTGGGTCGGCTACATAACGGGAATATCAGTCTAATTTTACAATTAGAATATTTTAACTGAAAATGCGACCATTCCAGCTTATAAAGGCAGTTTCACTCTTTGAACCCATCACAATTTAGTATGTCATCCTTGCGCAGGGGCCATGTTAATCTTCTCTGTATTGTCTCTATTGTAGTAGTTGTACCGGAGAACAAGCGTGTACACTCAGAGTTTGGATACAATATATTGTTTTGTAATCAAGACAATTGCAATAAGTTTCTTTCTTAAGATGAAAATGGCAAGATTTTAAGCTGTCTCTTAGAGTTTGATTTTCAAACTATAGAAAAATAACTGAAATATTGTCACGGTAGTGATAACGAGTATAACAAAAGTTTAAGTAAAAATAATTTATTTATAAAATGCAAACTATTTCTAAAAATGTATTTACAAGTAATAATATACAAGAATGGTAAGGGGGTGATGCCTATGCAAATATTAATGATGATATACCACAGAATATTTAAAATAATTATTCAGTGACATTGCCCCCTTCCTAGATGAACAGCGTCCCGCTGTAATTATCACTTGAACAGATCAGCTTGGTCCTCAGGGTCATGGTAGGGTTTCATTCTCAGTACATGGACCAGGTCTCTTGTTTTGCGTCTCCTGGTTGGTTGGGCCACAGGTTCAACTTCGAAGGTCACGTCAGAGAGTTTCCGAGTAACCCTGTATGGCCCGAAGTACCTTTTTCGAAGGTTCAAAAAGTACCTGATTTTGCCCATTAAGCTCTTCACTCATAACATTTATTAGTTTGGTAGATTCGGCTGGGATTACGACGCTTCTGCTAGCCACAACCTTTCCCATGGAAGCTGGTGAATTTAGTACATCTTTGGCCTCTTCCAATCTGATTTCGGCGCGTCCGCAATCAATCACGGCATTTGATGCCTCTAGGAAATCCCATCCGAGGATAATACTTGGGTTACTATTAGGGAGGACGATAAACTCAAGCGGCTGTTCCAATCCATTGATGCTCAAGCTGATTGTGCATCGGCCGATCGATGTAACATTCTTGCCATCAGCAACTTTCAGAGTCATTCCGCTATCCTTGAACATGGTCTTTTTTAATTGTCGTCTTAATCCATCAGAGATAACTGAAAAAGAGGAACCTGAATCGACAAGAGCAGAAAATGCAATGTTATCAATGATGATTTCGACATAATTTTGTTGTAATTTAGCGGCTGTCGACGATGGAGGGTTTTTCACACCCGCGGCTTCCCCCTCGAAAGAAGACGCGACGCTTAGTTTTTTTTCTAGATTGTAGCGGCGTGGGGATTGGCTTGTATGGCGGCCTGGGGAAATGGACTGGCGTCTTGGGGATCTTCCTCTGTTTGGATACGGCAATTGTCTGCGGTAGATTTGGCTTCTTATGGCTTGGTGGTTACCCATTTGAGGTTCTTGGGCGCTTGGTGCATGTCCTTCGGGTCTCTGCGTCCATTGTCGTCGTTCTCTACAATATCGCTTAACATGGCCTGGGCGGCCGCAATTAAAACATATTGGGATGTTGTCATGCGTCCTCCATTCATCCGTTCTTCGTTGTGGTGGCGTCTGGTTATATATGGGCGTTTGGGTAGGGTACTGACGTCGTGGAACCTGGTTGAATGTACGTGTTTGGTTGGGGTACGACTGTCGTGGCGGAGGCCTTTGAATAGGCTTCGAAATTGAAGCTACGTTTTTTTCAATCTCTTCTCGGATAATTTCTTTCAGAGAAGATGGTTCAGGGGTAGTTGACTCGGGATTTAGTGCGCAATGAACTTCTTCACGCACTATGCGTCGGATTAAGTCTTCCATTGATTCAGAGTCTGCTGAATCGATGGCGGCAACATTCGGTAGTCTGTCGAATACTACACGTTTATTTACACGTTTTTTATTTGAAGCCTCGATTTTACGGCACCATTTGATGAACTCATCGATAGTTGCGATGTCTAAAATGATTATTGACTGATATATCTCCTCCGATATCCCTTTCGTCAAGTGTGCGACTATTTCATTTTCCATCATAGCCGGATTCACTTCTCTGCAGATGGAGAACATCTTGAATGTAGGAATCACTGGTCTCCTCCTTCCCCTGAGCTCGAGTTTTGAGGTTCTCTGCGAGCTGATCTTTTTGGGTGACATGATGTCCGAAATTCTGAGAAAACATTTTCACAAAAATATCCCATGAATTAGTTTTCTCTTCAACATTTTCGTACCATCTGTGCGCTGTTCCTTGGAGGAAAAAATAAACATTTGCGAGGCACATTGAATCATCCCAGCAGTTGTAGCGAGCGACGCGATGGAATTCTTTCAACCATTTTTCTGGATTCTGGTTGCGTTCTCCAGTAAAAATAGAAGGGTTTCTAAAAGGTTGAAAGTGGTACTGACCCATTTTTGTCTGTGTCTCTTGCTTGACCCTAGCGATGTTTTCTTCAGGTTCTAGTCCTTGTAGTCTTCTGCTTCTTCTAACAGCTTGGGCGTCGAGGGAATATTCCAGCTTCTCCACCAGTTGTCACGGTAGTGATAACGAGTATAACAAAAGTTTAAGTAAAAATAATTTATTTATAAAATGCAAACTATTTCTAAAAATGTATTTACAAGTAATAATATACAAGAATGGTAAGGGGTGATGACTATGCAAATATTAATGATGATATACCACAGAATATTTAAAATAATTATTCAGTGACAATATGAAACAACAAAAAGAAATAGACATCACCGAATACCTTCCTCAATGCTCTGAATATTATCATGATCAATAATGTAAATCAAAAATATATATCGTAAAGATAGAGGCTGCCTGGCCGGCATCCATAGTTCTTCAAATTAAATATACTTCGGCCAGTAAATCTTTAATTTGAAGAACAAAAGAATCTATAGTTTGTGAAGGAGTTTGGTTTTAAATATGGTTTCAGTAAGGGCGGTACATACGAACACAAAAATATTTAAAAGGCGTCTACATTTTAGTTCACTTACAGCGATACAAGTATCATACCGTGTAGGTCACAGATTGTCATTCAGGTATTTTATAGAAGAACTGGTGTTATCTGGTGGGGTCGGCAGCCATTACCTGGGTTCGAAACCTGTGTTGAAGCTGTTTTATTATAATAGTTTCATTGTTACCCTCCTTACCCCTATCTCCAGCGGCGTGCGCGATTCTTGCGCTAGCTCAACTCCACCAGTGAGTGCATTAAACCCCAAACATGTAAGTGCAAAGGTCGCATGGCCTCTACATCTGTACACATGTGATATTTATAATACAATATAATAAGGCTATGATTATAGAACGACGTTTAATAAGTTTGACCGCAAATGCTTCTTTTTCCAGAACGAAAAATCGTAATTTTAATTATTTTAAAGGAGAAATAACGACTATTCCTATCCTTAGGGATGAAGTATGAAAGGATGAATTGTGAAGAGTAATGATGTGATACACATGTGATATGCTTACTTTATAAGTATGATTGCATTGTATTTTCTCCTGTAAAAGGGCTTTTATGCCCGAAAGCTAGAGATCTAAATTAGAATTTTTTTTCAAACAAGAAACTTTTATCCTTTGAAGCCTGATGGTTTCATCATAATAACTTTATAAGTAAGCAGTCGCTAAATCAACATGTGGATCAGGACACCTTGGGGTAGTACCAAATACATCCTAGAAGCAAATGGCCTCCCAGACCTTTCGGTCCATAAGCCGTCATGCAAAACATGCCCTTCGCTGCTATCCTGCTCATTAGCTAAGAAACGGTATCCAAACTGGTGTTCGGATTAGATACTCGGAAAAACCACCGCCCAGACAAAGCCTCTTAAAGGATTTCTATCCCGATGGCCTTCAGTTACAGCAAAATAGAGCAAACTATCTACAAAGTACCAAATACATCCTAGAATAAAATGGCTTCCCAGACTTTTCGGTCCATAGGCCGGCAAGTACCAAATACATCCTAGAAGCAAATATGGCCACCCAAACTTTTCGGTCCATAGGCCGGCAAGTACCAAATACATCCTAGAAGCAAATATGGCCACCCAGACTTTTCGGTCCATAGGCCGGCAAGTACCAAATACATCCTAGAAGCAAATATGGCCACCCAGACTTTTCGGTCCATAGGCCAGAAAGTACCAAATACATCCTTGAATAAAATGGCCACCCAGACATTTCGGTCCATAAGCCTGCAGACAAAGTATAGCCTTCGCTGCTATCCTGCTCATTAGCCAAGAAACGGTATCCAAACTGGTTTCGGATTAGGTACTTGGAAAAATCACCTCCCAGACAAAGTGTCTGAAAGGATTTCTTTCCCGGTGGCCTTCAGTCACAGCAAAATTAAATAGCAAGTACATCCTAGGAGCAAATATGGTCACTCAGACCTTTAGGTCAATAAGCCGGCAAAAAGCAGCAAGTACATCCTAGGAGCAAATGGCCTCCCAGACTTTACGGTCCATAGGCCGGCAAAAATTAGCAAGTACAGAGCAGTTCTTTCTTTTACGGTCAGCTGATGAGTTACCAAATAATTGAAGTAAAGGTAATCAAGTTACATCCAAGCAGCTAATCAATGTGTCGAGCTGGCCGGGACATTAGAGGATCAGGTCGGGGTAATTCTGCTCCAGCGGGGGTTGACTCACGGGGCGGTGGCGGGGACAAAGAGCGTTCCCATCTGATCGGAGAGGTTCCCACGTGCTGGCACGTGTTCTCTGTTTGGACGGGATAGTCCCTTTCCCCGTCCAGAGCTCTGTGATTAAATTTTCATCATTTGCCACAGTGGGGAGAGGCGTGCTAGCCTCTATGAGGAGAGATTTATTGCCAATTTTATTAATGTTCATGTGAGCAACTTTTCCTTCTGTTGCTATTGGTAGGTGAATCGCCGTCATGGTGAGAATACAACGTCGGTCAGATTTGATGAAAAGGATAATTGACATCCTGAGTCAACTGCTTTGAAAGATCCCGCGTGAAGTCTGGCGAGTTGGAAATAGAATTCGAAAATGAAAACCTACATAAGCTTATATATAGAAATTATCTACCCTAAAATTGAAACAGACAAATAAGAGTTTGAAGATTAATTTGACAAAAACACATTCACCGCTGGTAGTTCTCCCAATAACTTCCTTTGAATTTGTGATATACAAGAGATTTAGTGTTAGAAATATCGATATATTTGCATATTTATTGAAAGATAAGTATGCAAAACCTTTATTAATACATTTTCACCCTCTCTCTCTTGGAGATAAAATAAATATATTAAAACAAAAGAAGTGTTGAGAAAGATGTTATTTTATATAAAAATAAGCATATAAATCTAATAATTCAAAATTTCACGTAGATTTCTATACCCTTATAGAAATTGAAGAGAAAGAAAAATATAATTGTTGATAAATAGAAACAACTAGCCGAATGACCCGGGCAACGCCCGGGTTTTACCCGATTAAATTTTTTTATTCAAATACTATTCGTTACAATTATAAATTGGAGCCGTGGATGTCACTCTTGTGTAACGTCCCGCTCCAAACTTTACATGTACATTAGGTCAGCTGGTATTACCCCCCATTTTCACCGCTAGAGGCGCGAGCGAAAGAGCAAATTTGCAAATAACATGACGGAAATTCGGGATAGAGACCTGAAATTTTCACTAAGAGTTTTTCCAGATTCTACTTTATATACTGTTAAAATATCAGTCAGATTAGTTACGTATTGTGGACGTGTATAGTTGACAAACATACATACATACGCTAACTTTTATATATATAGGGATAATAATATAAATGAGTTTAAAAAATTGAAAAAAAAAAATGCATCGGCCGGGAATCGGCCCGCCCGCGTGGCAGGCGAGCATTCTACCACTGAACCACCGATGGTTATAAAAAATGGCCATATTTGGGTATTTATTCCATTCACAAAAGCAAACGGTGACAGAATTGATTGATTACTCTGATACTTGTATATCTTAATAGTATTAATTTACACTACTGGCATTTAAAATTGCTGCACCAAGAAGACGACACGACACAGACGTGAAAATTACACGATAGAAAGATGATGATGTGATATGCAATTGATTAGATTTTCATCGTATTTATGCAAAAAGATGCCAGTGGTGATATCTACAATGTGTTAAAAAATAGATTGTACAACAGATTTTTCATAAAAAATGCGCATTTGAAACGTTGCTTTATTGTGAAAGACTGTCGTGATGCCTCGTGTAAGAAAGAAAAATGCTTGCCAACACCTTTCTGAGTTTGGTAGAGATAGAATTGTAACCTACCGAAATTGCGGTTTATCATACCGCAGTATTGCTGCCAAGGTCGGTCGAGTTCCCATGACTGTTAGCAGAATATAGAATCGATAGGTTCAGGACGGTCATACAGAACGACATACTGGATCTCTGCGGAGCGCTATCACTAACAGCCGAGATGACCGACATGTTATCCGAGTGGTCTTAAAGGATCGTGCATCGACGTCAAGAGTTCTGAGTCAAGAAATCATTTCGTTTGCCGGTCAAAACTTGTCTACACGAACAGTACGGTGACGTTTGCAGCAACATTGACCTGTCATCTCGACTAACATGGCTCCGGCTATTCTTGACGCTACATCATAGACTGGAGCACCTTCAATGGTATGATTAACGACGAACCTGGAGGCAGAAATGGCCTGACATGTTTACAAACTAATTTAGGTTGTGTCTGCAGCACCATGATGGCCGCATCGTGTTTGGCGCCATCGTGAAGAAGGCACATTGTCAGCATGCATCTATATCGTCATACTGACCCATAATCTGGAGTGATGGTATGGGCTGCCATTGGATATAGGTCTCAGTCATCTCTTGTTCGCCTTTCCGGCACTTTGAACAGTCCTCGTTACATTCTGATGTGAAAATTCAAAACTATTATAGACGCGTAAGATTATTTTTAAAATTGAACTATTTCTACTGCCCTTACTGCAATTGAAAAAATTAATGGGAGGGCCTGGCTCATCAGTGATGAACCTACCAGCGGTTTCGCCAGTTTAATGTGTTAATTCTGATGTTATGATGCATCAGCGCGCCATCTGTTATGAATATTCAAAACTATTATAGACACGTATGATTCTTTTGAAAATTAAACATTAAACATAATTTTTCCATCGCAGTAAGTGCAATAGAAATTGTTTAATTTTCAAAAGAATCATACGCGTCTATAATAGTTTCAAATATTCATAATTCTGATGTGTTAAGGCCCTTGGCGGTAAAATTTATTCGTGGCATGGGAAACGCTACGTTTCATCAGGATAATGCATGACCGCATGTTGACGGTATTGTGTAAAACTTCCTACATGCAAAAAAAAAATGTTCGGCTACTGCCCTGGACACCACGTTCTCCTGATATGTCACGATCTTTAAAAGATTATCACCATGTAGAATTGAATCCAGTGTACAAAACAAAGTTACACAAGATAACCAACACATGCCTATAAATTATCTATTGGAAAAAAATGTATTGAGAACATCAGTCCATCGTGAATGCGACAGAGCAATTAGCGAATATGTAAACCGATGTGCTAAACCTATTCCAAATATTGAGCTTTTTTTCAAATTGAATAAATAAAACTTCTTACAAATATAACGGATGAATCTCAATCAGGAAAAAAAGCTAGAAGCGATATCTAATATGGGAATAAAATCCACACCAAACAATAATTATGGTGGCTAAATATGTATATAATATTTAAAAGGGATTTTAAAGGGGATTTTTAGCAACAATTGGAGCAATTGAGGACTCTAGCTGTCACTGTGGCAAGGAAATCCAGGACTCGAGACATCTACTGTTGGAATACCCACTTTTCTATAGCACTAGACAACAAACAGTAAACAATGTTGTAGATCTATATGAATTTGTAAATACTAGAGAGATAATTATCACAGATTTAACCTTTTTTGTAAATATATTTCTGATTATCTTTCTAACCTGGATCAAATTAGGGCCCATTGCCCTGTATGGATTCGCCACACAACGACAAAACAATACAGCAATTCTTCTCTCTTTCCCCTTGTGCACGCGAGTCTTTGTTTGAAAAGGGATTTATTTACATATCTGTTCTAAAACTTTCCTTACTACCTCTTTTGTGTATGAATCTATTTACAATTGATCTTTAGAAATTATAGAGTTCTATTGCTATATTTTTTTTTTCTGAAATAGTTCTCAGCGTCTTCAGTGGGTTGCTAAGTCTCCAGAAGGTGTTTATAATAGGTTTATAACTGCTTCGGTTTAAAAATGTAAATCAACGCAAATATCCCTAGTCGGGATATCGCGTTTTGTGTGTTGAAATAAAAGAAATAGTGTATTTTTTTAAATTTACTAATTTTCTACTTCTCTTATTGTAATGATAAATTAATGGGAGGGCCTGGCTCATCAGTGGTGAAACCTCCCAGCGGTTAATTTGTTATTGCAGTAAGGACAGTAGAAAATTGTTTAACTTTAAAATGAATCATCTGCGTCTTAAATAGTGTCAATTTCTCATAACTGATAGCACGCTAATGTATCATAATTTTTCTAATAAAAAAACTCTACTTGATGTTTGCGGAAGAGAAATTGCTCGAAACATCTTCTTATATATTTATTTATTTATTTAACAGTTGGGAGAGACACCCCATATCCACAATTAGGATAATTACGTGTATATCTTAAATTATATACAATTAATACAATTGAACATTAGGAATCATGAAAATTAAACGTTCGATGTCAAATTTTACATATAGCAATTAGAAATAGTAGCTTGAAATATGTACAGTCAACACTTTCGCCTTGAAATATACATCCTGCAGAATCTATTAAACTTAATGTATTGGTCTTTATTGCAATCTTCTTATATATAAAAGTCAATGTCTGTTTCGCGATAAACTCAAAACCTACTAAACCAATTGGTACCAAATTTTGCATGTCGCTTTTTATAAACCAGAGGAAAATTTTCGGCTACATTTTGATTAGTATTTTTGGCTATTTATTTTTTTCATTTAAGGAACTTTTTTTACGCGGAGTAAATACGAGGCGAAGTAACAACACCAGGCCAATTGAGCGACCAATGAGCGTTCTGCATTTTTTTTTTTTCAAGTTGCTTGCGTACTTTTTTTGAGATATCTTTTTATAAGAGTGCTACTTTTTTTTTACTAAAGCATTGCGTATTGAGAGATAAATTTATATTAATAAATTACAGTAAGTGCACACAATGCAATTTTTAAAAACTTTACAAAATTAGCGTTACTGTATGTAAATAATGGCTTTCGTATTTTTTTAAAATTAATTTTTGTTCTGGCCTTTGTTGTTTTTTATCTCTTTTTTTTAATCGTTTAAAATGCAGTCGCAGTCACATTAGCAAACACATATGTTTGCCTAATTTCCTTGTTCTCTTTTATTTTTTACAGAAAAATATTTACATGCTGTATTTTGGATTGATTTTTTTATAAACCTATTTTTTCTTATTCTTAATGAGAAGCTGGGCATCGCAGTTAAGATCCATCGCAGTCACTCACTCAACTCAGGCAATTTCAAGGGTTAATGCGCTGGGCGGGTACCTCGGGAGTTGGGTGGAAAAGCTGCCATCTATTTAAACTATATTGATTTTGAAACAACTAAATGAATTGCAAAAAATAATTAAATCAAATACCTAAACACTAATATAATACAATTTTTACAATAACACACACTTTTTGCCTGTGGTTTATGTGTTACTTCTGTATTGCTATTCTATGACACTTCTACTATTTATTATAGATGTACTTTCAGTATGAAGGAAATTGCACTCGGGGGAATTCTCGGGCGAAGCCGGGATATTCGTCTAGTATTATATATTTATAATAATATATATTTATACTGTCTTCAATATGACCCCCATAGACCCCCATTAACTATGTCCCCATAGTTAATTTGAAATACCTTTTCCTAGAGTTCAGCTTTAGTATCGGTCTAAAAGCAAAACAATACAATGCAATATTACAACGGTATGGTAGAGTAAAATCGCGAAATCGTTGGCAATGGTTCACCACTGATGAACCAAGCCTTCCCATTAATTTATCATTGCATTAAGGTCAGTAGGAAGTTATTTTATTTCAAAAAGAATCATACGTGTCAAAAATAATTTAAATAATTTATTCATTATAGTGTAATCATAGATGTGTTCAAATAAATATTAATTCTTTATTAAAAGAGATCACTTGAATATTGTGTTGTGATATAATACATTTAAAACTAACCAGAAATTTTCTGAACAGACATAAAGAGACATTTTCTGTTCTGTAAAACCAAAGCAATTATAAAATAATGACGAGAAATCAACTAACTATATTCAACAAAACTTCCATTTCTTCCTTTAAAAATGTATTTAAGAAAAAAGAATGATAAAGAATGGGCCACAACACCAATTTTCGGCAAAATCAGACAAAAACTAACCTGTGAAAAAAATAGTACAAATGTGATATTGTACTGGGATAAGGTTCATAAATTAAGAAAAAAAGGCATCTCCTTATCGTGCGACTATTTGGCCAATTTTGGAATAATTAAAAATCAACACGAGAATAGTTGATATTTATTCTTCAGCATTCCATAAGCCATCAGCAATTTTCAGTTGCACGATAAGGAGATTCCTTTTTCCTAAAACCTAGCCTGTATAGTATGGTTTCAGGCTTTAGCCCTCATTTTATCTGAATTTATTAAAACTGATGTTGTGGTTTATTCTTTATTACCACCATTACCATTTGTACTGAGTAATAAGCCAAAAAACATTGTTTTAATGCATTTTTAAAAGAAAAGTTGTCACTCGAATATTATCCTTCCGCAACTTTTTTTAAAATATATGGCATGATTTGATCGTGCAACTGAAATTTACTGATGGCTTGAATTATACATCGGAATAAAAAATCGAGGATTAATTGAGATTTATTTGATAGATGATGCAAGTCATCAGTAACTTTAAGTTGCACGATCAAATGAACTTTTTTTCTTAATTTGGCCACTTGATATGACTTAATTAAGCAGATATTTCCAAGCTTTTATCCATCATTTGGAGCCATTGATGATTAGTAGAAATGTGGAAAAATCGATTTTGAAGATGATAAACGCAATGGAAGTTCATAAAATAGCATCTTCAAATGAAAATTGTGTGTCGAAAAGGTAATGGAAATTTTAAAATCTATCCAGACAGAATAGTATGAAGTAGTATCAAAATAGTATAAAATATTATCAGCACATTAATCAAAATTATGAAAAATTGAAAGGAAGCTTCGCAGCCTTTCGGAACCTCGAGCTCATTGAAGGCAAAAAGAACCAAAGAGTGTCTTAATACCAAGAAATGTTTCAAAAGTCAAAAGTATTTACTTCAAAAAGCTATCTATAATTTAGCAACAAGAGATGAATATATATCCCGTTTGAGATATCTTCCAACTGAAATCTTCAGTCTGGAAAAACAAAGAATCGTGCCACCAAAGTGAAGCAGTCTAGAAGTTTCGAGCTTTGAATGGAGTCCACATTTGCTCTAGAGACGGCATGTTGATACAATAGCTTCAAAATGGGGAAAATCAGTAGCAGATATTGGTACACGCAAGTTTGGTTATCAGGGGCCATCAAATATCTGATAGAAGGCGAAGATCCGAGGCATCCTTGAGGTCTATATAATGGACGTCCAACTCTAGAAGAAGTTGATTTACCTTTCTTAAAAATCCTTTGTTTTTGAAGCCTTTTGTGCTCGAGAATCTATCATGCTACCTGTAGCGTTTATTAAATTTTAAAATCAAAGGCCATTTCTTTATGAGATAAAAAAATTTAAGAGTCCTGATATTGCAATTGGGTCCTATTTAGATGTGCCATCAGCCCAAATGACTGTTTTCAAAAGATTAAAATACCTATTAAAGAAAATAAAATTTCGCCAACAGTTTATTTTTCGTATCGAAAAATTTTCTGAGTAATCTTTTTGTATAAGATGCTATATTAGAAATTTTCGAACTTCACAATTTCGGTAGACATTTATTTATTTTTCTTAAAATTTTTAACAACCACCCAAGTACCATCTCAAGATTTATCCAAAACAAAGCTGTACAAATGTAGCATTATATAAATGGAGAGCAACAATTATCACTGATCAATGCATTAGTGTAAACTTTTAAAATCAACTTACATTCTATATTAACAGGATCAGATTTTGGTTAAATCCCAATTTTAAAATCGCCAACACCGACTTTGGCTATTTTGAAAAATTTACATAGTATTTTTATAAAACCGTGTTTGTTTAACCATTTAAAAATCCATTTCCTTTTATTTTCAGAAAAAAGAAGGTACTTCGTTTATTATTATTTTTTAATATAAATGGGCTCAATGCTTTGTGCTTCCCAATCTAGATTAAAAATTCCCATAGATTGAAATCCACATATTATGAATTAGTTGAGGCTCATAAAACCTACAACTGATAATTTTTTTCTCGCGATTAAAAAAAATCTTATTTTGGTATCATCGACTGCCTATAAAACCGAGGTGTCGGTCTTTTTTAGCCGAAAATACGTAATATTTAGACGATATCAAGGGTTTTGTTTAAACGAAACAGTGATTTTGTGATGGTTTTTATGTCATATATCAAAAATAGTATGAAAGTGAAATTGTACCGTGATCAGGTGGATACTTTTTTTTTTTTTGACAATTTAAACAATTTTATTGATTCTTCTAACAAATTGCTACAGAAAGAAAAATTAAGATCAAATAAAGATAATAAAAGAGTAAATAAAGAATAGATAAAATGTAGGAAAATAAATACATATAATTATATATGAAAAAAACAATAGAAAAAAAATAAAAGATAAGTGGGTCAGGTGTTGATATTAAAAATAAAGAAGGCATCTCCTGACCACGAGCACATGTGCTTTTTAGATGGCAGAGCGCCATCTAGTGGAGCAAAAATAAACTAAACGTTTATTTAGCTTGCTCCGTGATATTTGGCCAACCACAAGATTTATCAAGAAATTGGGTTGGCCAAATATCACGGAGCAAGCTAAATAAACGTTTAGTTTATTTTTGCTCCACTAGATGGCGCTCTGCCATCTAAAAAGCACATGTGCTCGTGGTCAAGAGATGCCTTCTTTATTTTTAATAATTATATATGTACAAAATTTTTCCCCAAGACCTGTTAATTGCCTCAAAGTGGCGGAACCCTGGACGGGACAGTATATCTGGAGAACTCCTGGTAGGGCCACCTAAGACATGAAGGCTGTCCCACTATGTCCAGCTAACATTCCTACCTACATCAGATGTCCCATCAACAGATATCTAAATACTCCAATGAATTCTGCTCCTCTCTCTAATGCTGCACCATCCGTCGCGCAGAATAAAAAGGGATGCGTTAGGACTTAGGCACCACAAATTTCTTCAGCAAGGAAGGTTTCCCCACCTTGAGAGAGTTCTCCTCCAAACAAGGAGGGGGTCAGAAAAGGACTGGGATCAAGTAGATAAATTAAGGCATCTCCTGATTGTGTAACTAAAATTTGTGATGGTTTGTGTCATCTATCGCCATCATGACGTAAGCCATCACAACCCTTTTTTTGTTACACGATCAGGAGATGTCTTTTTCTTAATTTATAGTTAAACTAGCCGAATGACCCGGGCAACGCCCGTGTTTTACCCGATTGAATGTTTTGATTCAAATACTATTTGTTACAATTATAAATTGGCGCCTTATATAAATGCATATGTTAGTTAATAACTATAGCCTATGTGCTTTATCTGTCTATGTACTGTTGGCTTCCGTAGGCGTCTCTTACTGGGAAAAAGAAAGAGAGGATTCCATTTGGTTATTAACTAATATATGCATTTATTTAAGGAGCGACCCGCTCCAACACAATGGTTACAAAAACGAAAAAGCGAGTGGGGGGGGCAAAGGTGGCATGATCGTAGCCGACCAATAGGAGAGCGCCATTCCAAAAAAAAAAGCAAACGGTGACAGAGATGACTGATGAAGAATGACGCTCGTAACTGTATATAGAATAAAACGGAATGTCTAAGTACAAGGTATCAAAAATAGTACAAAATCAAAAATAAAATTTAATTTCCTTTGTAAATATATTTTGGATTTCATTAAGAAAAATGGTCTTTGATGTAACGATCTCAAGGAAATATTGGACATATCTTTTGGTTGTAAACAATATATGCGTGTATATGTGTGTATATATGTATATATTTTTAAATTTAATGATGTAACTGTAAATAAAATTCAAAGAATATCTCTATATGTAAATAATATTTATTAATCTTTCTAAGTCACAACATGAAGGCACATTTCACAGATAAAATGCTGATGTAATGTAAATAACTATTGTTACCACTACATTATAAAGTTAAGGCTAATGTGTGTTATTGTAAATAAGAATGTTTCTTGCAGTGATGGAAGAACATGGCTTGACTTATCAGTGTTAAAACACTTTAGCAGTTTCCCTGAAGAGGCCACTCCCCAACATATACTAAATTGTATTGGAAAGGACAAGAGATCCCTGTACAGAGAACCAAGAAGAGTTCTTGAACTTCTTTATAAGCACGACCTCCAAGATCTTGTCTAATTTAGACAAATAAAAGGATAAGTAAAAAAAAAAAAGCATGTCCACAAGCCATTCTAAGAGGTTTCATTACATTAAATATAGGTGCAAATGCAAAGATAAGAAACATGCCAGACATGATGGGAATCTGATTGAATCAGGAAAAAAGTTCATTATCAGCAAATTGTAGTGGAGTGATGATAAACTTGGTGACTATAGGAACCAGATACATTAGCTGAAAAATTGATACTTTGAATATCAAATGAGCATTTTATGATAAATCAAAATTGGAAGATATCCTGTTGCGACATCATTTATGACTAATTTTATCAATCAGAACATTTCTAAATCTTTCTTATTTTGTTTGAGTTAAATCTTTCTAAGTCGCTTTCTGTGTATCTTTCCATGTTGAATATTTTCTTTGTTATATTTGTATGTACATTTGGCGCAAGTGTCCCTAGGGGGACATAGCGTTTTGAATTGAAATAAATAAATTAAACGAAAAATAGTACAAAAGTGAAATTGTACAGGGATCAGGTGGAGAAAATTACGAAAAAATACATCTGATTGTGCAACTAAAAGTTGCTGATGGCTTGTGTCATCTGAACGACAGATAACGTAAGCCATCAGTAAATTTTAGTTACATGATCAGCAGATGTCTTTTTTCGCATACATAGGTATAAAACTTAATGTCTAAGTATTATTAAATAACCTCCAAGAAGAATTAAGAGAAGAGAGAGAGGAAAGATCCCAGTCGCCCACAAGGTAATACAGCACGCGCGGGAGAGGT
Organism: Cordylochernes scorpioides; assembly: GCA_030710605.1. Taxonomy (NCBI): domain Eukaryota; kingdom Metazoa; phylum Arthropoda; class Arachnida; order Pseudoscorpiones; family Chernetidae; genus Cordylochernes; species Cordylochernes scorpioides. The sequence continues at coordinate 53,090,627 of CP092882.1, forward strand.
GCAGATATATTTCCACGACTCATTACGCCGACCCCACCAATAAAGCCATCGAGTTGACATCGATTGTCGCATGCGAACCTGTCGCCGAGGGCTTTCCCAGGCCTCCTCCCCCCCCCTCGTGTGTGGGACCCGCGGTCTCCCCAGCGGTGACAGAGCGTGGAGTGTCAACACTGGGGGGTTTACTACGGACATCGTCACTTCCCATTTCTACAATGTTCTCAGCTCGAATCATGTTCTATAGACAGTAGCACAACAATTCCTTCATTCTGATAGTTATCTAATTTGGCAATATTCTATATTCAGCTGTGTATCATCCCCCCCCCCCCCCCCCCACACACACAAAAAACGTTTTTAACTCCTTCTATTAATAAATAAACATCATATATGAATCCATATATACATTGAAAATTCTCCTTCTCTATAGCAGTAATTAAATAAACTTTTTATACCTAGTATGTTGAGAAATATTTATTTTTTATTGCTTAACATACCAGGTAGAAAAAATTCTTTAATTGCTGCTAGAGAGAGAGTTTTCAATGTATATAGGGATTTATATATGACGTTTATTTATTAATAGAAAGAGTTAAAAACGTTTTTTGTGTGATACACAGCTGAATATAGAATATTGCCAAATTAGATAACTAGATATACAGTAGAACCTCCCTTTAGCGGACAGCTCTCTCTCTACAAAGGACAGTTTTCATTTGTAAAATTATCATTTTTACTATTTAGCAACTCTTCGGTAAAAGGTCAACTCTCCCTAAAGAACGCTTTAGCTCTACAATTAGGTGTCCTTTACAGGGAGGTCCTACTGTATATTAAATATCTTGAAATTTTTAAATTTAAACATAATAAATTTTGCTTTTTCTTGTCTATACAAGAAACTCATCCTCGCAAACCGTTTTGTTTGTTTTATATATATACGAGGGGTGTTCCATAAGTCCGTGGCCCGACATATAAAGAAAATGACTAATAAAATGATTATGATTTATCCTTCAACATAATCCCCTTCAAGGTCTATGCACTTTTTCCAGCGATGTTCTAATGCTTTTATACCCTCTAAAAAGAACGATGTTTCAAGTGACTCAAAAAATGAGGTTACAGCATCAATAACCTCTTCATCTGACCTAAAATGAATGCCAGAAAGTGAATTTTTCAAATGAGAAAATAGGTTGAAGTCAGACGGAGCTAGATCTGGTGAATAGGGTGCATGTGGTAAAAGTTCAAAGCCAGAATCATAAATAGTAGCCATGGCTTGCAGCGACCGATGACTCGGAGCATTGTCTTGATGGTAAACAATCTTCCTGGACAGCTTTCCTCTTCTTTTTTCTTTAATAGCTTCTCGTAGTTGCTTCACAAGATTTGCATAATAATTGCCAGTGATGGTTTGACCCTTATTCAGAAAGTCTAGAAGAAGTACACCCTCGGAATCCCAAAAGACAGACACCATAACCTTCCCTGCTGATGGAACTGTCTTGGCTTTCTTGGGGGGAGGGGAACCGGAGTGTCTCCATTGCATGGATTGTTGCTTGGACTCTGGTGTAAAGTGATGGGCCCAAGTCTCATCCATGGTAACAAATCTATTAACAAATATTTCTGGATTGGCTTCAAATAACGCAAGATTGTCCGAAGATTACTTTCTCCTTACAGCCTTTTGATCGGGTGTCAAAAGTTGGGAACCCAACGGGCAGAAAGCTTCCTGAGGCCCAAGTGTTCTCTCATGATCCGATCCACTGTTGTTTTTTAAATACCCAAGGTCTCTTCTATCTGACGAACTGTCATTCTTCTGTCCAACATAACCAAATCATGTATTAACACAAAGCAATAACGCGCCATCTATACATATAAAATAAAAGGACTTAAAAGCGCGAATGTTTCTTTTATACATAAAACGAACTTCTACTGTCCTTACTGCGATGAAAAAATATATTGGGAGGGCTTGGCTCATCAGTGGTGAACCCTCCCAGCGGTTTCGCCAATTTAATCCACCAGACCGCTTCTCGGAGCTCTAATACTGTATTGGATCATTCTGCTTTTATATGCTACACTGAAGGATGGAATCTTAGAAATGGTTTTCAAGTAAACTATGGACATAAGCTTATAGGACAGTAGAATTACATTCAAAGTAACATTTGAATGTAATTCTACTGTCCTATAAGCTTATGTCCATAGTTTACTTGAAAACCATTTCTAAGATTCCATCCTTCAGTGTAGCATATAAAAGCAGAATGATCCAATACAGTATTAGAGCTCCGAGAAGCGGTCTGGTGGATTAAATTGGCGAAACCGCTGGGAGGGTTCACCACTGATGAGCCAAGCCCTCCCAATATATTTTTTCATCGCAGTAAGGACAGTAGAAGTTCGTTTTATGTATAAAAGAAACATTCGCGCTTTTAAGTCCTTTTATTTTACAAATCATGTATCTTGTCGATGTTTTCTTGAGTAACTGACTCAACAGGTCTTCCTGGTCCATGTTCGTCTTCGGTGCTGATCCTCCCTAATTTAAACGCAGCTACCCATTTTTTTTACTGTGCTATAGGAAGGAGCATCTTCCCTTAATGTATCCACCATATCTTCATAGATTTCCTTCGGCGACATTCCTTTTTTACAAATATATTTTATTACAGCACGAATCTCGTTTGTCTACATTTTAGATGATTCCTGTTTCTTGTCCTCTTTCAGAACCTATAACAAAAAAACGGTTAGTTGTAGAAACTTAAAAATGTACATATCTTTATACAAGGCTTTAAGGTATATATGTTAAAATTTATTAGTTTCTAATATTTCGTTCTCATGGTCGGGCCACGGACTTATGGGACACCCCTCGTATATAGGAATTGCGTAATATTTTATTTTTTTAACTATAATACGTAGTTAATAAACTAAAAGGAAATATTCAAATCAAATTTATCTTTTCAATATTTTTTAAAATATATGTATATATATATGTATGTTCCCTCCTCTCTTTCTGACACTTTTATTTATCAACGAATATTGAATAATAAAAATATTCGAACAATAATTCAAACAAAACTAATCGTTCTCTATTATAATGTTATTTTCTAAACAAAACCAAAGTCTTCTATTTTTCCAGCATTGCTTTAAAAAGACTAAAAAAAGGAAATAAGAACAAATAAAAATTGTTAAATTTCAAGTTTCTCCAAATTTAAATTCATTTTAACAATAAAAAACTGTTCTAATAGAAGGAGCTTTATCTCCTAAAGTTTTCATCAATCTTTCATGGGATTCTTTAGAAGTTCAATTACTTTTATAATCATAAAATATCATGGCGCGTAAACTTTCTCTAGTCAACTCCATTGTGTCTGATACAATATTTAGAAATTACCGCTGCCGTTGTAAACAAAGTTGTACCCTCTATGAATTATTGTTGTTACTATTTCATGAAAATGTTTATGTTAGGTAAAGAATGTATATAGATTTTAATGGTATATTTTTTGAAAAAATATTTTCATTATTTAATATCAATTGCAAAAACTTTTGGAGTGACCTTTGTAAATGCAACAATTTTTGGTGATAAATATATTTACACATTATGTATTTATATAATAAAATGTATATATTTAAATGCAACATGACGACGCAATTTTCAACATGCTTATACTTAAAGTTTTGGAAATGAACTTTACTAAACGAATCATGTTGCCGTTAAAATCTAGGTAAATACAAGACAATATATGACTATCACTTGTTAACTTCTAAGTGTTTCTGTAAAGTTACCTTTGTCTTCGACTCAGTGTCCAGTTCCAAGAGGTACAAACGTTGTACTGGTCGGACGCTTGTGCCATTCTGAGTCTTCATCTTGGCGACATCTAGATGATCCGTCTGGTTGTTCGAAGAGTTCTATCATTCTACCCAGCGGCCATGTAACGTTCTTCTTATCATTTGAGCCAATCAGAACGACATCCTTGCGACTGCTGCGATAGAGATGCATGGGGACATCTGAGGCTCTTCATTGGACACGACAACAACAACAGAACGACATCCCCAATTTTTAGGATGGTTGCTGTCTTATTTTCGAGTTTATTCATTAGACAATAGCATCAACAGACATATAGAAATCCCAGGTATTTATAATAGTTTAATATAGGATTCATAGTTTTTATCTTTCTTCTAATTTGTCCACAATAGAACTTTTCTTTTAATTTGTATTCAATTGTAAAATTAAGTCATATATGTTAAATAGTTGTCATTTGGAGTTATGTAAATATCACTTATATATAAATCTATTGAACAGCTAAGATTCATTTCATATTCCTGTAGAAGAGTCGTTGTACCCGAAATCTTGAAGAATTGTTGGTAATAAAAGAAGATACTTATCTTTGGAGACTTGTTGATTCTAAGTTTATTCATTAGTTGGGATAAATATTCCTTTATGAAGCGTTGCCTCAATTCTTGTTTCAGTGTATTGAGGTATTTGTATATCGAATCCACATTCTTTCAGCTTTTGATATTTTTCTTTCAGGGAATTTATAATTCCTACAAGGCTTTTTCAAAAATATCAATGGAATCAGAGGCACTAAATTTTGGGGATCTCTTGAATCATGTCAGTGGTCGTTCGTTCATTTTTCTTCAATGTATTCGAGTACTATCATAATTTATTTCCTTTTTAACTATGCCTTTCCAATCATTCTTCGCATAATTTCCTTAACCCTTTAAGCGCCAGGCAAGACGATGTATTGGTTTTATGTGACTTGATGCTCCTTTTCTCCTTAAAAAAAAATATAATGAAAATTAATTAATCGTATTTAAAGCGTATATTCTTTTGCATTGTGTTTCATATGTTTGTATGAATCATAAAAGCGTTTATTTAAAAAATAATAATAATTTAATGAATAGTTTGATGTCTTTTGAAGGCTAACAATAATCAAGAATGACCTTGAAAACGGCCGGCACCTAAAGGGTTCATGGTATAAACGAGACGATCCCACATTCTGATCCACCAAGCCGCTTTAGGAGGATTGAATTTCCAAATAGCTGGTCGTAAATTATATTCTTTCAAAATCTTTTCTCAATCTAACTCTTTAAAGTAGTTGGCAGCAAAATTTATCCCATTGTTACTTTATACTATTCCTGGGCAACGGTACTTGTGAACAAACGAATTCATCTCTTGAATAAATGGCTTTGTTTTTAAATAAGTTATGAGTTATAGATGTATACAGCTCTGAAAACGGAACATGTAAAAAGGATAATTCAAGCCATTTTAACTACCAGTGTTAATAGGCCAACCAAATCAACTTCCACGACTTCAAAACCTTCTGCATACTTGACTCTACTTAGTTGTAAAGTAGACATTTCAGCAACAATCTGACGAGCAGAAAACCCCTTACAGACCAAACAATTGTATAGACTCTTCCAACTGCCCAAAGACAAACGCTTAGGAGTATAAATTAGTTCGTGCGGTTTATTTTAGAAAATTGAAACTTCATTGTGAAAATTTGGTTGATATTCCATGTTCAAAGTATTGTCTGTCGCTAACCACTACCTTTCCCCATCTTTCTGGCAATTGACGGATTCCATCGCGAAAAAAAGCCGGCTCTTTGGCTGCTATCCATTCATCGATCCATTTTTTGACTTCATCGTAATTGGAGAAGGGCTGGTCAGCCAGGCCATGTTGCATTGATCAGAAGAGATAATAATCGGAAGGAGCAATATCTGGGCTATATGGCGGGTGAGGTAAAACTTCTTATTTGAGCGTTTCTAAGTACGTTTTAACGTATGCTGCAGCATGTGGCCGAGCATTAACATTTTGTAAAATAACTTTGTCGTGTCTATTGGCGTATTGCAGCCGTTTTTCTCGTAATGCTCGGCTCAAACGCATCAATTGTCTTCGGTAGACCTCCCCTATGATCCTTTTGTTCTTTTGAAGCAGCTCATAATAAACCACTCCTAGCTGGTCCCACCAAATACACAGAATAATCTTCTCGCCATGAATATTCGGCTTGGCCGTCGATGATGAGGCATGGCCAGGGTATCCATACAGTGTCCGAAGTTTTAGATTATCGCAATAGACCCACTTTTCATCGCTAGTTACAATTCGATGCAAAAAAAAAACCTCTTTCTTTTTTGACGTTGGAGCAGTTGTTCACACGTGAAAAACAGCATTCGACGTCTCTTGGCCTCAGTTCATATCATAAAATTATGCGGGTCTTAACTCGCAAGAATTCATCCTGATCATGTACAATGGGAAGAATGCGGATATTCTCAGGTTCAGGGAGCGCTTCTTGTTTAATTTATCTGATAACGATTAATTAAGCTGATTCCAATTCTCCTCGATGAAGGGGATTCTATTGGATGTATCTCTGCCATAAGATGGCTGATAAATCTACTGCTCCATGCCCTAACTCGTATATATTCACCCATTCATATGGTCATTCCGGACCTCATCATAAACACTCTTCTGAATAACCAGGCGAGGAGTTTTTCTATCTTCCTCATCGACCATATCTTCATCTGATTTCACTTGGTAATCTGGCCAGCTATCTCTGAGCAGTCTTAACCCCAGCGCGGTTTCTCCCACCATTTTGAACGAAGAAGTTGGTTTGGAGAATATCCCCGGAAGGATAAATGGAGGTTTCTGAATACCAGGATGATAACATCAGTCCTGACGCCGTGATTTGCTTATCACTTCCTTCACTCGGTTATTCTTCAAATGTCGCTAAACAGTTTTCCCTCTGAATCCAGGCGATGGCAGAGTCCGTTCAGTAATATTCGGGAACATCGTTCAAATTTAGGCTTACCTCGCAGTTGAAGCTAGACGATACGTAAATAAGATGAAGTTAAAGGTTTTCCTTTAACATGCGATAACGTACCATCTATATACAAGAAATGGAAGCATTAAATCACGAATGTTTCTTTTTAAAACCATGTCCATAGTTTGCTCGAAAACCATTTCTAAGATTCCACCCTTCATTGCAGCATATATAAGCAGAATCGTCCATTACAATATTAGATTTCTAAGAAGTGGTCTGGTAGATTAAAGCGTTGGAATATATGTACATATATTCACCGAGGCGATTCAACACGCCTATGCAGAAGTTGTCTATATTAGAAACAATCAAGAAGCAAGAGTTCAATTTTTGGCGGCGAAGACTCGAGTTGCTCCGCTTAAGAAGACAATTCGACCACGCCTTGAAGACATCCTATAAGACATTCCAATAATTCAAGGCGTGGTAGAGTTGTCTTCTTTAACGGAGCAAATCGAGTCTTCGCCGCCAAAAATTGAACTCTTGCTTCTTGATCGACTCTAATATAGACAAATTCTGCATAGGCGTGTTGAATAGCATCGGTGAATATATGTACATATATCAATTAAGAAAGGTTCAGAAGATGAGTTTCTTTTATGAGTTACTCATCTTCTGAACCTTTCTTAATTGATATACCTTACTAGAAGAGTCTTTCCCTTTATATGTACATATATTCCAACGCTTTAATCTACCAGACCATTTCTTAGAGCTATAATATTGTAATGGACGATTCTGCTTACACTAGTATATGCTGCAATGAAGGGTGGAATCCTTAGAAATGGTTTTCAAGCAAACTATGGACATGGTTTAAAAAAGAAACATTCGTGATTTAATGCTTCCATTTCTTATATATAGATGGCACTGTCAAATTATATTGACAAACATTTGCAGTTTGAAGAAAAAGGCATCTCCTTATCGTGCAACTGAAAGTTGCTGATGGCTTGCGCCATCTATCGGAATAAATATCAACTATTATCGTCAGCAACTTTCAGTTGCACAATAAGGAGATGCCTTTTTTAAATTGTATGCACCTTATCCCAGTACAATATCACATTTGTACTATTTTTTCACATTTTCAGTTTTATCTGATCAGATTTTAGCGGGAAGAAGGTTGTTTTCGTTTGTTAATGAGCCAATCTTTCACGCCTTCTTATAGGACGAATGTGGCCATGTTTGTATAAAATAGGGTGCTAGGGAATGTGAGGAAGCGAGTGTGGTTATAAATTTGTGTGGAGAAGCTTAAAGTGTCCTCTGCGTTCTTTATCCGTGTCTGGTGATCTCCTCGTATACCTGTGTGACCCCGGTCCGATCCCTACTAACGCTACAATAAAGATAAGTACTGTTTTGTTTTTATATACCAAATCGTGAGTTTTTTTAACTTCCATTTATTGTTGTTGTTATACTCTTGACTGTACGCTTTTCTGTGTGTTAGGTTACTATTACTTTAGGCCCTAGTATATTGCACATTGTGTGATAACCCGTAATAAGTAACCTTTGTCAGCACGTTATCGCCTTATAAAGGAAAACCTCTAACTTATTTACGTATCAATAGAATCATTCTCCAGGATCAATATCATTCTAATCATAAGAACGCGACCACAGATGTTGTTGCTGGGGCAGGTTAGATTGGTCCTCACTTTAATATAACGCCGGTCTCTCTCAGCAGGGGGCTCTTCACGTGAGTTGGTAGCGGGTTATTGCGGCTTCCCTCTTTTATATATGAGGGAGAGTTGGGTTAAGTGCCTCTGTATTGAAGTCTCGAATAAAGTGTAGTTTTTAACCCTCTTTTTACAATCTAATCAATTTTTCAAAGTTCTTATTGAAAGAAGATTGGTGAAGAATGGAGGCATTGGCTTGTGACAGAAGTGTATTCGTTACTGCCCTACTGGGAGGGAGGGATATATTTTTATATATGTGAGACAATAATAGAAAAAAATAATAAAAAGGTCAGGTGTTAATATTAAAAAATAAAAAAGGCATATCCTGACCAGGAGCACATGTGCTTTACAGATGGCAGAGCGCCATCTGGTGGAAGAGAAATCAACTAAACATTGATTTAGCCTGTTCCCTGATATTTGGCCAACCCAATTACGTGATAAATTAAAAAAGCCATTTTTGGTCGCAATGGTACAGCCTAATCCACGCTGACGAGCGCCAACGGCGCGAAACGCCGTTTGGATGGCTTTTTTTTTATTTATCAAGAAATTGGGTTGGCCAAATATCATGGAACAGGCTAAATCAAAGTTTAGTTGATTTCTGTTCCACCAGATGGCGCTCTGCCATCTGCAAAGCACATGTGCTCCTGGTCAGGATATGTCTTTTTATTTTTAATATTTATATGTGTGTGGTGAGAGAAACGTAACTGAACTGAACACCTTGTAGAAGTCTGCCGATCGAATTATTGGTTGAGAAAAACATGTTTTAAAAGATTAAAAAAATAGACCTTTGTTTATATTGCAGCAAATTATTTATGATATTTTATTTACAGATTATTACTTTTTATATTTATATTATTTATATTTTACTACTCTGGAAACTTCCCTCATTGGTGATTGTACCTTAAATAAATTGTTGTGTCATTCTGAAGTTTGTCTTTCCTGATTTTCTACGTTACATTTTGGTGGAGATGCTGGGTAAATTAGGGAAAACAAACTGAAGATCGCCGAAAATATCTAGAGGCCATGGGTGCTGTGATCTACATTTTCGGAGACTGGCTCCAGGATTCCACCGCCGTGTCAAAGCCAAGACTTCCCTACAGGAAGACGATGTCCCTATTGACGATACGACCTCGAAGCCGCTCTTCACGCCGCAAGAGAAAAGATGCTAAGCTATTAAGGACAAAGTTTCAAGACTAATGGAATCCTATTTATATATTTGATACTTCCCTCATTGCTTAACTTATATCTTATAAATGTTTATTTTGTTTTTGCCTTAAATAAATTGCTGTGTCATCCTGAAGTTTGTCTTTCCTGATTTTATACGTTACAATATAATGCTTTGTTGTATAGGTACTGAGTTTGGAGGATTCAGGTTTGATATTGACTATCCCTAAAGTTGATTGCCCCACATCGCTATTCTTCTTATTAAATTCAGGTCTCACAGCAAGAACATAATTTCTCAAATTTTAACACTTTAATTTGTTTGAACATGTGTTGTTGAACATGTTTATTTTTTCCATTGCAGTAAGGGCAGTAGAAATTGTTTATTTTTAAAAGAATCATACGCGTCTATAATAGTTTTGAATTTTTAATATTATCAAATATTATCTCTACAGACCTTACTGCAATGATATATGTTATTGAATGAAAGAGCCTGGCTCATCAGTAGTGAACCCTCTCAGCGGTATCGCCAAATTAGTAAATGTATTTGTTAAAAATAAATTTGGGGGAAAAAAACCAACGTTTTGCTGATAATCTAAAATACCATAGAAAGCGAGAATAGAATACTTTTGGTTTGAATGTTTGAATATATTTGGCCATTAACGGGGGATTAACGCTAGTGATGGATGCTGAAACTTTTGTTGAACAATTGGATTCAATGTTTTGAGATGCATATTATGCTCACTTCGGACCATATATACAGTTGCCCGGCCATCCTTGCAGCCCTCTATATGGCAGACATCAATCCAGAAGAGGACATCTATATGGACAAGGCACCTCAGTTGGCCGGTATTGTGATCAGGGTGCATGGACCGATCTGATCTGCTCCATGGACAAGACATCACCACCACACCAGATGCATATTATAGGGTAAATGTAATTCAACCATGGAGCTAGTGCAAATCTACATTTTACTCTAGATTTGAAAAGGTAATTTGAGAGATAATGCTTTGGTACTAGCTTATAGACATTATATTTAAATGTCGTATTTTCCAACGAAACTTCTCTTCGATAAAAATACAAATCATGCTGCATACAAAAATACCGAATATTCAACCAAGAAATGGTTTGAACTTAAAAACAACAAGATAAACAAAGAATAATTTTAACTTAAAATAATACCTAGTTTTTTACTTTAAAAAATATCTTGATTAACCTAGAACAAAATGACAAATTTATTATATAACTAGAAGAATGATCCGGCTTCGCCCGAGAATTCCCCCGAGTGCAATATCCTTCATACTGAAAGTACATCAATAATAAATAGTAAAAGTGCCATAGAATAGCAATACAGAAGTAACACATGAACCACAGGCAAAAGTGTGTATGATGACAAAAATTGTATTATATTAGTGTTTAGGTATTTGATTTGATTATTGTTGTTTCAAAATCAATATAGTTTAAATAGATGGAAGCTTTTCCACCCCACCCCAACAGACATTGACTTTTATATATAAGAAGATATATTATAAAATATACTAAAGTGACAATTGTATTTTAAAGGAATGATTGAGAACATTTAGGCATTAAGAAACAAGGAAAGATCTTTCCAAGTTCTTTTTTGTTTAGAAACCAGATGACGATATAAGTAAGCTTGTAAGATAAAACGAGAACCTGATTAAAACTGAGAGAAAATTTTGCAAATGAAGGATGGTGAAACCAGAGTTGCTGTAAAATTATTCACAACGGTGAGTGCAATACATGTCTGCGAAGATAGTAATATTTATATAGTCGAATAAATTAATTATTTTAGTCCTTTGGCAATTTATAAAAAAACTGTGTAGTAAAATAATTACTTTTGTTATACCCCAAGGCAAATGTATAGATATTTTGTGCATATGTAAATCACTAGCCGAATGACCCGGGCAACGCCCGTGTTTTACCCGATTGAATGTTTTGATTCAAATACTATTTGTTACAATTATAAATTGGCGCCTTAAATAATTGCATATGTTAGTTAATAACTATAGCCTATGTGCTTTATCTGTCTATGTACTGTTGGATTCCGTAGGCGTCTCTTACTGGGAAAAAGAAAGAGAGGATTCCATTTGGTTATTAACTAATATATGCATTTATTTAGGGAGTGACCCGCTCCAACACAATAGTTACAAAGACGAAATAGCGAGTGGGGGGGGGGGGGGGGGGTGGCATGATGGGGGGGGGGGGGGGGGCAAAGGTGGCGTGACCGTAGCCAACCAATAGGAGGGCGCCATTCCAAAAAATAAGCAAACGGTGACAGAGATGAAAACTGATGACTGATTGTTGATTAGGAGATGAGGAATGACGCTCGTAACTGTATATAGAATGTTTTAGAAACCTCGTGCCAAAACTTGATGCTAAGGTAAATATTGTAGTTTTGCTTCTAAAGACATAGCTCTAAAACTTTTGTGTTGTGTTCCAAAAACACATAGTGTCAAAACTTTTGTTCTCAAATAAATACTATTTTAAGTTGTTAATACTATAATCCCTTCGGTAAAATTATAAATAAATGATAATTCGCTGAGGGAAAGTTTATTATTAAGTCTTTTACTACAGTCCTTTGACAGTTAAAACTACAATACTAAAAGTTTTGATAACGTAATTATACCTGTCGAAGGGCTGTTACACCCGAAAGCTTGTGCATTGTCGAAATAAAAAGGAAACTCTTCCCTCAGCAAATTGTCTTTTATTATAATATTTTGTGTGTAAATTCGAAACTATTATAGACGCGTAAGATTCTTTTGAAAATTAAACAATTTCTACAGAGCCCCTCTGGTTTCACCATCCTTCATTTGCAAAATTTACCTTCAGTGTTAATCAGGTTCTAGTTTTACCTTGAAAGCTTATTTGTATCGTCTCCTGGTTTCTAAACAAAAAAGAACTTTGAAAGATCTTTCCTTGTTTCTGAATGCCCATTGCAGTTTTCAAAAGAAACATACGCGTCTATAATAGTTTCGAATTTTCATATCGGATGGCGCGCTAGTGCATCATAATATAAATATTGCCAAAATTTTGTCATAATTCAAATCATGTTTTAGGTACTAAAGATATGGTGGCAAATATTTTATGAAGAGGTAAATCATCAGTTGGTACATAGTGGACTATATTTGTGGTAAAAGGGAAAGTCAGTCGGCCAAAAGGAGGGGGTTTGACCTTGGCAGACGACTTCCGGGGTGACGTCGCGCGGCCCCCTGGGAAGGTTCCCACGCCGCCGACCAATGGGGAGCGACGGCCTAGGACCGAGCGGCAGTCAGTCGTGTGCCGGGCGTGTGCCTCACCATGGATTCGTCTGACTGCGACAGCGTCTTCGGCTCGCCACAGGGGTGAGTCGCCACGTGACCCTCTTCTTATCATTTCCTCTCAGTGCGTGTGCCCCTCAGTGCGTGCGACTACTGGCTCACTCACGATGTTACTGCATCTTTGCTAGGACATAACTTATATTCCCCATATTAATATCTCTTCTTATCATTTCCTCTCAGTGCATGCGACTACTGGCTCACTCGCGATGTTACTGCATCTCTGCTAGGACATAACTTATATTCCCCATATTAATATATTTTCTTATCATTTCCTCTCAGTGCGTGTGCCCCTTAGTGCATGCGGCTACTGGCTCACTCACGATGTTACTGCATCTCTGCTAGGACATAACTTAGATTTTCCATATTAATATCTCTTCTTATCATTTCCTCTCAGTACGTGTACCCGACTACTGGCTCACTCACGATGTTACTGCATCTCTGCTAGGACATAACTTAGATTTTGTATATTAACGATTTAATTTGCGATAAACAGCATGCTATGCCCTAGTTAACATCGTTTATATAATATTGATTTGAATTTATTTGGAACCGTCTACTTTAGAGAAAATCGTAGTGCAGTTTTACAGCATCGTTTAAAGGTAAGTTTTTTAATATGCCGCACAGAGAAACATTATAGATATACTTTTTTTTTAAATATATTTCAAATTACAGATAATTAATCTAGCGCTAAATTGATTTTATGATATAAATAAATTTAAAATTATATTAAATAAGCTCGTATATTGTTTCTACTTTTACTTTCCGAAGAGTTGATGCCAGATCCAAGTTCCGTCGGGTACCTAAAGTCAGACGTAAGGAACACTAGATATTCATCTCAGACTGAATAATTCTTAAAATGTTGTCACAAGTTTCATATTCTCTGTTGATTCTTTTAATGGGATTTTGTTTCACGCGTGCGACTATTTCTTCGATTGGACAAATACTCCAAGGCCGTTTCAAACCCCAAATTTAAATCCTTATTCTCATTTAAAATGAACCGTTTGAAATCATTTTAATGATAACTTTTTGATACGATGTTCGACATTCCTCGCTCATATGTTTCTTGATTTTCTTTAAATTTTCTTATAAATCTATTTTTTTCTAAAACTTTAGAGTTAATACGTTGTGTTCGGCAAATAAATATTTATTGAAATTTGAACAAACTAAGGATGGTTAGAATTGCACTACTTGGCGCAAAGACGCAAAATGAAATATCTTGAAATTTTATTTTTTCCCATATATATAGAAAACTCTTTAAATTACATACTTATGTATAGTTGGCATATGTGAAATCCTTCCATTCAGTCGTTCACTTCGTAGTTTAGCATGAACCGCGCATCCTACTTTTTCAAATCTATTTTATTTAAAATTAAATTAAAATAAACAAAATCAGTAACATTTTTCTAAAAAAACTGATTATATTTGTATATCGTTATAAAAATTCATTTATATATACACTCATGGGCAAAATTTAATGAAGTGAAAATTCTTTGATGTATGTTTTTTTTTTTTTTTGAAGGAGACAGAAGTAATTTTGTTCACACTTAGTTATCTTGTGTGTCTTCAATGAAGGTTACTGTATATCAAATATCTTTCAAAGTTATATTGTTTGAATCCCGATATACATTCTGAAAGGTAAAACTTCCTTAAGTTTTGTCCATGAGTGTATCTTTCAGAGTTATTGTCTGAATCCCGATATACATGATAGAAGGTACAACTTCCTTAAGTTTTGTCTATGAGTGTATCTTTCAGAGTTATTGTCTGAATCCCGATATACATGCTAAAAGTTACAACTTCCTTAAGTTTTGTCCATGAGGATATATATATACAAAGAACGCGGAGTACCATGTAAGTAAGTCTAAGTATTGAGGAATTGAGACGGAATGGTTTTAAGTATACCACGCGCCTATACGTTTACTGAGATTACTTTCTGGTGAAGTTGGTCTTATAACAATATGGAATGAACTGCGGATATCACCATCTTTTTAAATCATAAATTTGGTTTTCATATGCGCTGAAAGAGCGCTAGTCCTAATATGTCTGGCTTAGGCGTCTCCCTATTTGAATCACTAAATCTGCCCTTATACAAGAGGATGTTGATGTATTAACATTTGCCATCTACTTTATTTACTATGTTCTATCAAAGTTTCAGGAGATATTCACTTCTCTCAAAGTATTCTGTGTTTCATTTCGGTATCAATTCACAGCTGGTTCTCTAGTTTTCTCCTACTTAGATCTTTCTCTTTTGTTTTATTATTTTTGCGACGTCGAATATATCCTTGTCACCTATTCTTATTGTAAAGATAGAGGCTGCCTGGCCGGCATTCATAGTTCTTCAAATGAAAGATACTTCGGCCAATAAATCTTTTTATTGTCTCGACGTTTCGCTTTTGTTAGCTCCTGACGAGGACAAACTATTTTTGTCGAAACGCGCGCGCGTCGAGACAATAAAAAGATTTACTGATCTATTCTTAATGTTTCTCATATTTCTGGAACCAGTTTCTGCATGGTTGAGATTAATTCATCTTTTCATTATCATATTCCCATCTAGCAATATGCCAACCTTGCCAATATTTACTTCTTTTAATGAAAAAAAAGCAAAAACCGCATTTTTTTGTTTTTCGCTTTCTGAAGAGTTTACTTTATATTACACATCAA
The DNA here is from genome assembly GCA_030710605.1 of Cordylochernes scorpioides. Lineage (NCBI taxonomy): Eukaryota > Metazoa > Arthropoda > Arachnida > Pseudoscorpiones > Chernetidae > Cordylochernes > Cordylochernes scorpioides. The sequence continues at coordinate 53,106,206 of CP092882.1, forward strand.
TCTTAATTCTATTGTGCTCTTTCCCTTCTTCTATGTAATCTTATTCTTTGTATATGCCTTCTCTTTTAGGACTTAAGGTTCACGTGCATAACTTATTATGGAATTCATGCATTCCCTAAAGCCGAGTTGTATGTTATTTTTGTAAAACTGCAAATATATATATATATGCTCCATATATACCGTGCGGTCTGTCATATGAAAGCTTGTGTGTGTTCAGAACTCCCACCCAGAGCAATGACAACTGCCAGATGCTCAACAGAAAGAGGCGGAGAGGCGTAAGTACTAAATATTTTTACTCTATTCAAGGAAGTGATGCCAATCTCTATTACACATGGAATAGGCCATGATACGTATTCTATGTAAAGGTTAGTGATATTACTTACACTTACAGTAATCAGTTCTATTTTTGCTCTTACCAAATGCCATATTTGCGATCTTTAGAGAAACTAAGCTTATACTATTTGCAATTGAAGCAATTTATGCATTAAATTTGTTTCAGTACACGCACATACGCTTCACATAGAATTGATCTTGTCCATCTCGAATTGTTTCCTTGTGCATTCTCAAATCGGGGGATTTAGACTTACGCAAGACTCTCTTAGCACATAGCGCCAGCTCTTTGCTGCTTATCGGTGCATTCTCCAAACTTCTCTACTTATGGAGCTTTATTTTGGTTTAAAATTATAGAATGTTGCTAGAGAATATTATTACTAATATTATAATAAGGACTCTTCTCTACCAATGCGTATCTTCTCTACATATGGTCGCGCGGTAGAGAGCGTAGCAGACACGGGCAAAATGCTTCTTCCTAGGTAACCTACGATAACCTGAGGTAATCTAAGGCACACTAGCTATGTAGATTATGGGCTGAATTCTTATCCTGGCACAATCTATCGATAAATATTAAGAACGATGCGACTTCTCTAAAATTAAATCTATGTATCAAAAGAGACACTTTTCCCTTTAATTGTGCATCAGAATGATGGCGCTGTACATCACCCTAGTAAAAGAATCTACTAGTAATGATAAAGAAAGAACCACACCACCAATTTAAGCCAATTCAGACAACAAGCCAACAACCAGTATACCATGGTTTCTGGCTTTGGCCCTCATCAGTACAGGGAAGGCTTCAATTTGATTCTATATACAGTTACGAGCGTCATTCCTCATCGGCCTCTGTCACGGTTTGCTTTTTTTTTGGAATGGCGCCCTCCTATTGGTCGGCTACGATCACGCCAACTTTGCCCCCCCCCCCTCCCCCATTTCTGTAACTCTGTAACTATTGTGTTGGAGCGGGTCGCTCCTTAAATAAATGCATATATTATTTAATAACCAAATGGAATCCTCTCTTTCTTTTTACCAGTAAGAGACGCCTACGGAAGCCAACAGTACATAGACAGATAAAGCACATAGGCTATAGTTATTAACTAATATATGCATTTATTTAAGGCGCCAAATTATAATTGTAACAAATAGTATTTGAATCAAAACATTCAATCGGGTAAAACACGGGCGTTGCCCGGGTCATTCGGCTAGTACTATCCTACGAGAGAGGTTATCAAATAGGTCAAATTGTACCAATTTACCTATTTGGCAACCAATTTTTATTTTGCAAGTAAAACAAACATTCTATTGCCCTTATGAAAACTGTTAAGAAGGCTTGGCTCATCAGTGCTGAACCCTCCCAGCGGTTTCTCCAATTTATCACACCAGACCGCTTTTTAAAGTTTTAATACTGTATTGGGCGATTCTGTTCATATAACCGACATTGTAGAGTGGAATTTTGATCATAGTATTTATGCAAACTATGGACATATAAGCTTAGAGAACGGTGAAATTACATAAATGGTAAAACAGCTAGGAAGGTCCACTACTGAGATAAACCAAGCCGACCAATATTTTGTCAAAGTAAAAAATATAGTAGAAATTTTGTTTTTCATTGGTAAAAGAAAAATTCATTCTTAATTGCTTTATTTCTTAATTTTTTTATATATGTACCAAAATAGAGGCACATCTCCGTTAAAATGAACTAAATCAATGCATTTTGGTTCATCACCCAGTACAGAATGTTAAATTGATGATAAAGAATACGCCGCAAAACACCAGTTTAAGCAAATTCTGTATTCCTCCCCCCCCCCCCCCCCCCCCCCACACACACACAAAAGAAGCCTTTATATAGTCATAGCCTTTATGAGGAGTCTGCAAATGAAAATAATAAAAAGTAAAAGCTAATCATATTTAACGGTAATAATTAAAATATTATATATAATAAAATTTATAGGTTGATAACGTACCATTCTATATATAAGAAATGGGATCATTAAAGCACGAATGTTTCTTTTCAAATATAAAACATTTTTCTACTGTCCTTACTGCGATGAAAAATATTTGGAGGGCTTGGTTCATCAGTGGTAAACCCTCCCAGCGGTTTCGCCAATTTAATTTATCAGACCGATTTTTAGAGCTCTAATACTGTATTGGACGATTCTGCTTATTTTCACAACAATCCAACTTATAAAATACAGCGGGCTGTCTAATCAGATAATATTGAAGAAAATTATCAGTAATGAAGACATAATTGGCTTGTTGGAGTTGCATTAATTTTGAAAAAAAAAAGGAGATATGAGAATTGGGGCTTTATAATGCTAGAAATATGCCTTGTGAAACTAGTTTCTATAAATCTGGGATAAACCTTGTTCAAAAACGGTTTACTAATATATGCAACACAATAAGGACAATCTATATTTGTATATTTTAAAGAATGTAAAACAATAAGATGCCTCATCTGCCTATATAACTACGCTCTATGCGTCTTTTTAGATGAGAGCGTTACTTTTTTAAAAGTAAATATATAACAATCTCCCGCAACCTTATGTTGTACTAGCCGAATGACCCGGGCAACGCCCGTGTTTTACCTGATTGTGTGTGAATGTTTTGATTCAAATACTATTTGTTACAATTATAAATTGGCGCCTTATATAAATGCATATGTTAGTTAATAACTATAGCCTATGTGCTTTATCTGTCTATGTACTGTTGGCTTCCGTAGGCGTCTCTTACTGGGAAAAAGAAAGAGAGGATTCCATTTAGTTATTAACTAATATATGCATTTATTTAAGGAGCGACCCGTTCCAACACAATAGTTACAAAAACGAAATTGCGAGTGGGGGGGGGGGGGGGGGGGGGGCATGATGGGGGGGGGGGGGGGGGGGGGGGCAAAGGTGGCGTGATCGTAGCCAACCAATAGGAGGGCGCCATTCCAAAAAAAAAAAAAAAAGCAAACGGTGACAGAGTTGATTAGGAGATGAAGAATGACGCTCGTAACTGTATATAGAATTCTAGCCTGTAACTCGGCTCTTACCACTTCACCAGTTTAAACACCTGTTTGGTAAATTCAACCGATTTCATAACTCCTCGCGTAGGATGTTATGAAATCTAAACTGTCCCTATACTGATGAGGAACAAAGCCCGAAACCATGGTATACAGATTGGCTTTTGGTCTGAATTTGCCAAAACTGGAGTTATGTGAATCATTCTTCATCATCACTAGTAAAGCTTTTTATTAGAGTGATGAACAAGTTCATCGTTGTGATATACTAGCCGAATGACCCGGGCAACGCCCGGGTTTTACTCGATTAAATGCTTTTATTCAAATACTATTCGTTACAATTATAAATTGGCGCCGTGGATGTCATTCTTGTATAATATATAAAAATGAGTTTTAAAAATTGTAAAAAAAAAAAATGCATCGGCTGGGAATCGAACCCGGGCCGCCCGCGTGGCAGGCGAGCATTCTATCACTGAACCACCGATGGTTATGAGAAATAGCCATATTTGGGTATTTATTCCATTCACAAAAGCAAACGGTGACAGAATTGATTAAGAATTGTTGCTTGATGACTCTGATACTTGTATATTTTAATAATAAAAGGGAGAGGTGCCTCTTTTGATACATGAATATTATCCATCCGTAACTTTATGTTGTATATAACAATGTGACTTGTACATTTTGTAACTTGTTAGCGCTTCTAACATGTTCTCGCTGGGTTTCAGATTATCGAGAAACGGCGAAGGGACCGTATCAACAACTCCTTGTCAGAGCTGCGACGTCTGGTGCCCTCCGCGTTTGAAAAACAGGTAAGATTTCTTTGCCATGATAGCAGCAGGGGGTATGGTTCAAAATTGAACATTAATTGAACTTTATATTTAAATGAAAATATTGTTTTGAAAATAGAGCAATCCATAAATAAATCTTTAAATAAAAGGCATATATTGGATCAAAATATCATTTTTTTACCAATATTTCAGTTGGCTGATGTTATGTGGCGCTCTGAGTTTGTTGTTGACACACATTAATATGTTATAATACCTTGATAAAGGTTGGCGTTCAGCCAACTGAAATATTGGTATAATAAATGATATTTTGATCCAATATATGCCTTTTTAATTAAAAATACTAATATATCTGAATAGGCCGAATGCAAAGGAATTCATTTTGTATTCCAAATTAAATACTCTCGGATAAACAACTCGGCTGGTTAAATAATTAAAAAACGTCAGTTCGATAATTGAAAACTGACTTTTGATTATTTGTGTACTTAAATATCTAGGTTAAATAGATTTCGAATACTTAATAGAACCACCCTTAGTTATCCCTTCACATAAGTACCTATCCTTTTTAAAGCGCCTAATATTTCTTATTCCTGATCTTTTTGTTTTTGAAATTAATTTCTCCCAAGCCATTCCATTTGATCGGTTAACTAGCTATTTACAAAAATGATTTAAAGAAAAAAAAATTCTCTCTCTCTCTCCCATCGGTGGCGGAGTCTTTCTCGCGGTGGGTGCCACCAATGAAGACCTTGTATATATATTTATATATATATATATATGTATATTTATCAATTATTTTATCTATTTATATCTATTTATTTATATATCTATCATTATTAATCTTATTTATTCATTTTAAGTATTTAACCTTATATAATCTTATATGGACGTTATAATAAATCAGTTTCAATCTCTCTCTCTGCTCTATTTTATATTATTATTTAACAACTTGAAATTCAATCTATTTTGGTACCATATTTAACTTTCTTAAACACTCAAGATTTCTCTATCATTCAATTTACATCAAGCACACAATTTTGATTAGTTACAAAAATGGTTCTTATAGGTGGTTTTGACCTCCGTGCACTGTGAGAGAGCCATTAGAGTTCATTTATAAAACAAGATTTATATGGGAACATAATTTGTCTCCTTTCTGCAGAACTTATATAAAATTTACATATTTATGTAACAACAAGTTTGTAACAAGTTTGGCCTTATCAAATACCCATTTCTTGATTTCTCAAGAAGCCTCTGGGACCAAAAGAATTTTGGTTGTAGCGGTACAGTCTGCACCACGCTGACGAGGGCCAACAGCCTGAAATGCTTTCGTGGATGACTTTTCTTGATTTATCAAGAAAATAGGTTGGCCAAATATCAGGGAACAGGCTAAATCAATGTTTAGATGATTTCTGTTCCACTAGATGGCGCTCTGAAATCTAAAAAGCTCATGTTAGTGATCAGGTTATGCCTAATTGTTTTTAATATTTATCTATAATACGTTCACCAACCCTCCGAAACTTCACATTACATATTTATATATAATATCTATCAAATGTTTCACATGTGATGAAACTAACGTACTCTTGGTGCAGGGTTCGGCAAAGCTTGAGAAAGCTGAAATTCTCCAGATGACAGTTGACCATCTAAAGATGCTGCATGCAAAAGGATTCGACGTAATGACCTTTGATCCTCACAAGTATGCCATGGACTACCACGCCATCGGGTTCAGAGAGTGTGCGTCCGAAGTGGCCAGGTACCTGGTGGCCATCGAGGGCATGGACGTCCAGGATCCGCTAAGGTTGCGGCTGTTGAGCCATCTTCAGTGTTACTCGGCCCAGCGGGAGCTGAGCTATAAACCCTGGGGCCCTCCTGGTCCACCTCCCCCACCCCCGCCACAGTACCCCGAACCCACCTACAGCTGTAACGGAGGACTTCAGGAACCTCGCCAAACTATGGCTATGGAAGTTCCACCTCGACCTGTCCCGAGCCCTCCACCTAATTCTATGGCCATCGCCCCTATGGGACAACCTCCTCAATATGCAAACTTCTCACCAGGCCCTCCAACAGGGAATGGATATGGACAACATCCTGCAGTCAAACCGTATAGGCCGTGGGGGGCGGAGCTTGCTTACTGACTGACCCCGCCTTGTACAGACCCACAATTCCCTCCATCACCATTCCCTCCATCATAAAAGCCATCCAGCTCAGCCATACATATGGCTACACCGCCCCATAATCCTGTTTACACTCAAACCTACCTGGGTCAACCTCATCCTGCCTTGTACAGAGACCGTCCTTTTTATATTTGAAGATTTTATTTTTTGTAAAATATTTATAAGATTTACAATTTTTTTTGTTTTTTATTGTTTTAGTTCATTTTTATACACTTTTTACGTTGATTTATAACTTGCACCAAATGTGATGCCATGTAATATATATACATATATTTAAATAAAAATCTAGTCTTTTACTTAAATCAAACAATTTGAGTTCTTTTTTAATAACACTGTTGCACTTTCTTCAACACACATTATTGATTATGCAAGAAGCTCGTTTATTTGAAATTTCAATCAATCTCTCACCAATTCAACTCCAGGTTATATCTAGCTGGATATCTACTATAAGAAGCCGAGTTGACCTTCCAAGTATTAATTCACATCTCCCTGAAAGAATCCTTGAGTGAAGGAAGTGTCCCACAGATGTGAGCATGGTCGCACTAACAAGGGTTAGAATGTTGACCTATAGAAATACCGATAAGACGTGAGGCTTGTGTTCATCTTGTTTCTACAACATATGACTTGTCCTGATGGCCTTTTGTCGCAACAAAGAGTTAGGTCTGGAGGGAGCCGTTGGCTTAGTTTTGACCTATGTTGTTACTCGTATTGTTGTTGTTGTCGTGTCCAATGAAGAGCTTCAGATGTCTCCATGCATCTCTATCACAGCAGTCGCAATATCTTCTATCTTTGATTGTGTGTAGCTGCTGTTCTGAGTCAAGACTGCGACTATTGCTGGACATGTGAATATGTGGGTAGATGTTAGTTCCACACCAGGACAATTGTTGCATGCCCTGTAGATTATTGTGCCCCATCTGGATGTATTGTCATTTCTTTGTGGTGTTTCAAAGTTTCGACCCTTGAATATGCAAATTTCGAGTAGATATGCGATTAAATTGTTGGGGGCAGTCAAAGACAAAACTTTTTCAGTCGGTTGTTCGTGAAACTCTGGCTGCTCTGCTTGTTTGAAATAGCTTTCAAAAATAACAGAGGAATTATACGAAATCATCAATATGATAGAAATTATCAACCTGAAACCCCAAAACACATTTATTGACTGTATTAACTCATCCATTGATGAGCTCTACTCATCCCCAGTAGACACCATCAACAATCTCTACAAGCTTGATACCTTAATATGATTGAGCAGAGATAAGAAAGAAGAAGATCAATATAATAAATTATTAGCGCGCCATCTGTTATGATAAATTTAAACTATTTTGGACGTGTAGGATTCTTTTTGAAATATAACAATTTTCACTGCCCTTAGTGTAATGATCATTTAATGGAAGAGATTGGCTCATCCGTGGTGAACCCTCCCATTAAACTGGTGAAAAACGCTGAGAGGGTTCACCATTGTTGAGCCAGGTCCTCCCATCAATTTATCGTTGTAGTAAGGGCAGTATAAAATTGTTTTACTTCAAAAAGAATCATACGCGTCAAAAATAGTTAAAGTTTAACAAGATTAAATAGACTTGCCCGAAACATATAACACAATATATCCTAGTACCATCTAATAATATCAACAATAATATATGTAACTTATACGTAATAGCCAATAACCATTATAAAACTAACTTAAAATAATAGAATTCCCAACCTATAAGATATTTCATAGAATACAGCAAACAATAGTAAAATATGTAAATACCTCACTCAAATAAAAACATATCTTAAGTAAAATAATATGCAAAAATACCCTAGTGTATATATATATATTAGATGTATATAGAATCATAATAGTTTTAGCATCAGGCGGCGTTATATTTTCTTTATACATTGTTTCTCCTGTAGAAGGGCAGACAAGCCCGAAAGCTTGAGAAGACCAAAATAAATATACTCATCTCCATAAACGTTTTATATTCTGATATCAGATATCCAAAGGAGATTTAAATTGATTCATTTGAAAGATATATATAAGTTTAAACTGATTTTGATGCAATTATTTTTGCATAGTTTTATTTTACGAACATGTTAAAACCTTCTAAGTGTATGTGAGCGACCAATTTGCTGAACGACATCCTCCCTGAGCGTCTATTATAATAAAATAAGAGACTGTCTCCAGGAGAAACTAATATTTCCACGCTTTTAGACGAACTCTCAAACTCTTACTACAAAAGTCAATTGTATTTCGAAAGAAAAAATACAAGGTTATCCCAAAAGTTCGTAAACACTTGCAAAAAAGTTGAAATATCACTATTACTCACCCTAATATTATTCGCTGTTATGTATAATATCTTTGTATTATGTATAAAGTAATTGTATTATTATGTACTGTATATTCGCCGTAATAATATTATTCGCTATAAGTAATAAGAAAAACAACGTTTAAAGAAAAACACGAACTTTTGGGAAAACCTTATAAATATTATTGTGAACTACTGAATGAGAGAGAGAAAAAGTGACATTTTTTACATCTAAAAACATACGCTCGCGCATATGTATTTATAAGTGTATGATATTATTTTACACATAAGTATATATTTTCACGTATAAAAGGAAAAATACAAATGGTTAATGTTTTAAAAAACGTTTACACAATTTTTCACTTTGTTTACATAAATAATAGAGAAATAACTCACATAAAATTTTATTATAAAAGGGGACAGAATAAGATAATTATTCAATGATATTACTTATAATGGACTGATCAAATCGAAATGACTAGAAAATTAGCTAATCAAATAAATTAAAACATGAAGGAAGATGAGTTTCTTTTTATTAAAAAAAAAAACTCATCTTCCTTCATGTTTTACTTTATTTGATTATCTATACAGGAAGAGTTCTATCGCATAGAAAATTAGCGTTGAAAGAATAAACAAAGAACTGAATAAATTAAATAATATTGGTTTATTCTTTTCCAATATAGATTTCGTTGGTAAAATTCAGCCGTGAGGGAGTTGTAACCAATGTAAAGTTGACTTATCTTGTACGAGCTGTGTGATTACGTTCTGTGAGAGGTTAACAGAGTGGAAAGATTATAAAGTTTGACAGCACGTACTCTACAAAAATACCATATTTCAACTATTTTTATTATTACAAAGAACTCATGGTGCAGAATATGTTAATCATTGAAGGTTACTGTAACTTATTCAAATACTTTAAGGTTCTACTTATCTATTTCTTAAAAAAAAAAACAGACACTTAGGCCAGTAAAGGTTTTTATTTTCTCAACGTTTCAACCAAAATCTTTTGTCTTCGTCAGGAGAAATGAATAAAAATAAAGCAATTGGCAAGGTGTTAAAACTTGTTCTGAGGTTGCAAGGGTGTTCTCACGCGATTTTTCTAATTTATAGCATAGTCTTCTCTGCTTATCTTACACAGGTAGTTCACCATTTACACTTACATAATGCCAAAGCCCCGTTAAGTAACTTATTCTTGAAGTTGGAGATGTATTTGTGCAAAAATCGTGGAGTATTGAATCAATATCCGAAATTTGTAGATCGGCAGTTGAAGCTAACTCATCCTATCATGTGAATTGAGAATGGCAATTAATCCATTGTCAACAAGGCTGACCGTCCAAAAGTCTGATATTTCGTCAACTTGCAATGTCATCGGGTTTAAACAAGTATTCCAAAGGTAATCTATAAGTATATTAAAATTTTATTACAAGATTTTTGAACAAACAGCCAGAAAGACAGGCAGAAAATCAAGTTAAATAAAATCTTTCAAAAATAACCCCAAATATGAACAATGTTCTTATTATAAAATAAATAAAGCTTCCAGGGCTAAGCTTCTTGTTCAACTTTTTATTTTCAAGCTTTCGGATTTGTCAGTCCTTCAACAGGAGTATCACGTTAATAAATTGATGATAAATACTATTTTTTATAAAAAATATTATTTACATATTTTAAATATTTGTGATATTGAAAGTGAGAGAAAAATATATTGCATTCTTTGTGTGTTAAAAACATTTTTTTTAATGAACAATGTTCGTTTTAAACGGTTAGATATATTTAAATACACACACACAACACAAGCCTAATTCTTTTTAAGAGAGCGACTGTTAAAACTAATTTTTCATTTGTATGTTTTATCATTTACTGATTACGTGCCGAAAAGAGCCAATGAGGTGAAGCATTGAGCACGGTATAAAAAGCTCGGAAGGATGGCCAGCGGCAGATTGTTTAGTTTATAAGGATTGATCAGTTGGATTTGTAATGGGGATTGATTGGTTTACTGGAAGACAAAGGGAAGAAAACTGATCCCACTTCAGAGCTTCCGAAAATAAATTTATGAATTAGATTGGAGTACCTGAGAGAGGAAGACAAGGAATCAAGCTCAGAAGGAAAACAGAAACGGATCTTCTCTACGATAAAAAGGTTAGTAACCAGCTAGATAGTGGAAGATAATTTCTCTGATTAGAAATAGTTTTGTATATTGTATCATTTTTTCATATTGTAATAAAATTCATATATTATATAAAGGACTGCGGCGTATGATTATAAAACAACACTTAAAGTTTCACCGCATAAGTTTCTTTTCTGTGAAAAATCAATATTTATTTCAAAGAGAAATATTTACTATTTCTAACTTTTTTGGATGAAGTATGAAAGGATGAAAATATGAACACTTTTATTTTTCCGTTCGCCATTACTCTTCATATTTTCACCCTTTCATACTTCATCCAAAAAAAGTTAGAAATAGTAAATATTTCTCTTTGAAATAAATATTGATTTTTCACAGAAAAGAAACTTATGCGGTGAAACTTTAAGTGTTGTTTTAAAATTCATATATGTTAATTAATCAGCTCTTGTCGCTCGTTTCCTCCAGATTGCCACCAGCCTATTGCTGCTTTATTTACAGTGTTTAGATATAGAACTCACATTTTCCCTTTTTTCTTTTTCCAACAGCGACCGTGTATGTGGTAAATTCTTAATTTGATTCGTGCCTTTCTCTGCTCGCTGCTAATAGACTATGGAGAGGTGGAAGACTTTTTGTACGACGGAGGTATTTTGAGAATCTACGTCGGCGGGCTCTACATACACGTTAGAGGGCGTGCACATCCAGAGATGGATCGTTGTAACACGTCTCTGTAACTTCAACACAATCGTCTAGAGATTCACAGTAGTACACGGTAGAAATGTCAAACCCCAATAATCTGTTCCGGACTTTATACTAACATAGCTTTGGGATTATAGAAAGAACGAACGAGAGATAAAGAAGAAAAAGAGATTTCTGATTGGCTGAATGACGCCTTTGAAAGACTAATTCAGCTCCATAACACACATCTCCATTCTTCCTCTACCCGATTCTCTACTGGAGGATCCCGTCTGCTATTTAGACATTGGTCTTCTGTTGTTAGAAGTTGGGTAAAAGCTACTCTAGAGAGACATTGAGTTTAGAACAATCCTGCGATTTCTTGGGTGAATTCCAAGGTTTTCAATCATCTATCTCCTGCGAGAGTTTCTTCTTTCTATTCCGGGTTGATTGGCCTTTTAGAGCAAGGTCTTCTAACCCCCATGGTAGAACGCGGCTTCCAGTGGCAAGAAACCCGAGGATCTGGCAACAAAGATGTCTCACAGGGATGGAGGAAACGTAGAGGTAGCAGGAGATACCTGCGCGCGCGAGAGAGAGAGTTTCAACCAAACAATATCACACTTCAAATTTATCTGTTGAATGTCGATTTGACAGTGCCTTATAGACATTGTCTGTTTTTTTTTTTTTTTTTTTTTACTTGGCAACAAACCAACTTGCATATCATCATTATAAATACATATGTATAATCCTGAATGCTTCGCTATCTGTGCTATAAAAAAATTATATCATAAATTTACGAGAGAATAAAATTCACGTACCAAAACAGGCACCTCTCTCTTTTAATTTATACATTTGAACAATCCATTACGTCTCTCACCCTAGTAAAAAAAAGGTTGACCCTGTACTGATGAGGGTCATAGCTCGAAATCATGGTTTACAGGTTGGAGCTTGTCTGAAATGTCCAAAACTGGTGTTGGGGATTATTTCTTATCACCACTAATAAGGCAATCTTTTCCAGGCAAGCCGCTCCTAACATGGAGTACAAACGCTGCTCATCCTTATCCCTGGATTAGGAGCCCTTACAGGGTACTATCAGCCGGGCCAGCTTAGTGAGCTTGTTGCTGCTTCCCCTCCTCCTTTATCATAATTCGCGATCAAATGTGCAATGCGACTTTAGGATATTTCTTCTTCTTCTTTCTTATCTCCACTCAATCATATTAGGGTACTGGGTGAAGTAGAATGCGTCTATCTTTGTCATTAAGACTGGGAGCAATACTCAGTGACAGGCCGACTTAGCTCCAAAAGAAATGGCCGCCTCTGACATGAGGAACAGACACCATGTGCAGCCGCTCCTAACATGGAGTACAAACGCTGCTCATCCTTATCCCTGGATTAGGAGCCCTTACAGGGTACTATCAGCCGGGCCAGCTTAGTGAGCTTGTTGCTGCTTCCCCTCCTCCTTTATCATCCGGGCTTAGGACCGACAAAGGTGGAGTTGGATATTTCTTAATTCCTTTAAGTAAAATGATATGGATTTCTATCTGTTCTCCTTGTATTGTTGAAGGACTATTTCAACAGGTCAATTCAAAGCGTCTGTTTATAAAGTCATTGGTTATTCTGAATTGATGAATAGGCTATCATTGTAAGATTTAATTGGTCTTGTTTGTATTTTTTAAACATTGCCTTTGGTTCAAAGGTTATTTTATATGTCTATGGTATCTTTCAGGAATTCATTCAATATTTCGGTTTCGCCAATTTAATCCATCAAACCGCTTTTTAGTACTTTAATACTCTATTGAACGATTCTGATTATATATTCGACAATGAAGGATGGAATCTTAGTTGTAGTATTTTATCAAACTATGGAAATAAGTTTTAGGACAATAGTACTATATATAAAGTTGGTTTTATTTTCAAAATTAATATTCAATGCTTAATAGTTTTCTTTTTTTAATAGATGGCATGTACAGTGGACCCTCGGTTTGCGAGCATAATCCGTTCCAGAGCCATGCTCGTACTCCAAAACGCTCGTAGTGCGAAACTAATTTCTTATTTTTAATAATTGAAACTCGGGCAATTCTTCTTGCTACGAACAATTGCACAGTTTCCCACATTTTACATATTTCCCGAATCTGATCTGAAGGGAGGGATCCCAGTGAATTTTCATCCATCACGATTACGGGCAACCATCACGAGTTGCTCGTAATGCGAAATTTCACTCGTAATCCGAGGTAAAATTTTTCAAAAAAATTTGCTCGTACTGCGAAAATCTCGTACTCCAAGGTGCTCGTAAACCGAGGGTCCACTGTATTGGCTAATAAAAAGATTCAATTATGTTTCTGTAATATATAATATGTATATATGGTATATATGTGTATATATAATATGGTTTTGACCAAGGACTTGGTTGTTGTGTGATGTAATCAATATATAGCGCGAGATATTCATGTTTTTAGTTTTTATGATAATTCTGTGTAATAATAAAATATTATGCAAATATATAACTTTTCATTAGCATACAATCTCTTTTAATGAAAACTACACTACCTAAGATTATTGAATATTAGGTAGAAGAGTACATAACAGCTTCCATACAGACAATCCTTATTAGCCAAAGCTGAGGAAACTGAAAACCAAAAGATCCAAGTTTCTGTTTAGCGTTACGAGTAGGGGTGCGGGGGGGGGGGGGTTATTTCAGGTCTCAGCACACACGCGACACCCCTGCTATTTAAGAGATTCACTGCTCCCCCTTATATCTCATTATATAAATAAATACGTGTCCGTCTATAAGGAGACGATCTTAATTTGAATCTAGTTAAGAACTAAGACTTGACTTTTTGAAGCAAAATTTTTATTACTTCAAATAAGAAGACTAAAACCCAAAATATAAGGGTTTTTCTATGCTCATAGACAAAACTTAGAAGTGGAGATTCTTTAATGTTACCAGTTATCTTTTTTTTTATAGACATAGGTAAATTTGTTCACACTTGGTTATCTCGCGTGTCTTTAATAAAGGTCAGTGTATAAGTAGACACAAAAGTCAGGGAGAAGAGCTTTTTTATATAATACGACGATCATACTAGCTTTCGAGCAAGAAGGACGCCTTGCCTGTAAGCTTGTACGATCATCCTTTTATATAAAGAAGCTCTTCTTCCCAACTTGTGTTTCTGTTTTATAGCAATTAGGGACATTACAGTTGTCATAGAGATCACTGTGTATCAAATATATTTCAGAGTTATTGTCAGAATCCCGATATACATGCTAAAAGGTAAAACTTCCTTAAGTTTTTTTCATGAGTGTATCTTTCAGAGTTATTGTCAGAATCTCGATATACATACTAAAAGGTAAAACTTCCTTAAGTTTTGTCCATGAGTGTATCTTTCAGAGTTATTGTGTCTGAATCCCGATATACATACTAAAAGGTAAAACTTCCTTAAGTTTTGTCCATGAGTGTATCTTTCAGAGTTATTGTCAGAATCCCGATATACATGCTAAAAGGTAAAACTTCCTTAAGTTTTGTCCATGAGTGTATCTTTCAGAGTTATTTTCAGAATCCCGATATACATACTAAAAGGTAAAACTTCCTTAAGTTTTTTCCATGAGTGTATCTTTCAGAGTTATTGTCTGAATCCCGATATACATGCTAAAAGGTACAACTTCCTTAAGTTTTTTCCATGAGTGTATCTTTCAGAGTTATTGTCCCGATATACATACTAAAAGGTAAAACTTCCTTAAGTTTTGTCCATGAGTGTATCTTTCAGAGTTATTGTCTGAATCCCGATATACATACTAAAAGGTAAAACTTCCTTAAGTTTTGTCCATGAGTGTATCTTTCAGAGTTATTGTCTGAATCCCGATATACATACTAAAAGGTAAAACTTCCTTAAGTTTTGTCCATGAGTGTATCTTTCAGAGTTATTGTCAGAATCCCGATATACATACTAAAAGGTAAAACTTCCTTAATTTTTTTCCATGAGTGTATCTTTCAGAGTTATTGTCAGAATCCCGATATACATGCTAAAAGGTAAAACTTCCTTAAGTTTTTTTCATGAGCTTATATCAAACACCTTGAAGTTTGAGCCAAAGACACGCTCAAAATTCAAGCCTGCAAAACCTATCGTAATTATTTGTAAATTTATTCTTAGAAGCCCACGACATCGTTTATCAGTCTATAATATTGTTGATGTTGGGGTAGGCCTGTGTTCCAGGTTACTCTAATATAGACTAAATTTACTTTTGTGGCTTTGTTACTGATCCGAGTCCGATAGTTTGCTACTACCGTTCCTGACACGTTCTCACGGCGTTGCTATAACACTGTTTTTTTTCTAATATTCCTGATACGCTTCATTGCAGTTTCTGATGAAGACAGGTTTAGAGAGAAAGCCTTAGTTGCTACATTAGATGGGAACAAAAGTCCAGTGCGGTGTAACACCATTTATAGAGAATTACTAGTTTCATTTTTTCAAAATTTTATATTTTTTACCAGAGTTGAAACCTTTTTTTTAATACCTTATATATGAATATAATTTTCCTATATCTTAATTTAGAGATATTTTGATTAATTTCAAATATCTTAGAATTGTTTCATTGTAAGTAATTATAAAAAAAGTATTTAAAAAAACAGTTTTAAGAATGTATTCTTCAGAAAGGACAGAATGGACGATCACGACGACGTATTAGAAACAAGGGAAAAAATCTCCAGTCTTTCTACATATAAAAAAACAGGCCACTCTTTCAATTTAGAAAAACCAAAAACTTATTACATAAACAATAAACATAAAAGACTGATCCTTGAAGCTATGTTATCTAAAAACACAATAGTATCAATAGACATATTGACATCTCAGAAGTCTATAATAGATTTGTATATAACCAAACGACACTGGATAGAAAATAATTTGTTAATTCTGTATATAAAAAGAAAAAAACAATTTTAATTATTTTAAACTATAATCACATACTATTGATACTAAGTAATCACGCGCCATATACACATGTATATATAACTAGATGGCGCTCTGCCATCTAAAAAGCACATGTGCTCGTGGTCAGGAGATGCCTTTTTTATTTTTAATAGCAACACCTGACCCACTTATCTTTTATTTTTTTTTCTATTGTTTTTTCATATATATATATATATATATATATATATATATATATATATATATATATATAAAATGAAAGGATTTAAAAGCACGAATGTTTCTTTTACACACAATTTAAACTTCTACTATCCTTACTGCGATGAAAAAAATATATTGGGAGGGCTTGGCTCATCAGTGGTGAACCCTCCCAGCGGTTTCGCCAATTTAATCCACCAGACCGCTTCTCAGAGCTCTAATACTATATTGGACGATATGATTGGAGGATAACACATACTATGCTGAATAGATTTCTTAGGACTTCTGAAATATGTAAATAATTTATAAGATATAAATAATTGTTTTAAAATTGATATTCATTTTGTTATGC